>CM021108.1:244904396-245504396 GCA_007115665.2 Sequoiadendron giganteum
CCTCCTCTTCTCTCCTTCTCTCTATCTCACTTCTCCCTCCATCTCCCTATCCATTCATCCCTCCCTCTCTACCCTAATCCCTCAACCCTAAACCCTCAACCCTTAAACCCTTAAACACTCAAACCTAAACCCTAAACCCTCAAACCTCGACCCTTAAACCCTTAAAGCCTCTATCATCTACTCTCTACCCTCAACCCTCAACCCAATACCCTCTACCCTAAACCCTAATCCCTCAGCCCTAATTGCTCAACCCTTAATCCCTTAAATCCAAGAAAACTCTCTACCCTAATCTATAAACCCTCAACCCTTAATCCCTCAACCATTAAACCCTCAATTCTCTACCCTCAACCCTCAACCCTTAAACACTAATCCCTCAACCCCTATACCCTCTAGCCTATAAATTGGACCCTTAACCCTAATCCCTCAACCCTATATTCTATACCCTCAATCCTCTACCCTCAACCTTAACCCCTCAACCATCAACCTTTAACCCTTAAACCCTCTACCCTCTACCCTCTACTCTATACGTTAAACCCTCAACCCTTAATTCTCAACCCTTAACCCTTAATCCCTCAACCCTTGATCCTCAAACACTAAACCCTCAATCCCTATACCCCCTACCCTTTAAATTGGACCCTCAACCTAATCCTTCAACCATATACCCTAAACTCTCTACCCTCAACCCTAAACCCTTAAACCTTCTACCTTATACCCTCAACCCAATACCCTCTACCATTGACCCTAATCCCTCAACCCTCAACCCTTAAACCCTAATACCATAGAAACCATCAACCCTATAAGTCCTCCACCCTAATCCCTCAACCATATACCATCAACCCCTATCGCTTCCTCTTTGTATATACATCTCACTTCTCCCTCCCTCCCTCTCTCCTACCCTCTTTAATTGTCTCTATCTACCCTCTCCCTCTTTCTACATACCTCTTGTTCAATCAATCCCTACCACCCTCTCTCACTCCCTCTATCTATATATATTTCCCTCCCTCTCTCTCAAGTCTCTCCCTCCCACTACCTCTCTCTTAGGTCTCTCCCTCTAGCAACCTACCTATGTAACTCTCTCTCTCCCCTCTCTCTATCTATCCCTTCCACCCTTCCTAGATAAGTCTCTCTCACTCCACCCCCATCTTTCTCTCCCTCTCTTAGCTCATTCCCTCCCACACCCTCTCCCTTTCTTAGGTATCTCACTCTCACTCCCTTTCTCCCACTCCATCTCTCATACAAGTGTTGCTAAGTTATGTTTTTCTGACAAAAACAACACCAATTTATGTACATCCCTCTTTTGAACCCCTTAATCTCAACCATTTTCAAAATAAATTAGCCATTTAGAAAGTAGACTCGAAGCACCTCGATCTTTTTTTTGTTCCATCTAAAAAATTTGACTGTAACTATCCTCAATTTCATGTCCAAGGTCAGTATTTCCTGATTTTAGAAAAAAAGTGGCCACTTAAGCCCCCTTTTTGGGACCTGTCTTTTTGTACTTACCCTAATGTTCTTGCATATGTGATGAATCAAAAATGTTAACCCCCTTACTTGTCATCCTATTACCCTAAACAATAAACTGATGTCTTAAGGGGTCCTAATATGAAATTTCTTATGGGGATCAAAGAAGTCCTACAAATTTGGTGAAGTGTCCCAAGGCAACCAAATTTAACAACAATAAGATCGTACAAGATTATAATATGAATGAGATTTCATGAGAGGTTGGTCAGTCAAAACAAGAGCTATCTCAATCAACCGTTCCACAAGAAAATGTTAATCACTAACTTGCAAGTCCATTATTCTAAGGCCGCCCAAACTTCACCCTAAACCCTGAACCCTAAACCCTAAACCCTAAACACTAAACCTTGAACTCTAAACTCTAAACCCTAAACCCTAAAGTATTCATTTTGTCCTAGGACCTTAAAATGAATTTTGGTTGCCTTGGGAAACTCCACCAAATTTTATTCCCTTAATCCATGTATTTTTTTCCTAGGACCTTACTACATAGATCCCCTTAAGCCATCCTATTAGCCTAAACCCTGAAATGAATAAAATTTGGTGTCCTCTCTTTCACCTCTAGGGTTTTGGACATAAAAGGAAAGGGGAAATCTTAATACACTTCACTAAAGAACAAACCCTTAAGATCTCTTTGCAAAGGAGAAGGATATATTGCAAGAGGGTTTTCCTAAAGGTTGAATGAGATCTAATGAGGGGTTCACCACCAATTTTAGACTTCGAAAAGAAAATGATATGAAAGATGTATAATGAAACCCTAATTGAATGCAAACTAACCCTAAATAACCTAGAAAGATGAATGAAATGCAACAAAAAATTGTAAATATGGAAAGTATGCTCTTGAAAAAATGGATAATATAGAATGGAGGTTTGAATCATTGAAAAATATACTGTCAAGGCTGACTGGGACTCATTCGCCAAGCTAGGTGAATCAGTCCAGTTTCTGGAAAAATATGCCAAAAGAGGTTTCTGCTAGTAGGGTATCTAGATCTATAAAAATATTTGTTAGGATTGTATAGTGGAACTCATTGGACACATGTGGTGAATCAATCTACTAATTATTTTCTAGAAGTTCTAGACTTGATTCTATTCTTCTCAACCTGTTTTTCTCTTCTTGATCAATTTTTGGATCCGAAACTACAAATTGCCACCTGTAGGTCTTCTCCAAGTTTCTCCAAGGGTTCATGACAACTTTGAAAACTTTGATCACTTAAAACATTTTCTCCAATCTTGATCCTTGTGAAATATACAACTTAAACCTACAAATCACACATAAAAGAGAGGGAAAAATGTTGTAGGGTTAGTGAATAGGGGTTTTCCTTGGTCAAACCCCTTGCTTGTAATTAAGCCTTCAAATGAAATAAATATGAATGGGGAATTATGAATGAAAAAAATACAATGTTGCAACTCACCAAACCTTAGCAATAACATGCTGGAAATATGCTTAAAATAGTTGTAATGAATATGGTTCTTGACTCTTTCTTGAATGTTGTTGATCTTGCTTGAATCATGAAATCTACATCACAATTGTTAGCACAATAACAAACATGATATATGAAATCCTTGACATGATGGTTGGAATTTGAATGCTGCTCTAAGATGCTTGATGATCTACCCTTCAATGCTCCTGAATGCTCTTGTGAACTCAAATTTCTATTAGGAATTCTCTCACAAAAGTATTAGGTGAAAATGAGTGAAAGAACCTTGTACTTATACTCAATTATGCAAGAATTCTCAAAATTACAATACTACAAGCCAACATCAAATCTAGGAGAATAAAATAAAATTGGAAATTTGAATTTTGGTCACATGAGACTCATTTTTCCAAGTTAGTGAATGAGTCCCATCAGACATAATGTATGGGAGCAAAAAAAAATGTTTCTAGAAATGTGTGAAAATAGGTTCAGGGCCAGAAGATCCAAGTGGGACCCATTCACCCAAGGTGGTGAATGAGTCCTAGATCCCTAAATCTAGGCCACACAAGCTAGAAACACTTGAATTATGATTGGCTACTAATTAGTGTCAGGATTATCCTTGAAAAGTTATAATGAATGAGGCTATTATATGTAAAATAGGGGCATTTAAAGCATAAGAAATCCCAATTATTAATGACAATCTGAGAGAAGTGTGAAAGCATGTTAAAGAACTTTACAACACCCCAAATAAGGAAATATTAAAGTTAATTTTGATTAAAATTATGCTTAGTTATTTGATAAAACCCTAGAAAAGTGTGAAAGTGAGTTACAACACTTTACACCACTTTAGCAAGGTACCATTAAAATTCAATAGCTCACAAGGGCCTGAGACCTAATGTGAATATGTTATCCACATTACAACACTAAATCAAGGCAACATTAAGCCAAAATCCACAAGGAGGGTCCAAATGAGTGTGAAAATGTCAAGGGATCCATTTTTATACACTACAAACTCTAATCTCCAAACTCTAAACCCTAATCCCTAAAGCCATCATTTCGTCCTAGGGCCTTAATGAAATTTGGTTGGTTTGGGAAACTTCACCAAATTCTATTCACTTAAGCCATGTCATTTTGTCCTAGGACCTTACTACATAGACCCCCTTAAGCCATCATATTACCCTAAACCCTAAACCCTAAACTCTAAACTCTAAACCCTAAAGCATTCATTTTTTCCTAGGACCTTAATGAAATTTGGTTTCCTTGGGAAACTTCACCAAATTTTATTCCCTTAAGCCATGCCATTTTTTATACATAGATCCTAGGTTAAGCCATCATATATTAATAGTTAATTGTTTTTTTCATTCAAGTAACATGCCTTAGACATAAATGAGGCTCACAGGTTTTATCATTTGTATTCAATTAGGCCATATATATTGAATGGTTTAAGGGTATTTACTAAACATGTATCTTACATTTTGAAATTACAAATCTATTGCAGGTCCACTTATATCTTAGAGATCATGGATCAATTCAATAATATCCGTAATCCACCTCCACACCCTCCATCTCCACCACCTTCACTTCCACCTCCACCCATTGCACCTCATAACTCCCCACCTCGACCACCTAAAACCGATGGTTCTCGCTTGCAAGCACGAATCAATACCAATGTTAGAACCATTTAGGATCAAATCAACATTATTCAAAATGAATAATGTATTGCACCACCTTTGAGGCTTTTTTCATCTAGGATGAAAATGTTGTTGATGTTGTTAAGGTTGTGGAAGGGGTCATAGATGAGCATCGAAAATGGCTAGAGGAGAGGAGAAAGTCTGATTCTAGAAAGGAAAACACAAAGAAATGAAGAGATGCAATATAGAGCTGCAGCACTTTATAAATTAAGACAATGATCTTATAGTTATGAATTTATGAATTTGGTTTGATGGATATTTTGTGTGATGAATTTGTGAATTTCGTTGGATGGATATTTTTAGTGATGAATTTATGAATTTGGTTGGATGGATATTTTTAGTGATCAATTTATGAATTTAGTTAGATGAATATTTTTTAGCATTGAATCTATTAATACAATAACTTATAATGAAGAATTTATAATAGTGTATATTTTTTGACTATCTACTATCATGATTTCTCCTATTTGAAAAATGTAATTTATATATGTGTTAGACATAAATGAACTTTTTGGGAATGTTTCAAGTTTATTTTTTAGTATGTACATGTATTAAAATTACATAGTTCTAGATCTTAAATTTTGAAATTTGTATGTACACATATTTTAAGTGAATGATGTATATACATGCATTATGCATGATATATTTTAAATTTTAAATGTATATACATCTTAAATTTTGAAATTTGTATGCACATGCTCAAGTTCAATCAATGTATGTGTGTGTATTTATATGTATGCACATCCTATTTAAACAAATTTTCTTTTACATTTAAAATTTAACTATTTCTTGTAATTTTTTAAGTTTGTATGTTAATTTTGTATAATTTAATACAGATTAACACTTATATACATATCATGGATAAATTTGAAATTGATGATATCATCAATCCACCACCTCAACAACCTCCACCTCCATGATTTACAACTCCACCCCCTCCACCTCCCCCTCCACCCCATCCACCTCATATCCCACCTCCACCACCTATTGGATCAGATGAGGCTCACTTACGAGCATGTATCAATGAAAATGTGGAATCCATTCAGAACCAAATAAATGCTATGTGAAATGAAGCATTGATTCCAACACATGTGAGACATTTTTCATCTATGATGCAAAACATTTTTGATGCCATTAGGATTGTCAATTCTAATATAGATAGGCATCGACAAAATAGAGAGGAGATGAGATAATTTTATGTAGATGGTCTCTCATATAAATAAATTCTAGACCTAAAACTAGAAAAATCCCATCTAGCCCCTTATATTATCTACCCTAATACTTAGCATCCCATTCTTACCACTAAATCTAGAATATCCATGATGTGGTGTATACATCCATATATGAGTGCATATTTTTGGGATAGATGGTATATGGTATTTTGACAGTTCACCACATGCTGATTTGGAGGTCCCATTTTATTTTTTGAGAAAACTATATCTATAGTTTGTTATGGGGAAAAATACTAATTATTTTGATTTTAAATCATTTTAGGGTGTTGGTGGTGGTATGTCACAATAAAGGTTAGGGAAAACAGTTGATCCCTAATGCCCCATGCATGCACAACCCCTTTTTTCTCCTCTTGGTCCTACCATTCCCACACTTGTGCATCAACATGCGGTAGTATTAACATTAGGCTCCCTTAGTACGCTCGAAGGAGACCTTGATCAACATGATTTTGTGATAATGGCTAGGGATTATAAAGACCATGATGATGGAGGAGCATTCTATGGAGTTGGTCTCAGTACCACTCCACGAGTGTCGACACCACATGTATGTACTAGTTTCCATCAGCTATGCTATGGACCTGATTAAGCTACACTCAATTTGGGTGGATGTGGAGATTCTGTTGCACCATCTGTTCACCTTAGTTCATTCATAGAATTTCTTACTGCATAGCATCACCTAAGGATAATGCGACATAGGTATAAATATACATCTACATGTTGAATTTATAAGAATTTTAATGAACATATATATCAAAAAAAAATTGTAATACATTTTAACAATCAAATTGTTTAGTGTATAGATGACACTAATAATGGGGAAATCATCTACACCACGATTACATATGTTGACACTAGTCCTAGTCAAAAACCCTTATGGGGTATTTTGGTTTCAATTTTTTAAATTACATATGAAATAAGTTTTAACTTGACTTTTAAATTTTAATTCACTAATGAGCATATGTTTTAAATATTTATGGTGGTTTAGAGGAGTCAATGGACTTCCATGTCAATTACACCCGAGGGGTTTTCAAGTGCTCCTCCACTGTCGAGCAACGTAGATCAGGGGTAGGTACATTTATATAGTAAATTATTTAACTTACATTACTATAGTTACAATTATGAATTTTGAATTCACTATATATCAAATGTGCATGTAAAATTGTAAATATTATAAGTGTTAAATGTCTATATGTATGTCTAGGTTGATATGACAATGAGAATGGGAATCGAACAAACATTAGATGTTGTGGCTACTCGTGAGGCCTCTAAATTTCAGGTTGTTTAAAAAAGTTTCTACACAAAATGTGCAAACTTGAATATATATTTTAACCTAATTCAAGTATACATGATTTAAATTTGATCTTATTGGACTTTTTTAGTGAAAATTTCTACCATGACTCGGTCGTAGTTACACCTCTAGGAGGACATGTAGAGAAAGTTCCATATATCATGGTAATTTAAATTTTTGATTATATTTAAAGTCAATTAAAAATTATACATTGTGAATAACTTTAATTAAATTTAAAATTGAATATATAATATATATATGATCCCATACATGTTAAATTATTTTTATTTTATAGCATGAGACACATTGTAGTTGAGCATGTACAAACAGTCCTGAGTAGAGGGTGCACAACCTCCTATGGTACAATTTAAATATGATAAATTATAAATTAATTTGAATTAAATCATTTTTAATTGTAGACTTACATCAAATTTCAACTTTATTTCTCTTCTATATGTAGATTGATTCAGAGAATTTATAGGCTGGTCCAAGTGCAATAGAGTATCCAAAGCCAAATATGATGGTAATTTAATTTTATTATGAATTCTAAATTAAATTGTCATTAAATCATTTTTAATCATCTTACATATGATTTCATCTTTCTCTTGTATAGTGTTTTAGGCCATCCCCATAGTCCGCATGGTGTGAAGAGGTCTCTTGATTATAGAGATGATACATGAGCTAAAAATGATTTTATGGGTTATATTTGATTATTTCATGGACTACATATTTGGTTTCTCATGGAATTAATCTATTGTTCCATGGACTTTATTTCATGGGTTTTGCTCTGTTGTACTTTATTTCATGGGTCAAGTACTTTGTTGGACTTTATTTCATGGGTTGTACTTTTATGGGCTTTATTTCATGCACTTAATATGTTGTAAATAATGGACTTTATTATTGTTTAAATTTAATTTACACATGTACATTTATGCATTTTATGTGAAATTTTAATATGTAATTGATAGGACATATTTGTACTTTTGAAAAGATTCATAGTCAAGACATTAATATAGGACATTAATGTGAAATTAAAGTTGAAATTAATAGGTCATTTTTATATTTTTACTTTACAAATTTAGTGATCCATACATGATATGCATGATATATTCAATAATTAGTGATAATTAGTCAATGAACTTATTTAATTCATGTCCTAATAGGATGTCTTAAGGGGTCCTAATAGGATGTTTTAAGGGGTCATAATATACAAACATAAGAAATACATTTATATACCACAAAGGATGAAATTTTAAGCAATAAACAATACCATGCAAGATTAGAGAACAAAAGCATTAATAAATCCTATAAACTAAACATAAATACCAATAAAAATGCAACAAGTTCTGCCAAAAAAATTGTTCTATAAGTATACATAATATTTCCTAGTTCTTTTACAACATAAAATTAAAGAACTTAATTATCCAAAACTAGGCTAAAGTTTTGAAATTAAATCATGTACTCTGATTTTTATTAATCATGCAAAGTGCTAGAGAAAACTTAAGAACATAAAAGTCCTCTTGACCTCATGTTTCACAAAAAACGCTAATTTATAAGTTGTCAAAACAAATAATAGCATAAAAAAAATTTACTACTTCCTTCTTCCTCTATGTCCACCCTTTCTTCCGGTACTATCTATTGGAAAGGGATTCACATCCTTTGTCAAAAGAAACAACTAAGTTAATCTACAATTTTCCATGTAGTTGACAACATCCTAAAATAAATGATTTAAAAATAAAAATTGAATAACAGCAAACATCTTCACCTATGGACGTCTTAAGGGGATGAAATTATTCAATGTACATGTCTCATATTTAATTGTAATTGATATAATTAACTTAGAATTTAGGATGACTCATCATAACAATCACATTCTATATAATTTAAAGTGTCAATGTTTATTTAATTCATGTCATAATATGATTTCTTAAGGGGTCTTAATACGATGCATTAAGGGGATCAAAGAAGAGTAGATAATTAAGTATAAATATTAAGTGATATAAACAAGTATTATACTTTATGGTGACTCATCATAACAAATGATATAATTATGTATAATATTTAGGATATTTCCTAATGCGAAATCTTAAGGGGATCAAATAAGTAATATACATATTTTTTAGTGATTATACAATCAAATATAAAGTTTCACAGTAGAAAAACATGCACATTTAACAAAAAAATATATAGAATATTGATTTTGATACATAAAAGTATGTATAGAGTATAGTTGTGTATGCACATGTATTTGTAATTTGTACAAAATGTTTAATTGTGTAAGTATGTATGTGCATATATGTCAACTCAAAACAATTTTACAAAATTTGGCTATGCCATGTCTAGAACATCTGAAACTTGTGTCCAGAATGTAGTAGGTCTTCATGCCACCTGATATCAAAATGGTATAAGAAATATCAATGAGATCATCAAAACATACATATTTTAATTTATATAAAACTATCTATATGTACACAACTAAAGTACCTATATTTAAAAGTATTCCACACATGTGTGTAGGTTGAATTTGCATCCTCTCCATTTTGTTTCAAAGTATGAGATCAATGTGATGATGGCTTAAGGATACAAAAAAGGATATTAAACCAATTTTAACTATTTTTGAAATGTTAAGTAGCATTTTCAGGGCACCGTACCCTTCACATCGAGCCACAAGGGCCAAAAAGGAGCAAGACTAGAAAGAAAAAATTAAGTAAACCTAAAATATAGACAACCAATAGACAACACAAAGACCACAGATAGGCAACAAAAAGACAAGACACTGGCACAGGTAGTAGCTAATTGACGTTGTCCCAGTTTTTGCGCAAGAGGTGCACTACCTCATATCCAACCCATTCTTTGTTCTCCTAACTATTATTTCCCTCCAGCTCCTCCTTAATAGCATTAGACAGGGTGGTAGTGACAAAATGGGCCAACTTCATGGTGAAGCGGGTCAACCCACAGAACCTTTTGTTGAGGGTGTCCATTATCTTCTCCAAATCACAGGGCTCCTCCCCAATGTCCATGGTCCCCAGGACCTCTCCAGGCTCTTTGACCAGGGGATGCGAAGAGTGAGAGGTAGAGCCATCTTTAGGAACCTTGCTATCCTCAGGAGTAAAGTGGGGCCCCTCCACAATGTCATCCTCATCATCCTCAGTTTCCTCTTCCTTGTACTCTTTGCTGACAGACCACTCCTCCTTTGAATCCTCAATAATTTTCCTCTTTTTGCTATTCTTTGCAAGCCTCCCAGATCTCCTTTTGGCATTTTACCCACTAGTCATCTCAGTAGTCCCCACTACAGTGTCTCCTCTAGAGTCTTTCCCTATTATGTTCTTGCCCTTTCCTTCCCTAACAATCAGGTCCGACATACCTTTCTCCTTCCCTTTTTTAGTAGTGGTGGCCTTGTAGTCCGATTTCACCGAAGTGGACTTCAATTCACAGAGACCCTCCACCGCACTTGCATGAGCCTTACCCAAACCACCCTTAAGTTTCTTGATGGTTATCTTGGGTTTCAGATTCCCCACAGTGCCCGTATTGGATTTCTAGGGAGGGCTTTTAGACTCGGTCAGGGAAATATTCACAACCGACAGGGGTTCAATATCCTCAATGCACACAACCGTAATAGCTTTAGGAGGATAGAGGGTCAGGTGAAAGTGATAAATTCTTAGAATGAGCCCCTAATGGAGCGGGAATGGTGGGAGATCACTGAGGTTAAGGCTGGCTAACTCTTTGCATTTTTTGACCAAGCTTTCCAAATCCATTAGAAGAAAGAAAGGAAAACTAAGCAACATCTTGTGTCTTAAATGATTTAACAGGGGGAAGTGATAAAAAAAAGTAGGTTTTAAACCTACCTTCCAAGGTGACATAATTCATCAGTGCCAGACAAAACTTTAAGAGGACAGAGGGCTAGGTGAAAGTGATAAAGTCTCAGAATGAGCCCCTGATGGAGCGGGAGTGGCGGGAGATCACTAGGGTTAAGGCTGGCTAACTCTTTACATTTTTTGACCAAGTTTTCCAAATCCATTAGAAGAAAGAAAGGAAAATTAAGCAAAATCTTGTGTCTTAAATGATTTAATAGGGGGAAGTGATGAAAAAAGCAGGTTTTAAACCTACCTTCCAAGGTGACGTACTTCATCAGTGCAAGGCACACCTGATACCAGGATTTCGAGAGAGCTTCTCTCTCAAACCTCAATTGGTTCCACAACGGAGCCTCATCTCCTCTGAAAAAATATTTCAAGCTTTCTTTATTCGATTTCTTGGTGTGTTTGGGGTATTTTTCCTAGTGCACTGTAATCCCATGGCTTGCGCTATGACTTCCTCACTAATTTCAAACGAAATTCCTCCCATTGAGACCCTACGATCCTTCCACGAGCTGGAAAACTAGCCTGACAAGTTACGGTCATGGCCAACCAATATCTCCATAAGAGGAGCAATGCCACCTTCCACACAGATGTGTCAAACAAAAGGATTATTCTAGAGCTCGTCACAGTTATCTGGCTTAGTCCTCACCTGCTCTCCACCCATTTTTTCAACCTGCACAAGAAGCCCAAGAGTTTGCAAATACTAAATGTAGAATCCAGTAGGATAACAGATAATTATCATATTGTATTCATTTAGGCAAGGTATACAGTGATGGTTAATTATGCCAACATACAGGTCGCATGCACGAAAGGGAAAATCACCACAGGGTGACTTGACAATGAAATTAATGAGGATCTTGGGATTATTGCAACCATCAAGGAAGGAATTGTTGGGCATGTAGGGTTCCTTCTTCTTGGAGAGAATGCACAAAAAATAAGGTAGCTTGGCCGTATGACTAAAAATAGAAACCATCCTAAAGGTGCCATTGCAGACTCGCGCTAAACTAGCTAGCACAAAGACACTAGAAGGAGGCAAACTTTCATAATGAAGATTCAAATCATTATTAAGACTCTCAAACAAAATGATGCAAGGATGAGATAAAACAAGATATCTCACAATCCCCAAGAGAAGAGATCGCATGGTATGGCTCCTCAGATTCATTGAAGTCATGTCCTTCCATCTTTCCTTCATTAAGCCACCTTTTTTATTCATGTTGCCATCCTTCAAATTTAAACCACGCCACCTTTCTGTCACCTTAGTAAGTGAACCCATCCACTAGGTCCAAAGGATAGACATGTGGATCCTCCAGTCCTTGCCCCACACACAAAAATATCTAAGCCTATAGTGAGTCAAAAAATTAGATTCCCTCCACCTGTACGCCATCTCAATGTTAACACTCACCCACTAGAACCCCAATAAAACTAGGTGGACCCCCCATTTAGCACCCGTCATCCAAAGATTTAATGTCATTGTAATACTTGGTTGCTTTGTTCCCTCGCAATGATAGCTTGAATTTTTGGCAGTAACCTTTCCATTTTCCTCCAACATTTAGCAGAATCCCAACAAAATCCAAGATTAGCCAAGGCATCCACCACTTGGTTGCCTTATCTAAAATATGTGCCACCTTTTTATCCCTAAATTTGGATAAAAGGAATCTGGAATCCAACAATATATCCTTAGTATTCCAACCAATTAGTCTGTCTTTATTCACAACATTCCGTAATAGACTTGGGGTCTTCTTCCATGTGGAGATTAGCAATCCCCAAAGAGACAACAATTCTGAGGCCCATTAGTAGTGCACGAGCTTCTGCCACTAAAGAGGACTGGATCCCAATACCTCTAGCAAATCCCGCCACCAAATCCCCCCTAGGATCTCTAATTACTCCACCAATACTTGCCCTACTTGGGTTTCCCTTAGCAGCCCCATCAAAATTAAGTTTAAACTAGCCTCTATCTAGAGGCTCCCATTTTGTATTTTTCCTGGCTAAGAGTTTCAAATTGTCCAAAGAGTTAGCCTCTAATCCTTGATGCCACGCCTTGGCCATTCTTATTTTGAAATCCAACCACCCCATTTCTAGGAGTTTCCCATTAAAGAGAGAGATATTCTCCTCAATGAGCCAAGCTCCAATACTGAAAACATCCTTAGGGCTCCTCTCAACATTCCTGAATACCCTGTTATTTCTCTCCTTCCACAAACACCAACCCAAGGTAGGAGGGACCTGATTCCAAATTTCACCAAGGAGAGGGTGGGAATAGGAACCATACCAACCTAGAATGAACGATAAGAGATCCTTGCTCATAACCCAAGGGACATCAAGTTTCTTGAATGCTAGCCCCCAAATATCAGCAACAAATGGGTAGTGTAACAAAAGGTGACTGACAGTTTCCTCCCCACTCTTACAAAGAAAACATCTATTGGGAATAAGAAAACCCCGTTTCCCCAAATTGTCCCGGGTAAGAATCCTGTTATGACAGGTTGTCCACCAGAAGAAATTAACTTTAGGGATCATGTGGCAATTCCAAATCTTCTTCCAAGGTTCCTCAGCATTCTTTTGGTTTGTCAGTAGTTTGTAAGTCGACCTCATAGAGAGATCCCCCTATTTTTCAAAGGTCCAAAAAAACTCATCCTCTCTGTCATAGGATGGAAACCTGGTGCTAGAGAGAGTCACCTAAAGGGACCGAGCCAGACAACAAAGGTCTTGAGACTGAGGGCAGTAGAGGATAAGGTCTCTCCAAATCCTAGCTCGAGGGGGTCTAGAAACATAATCACTGATATGGATGCCAAAGAATCTCTAGGCTAGACCCATCATAGCCCTAAAGTTAGAGAAAGCTAGAGGGGTGTCAATTAGCCAAGTATCTTCCCAGAATCATATTCTATTCTCATTGCCCATTTTCTATTGAATCCCTTTCCTCAACAGGCCTTGTGTGCTGCAAATGCTCCTCCAAACTAATGAGCCTGGGGGTGAGACTCCGAGAGACAATTGATCAAAGGCCTATCCTGAAGATATTTGGAATTCATAATTTTACACCAGTCCTTTGTGTTCCTTAACTGATCCCAACCAACCTTGGCCATCATAGCCCTGTTAGAGTTGGAAATTGTCTTGAATCCTAGTCCACCATAATTTTTGGCCTGGCAGACCTTTTCCCATTTCACCAAAGCAAGTTTCTTCTTTTCCTCAGTCCTAGACTAGAGGAAATTACTTTGAATTTTTTCAAACTTATCAGAAATATACTTAGGCATCTTAAAAATGGAGAGGAAATAAGTGGGGATACCTTGGAGAGCCACTATGAGTAGTTGGAGTTTGCCAACATGGCTTAGGATAGAGCCCCTCCACCCAGATAGTTTCCTTTGGATCCTTTCCAGAATCAAGTTCTAGAAATTAGTGGTAACCTCCTTAACTGTGAGGGGTGACCCAAGGTAAACTGATGGGAGAGATCCACTGACACATCCTAGGACCACAGTCACCTCGGTTTGCAAATTAGGCACGCAGTTAAAGAAATAAATCATGATTTTATTGTAATTGATGCTTTGACCAGAACAAGAGGCATAGCTTTTAAGGAAAGCTTTCCATTTCCTGGCTTCTACCACAGAGGCTTTCCCAAAGAGAAAAGTGTCATCCACAAATTGTGGCACAACAATCGGATCTAGGGAGGAAGCCGCTCTAATACACATAATGGAGCCCTCTAATAGCAGATCAGTGAAGTTCCTACTGAGCACATCAATAATCATTATGAAAAGATAGGGAGACAAGGGGTCTCCTTGTCTGATCCCTCTTCTAGCAGAGAAGAACCCAAAGGGGTATCCATTAACAATAATAGAGTACTTTACAATATTAACACATTCCATAATGAGTTTGATGACCAAATTGTTGAAACCAAACTTAGCCAAGACCTTCTGGATGAAGTCCCATAATAATTTTTCATAAGCTTTGGAGATGTCAAGCTTGAGAGCCATCCCCCCATAATTACATCTATCCATTGAGTGGAGCAGTTCATGGGTGGTGAAAGTAGCATCAAGAATATGTCGCCCAGGGACAAAACCCTTTTGAGTAGGACTAATGATTTTATCCATAAGAGGTTTGATACAGTTTACTAAAATCTTAGAAATGATATTATAAAAGGTGTTACAAAGGGTGATAGGTCAGAAATCAGTCATGGATTGAGGCTCACCAATCTTAGGGATAAGAGTGATGAAAGTGTGGTTCAATTGTTTGAGGATCTTACCTGATTTGAAGAAGTCCCTGGCCACAAGCACTAGGTCCCCACCCACAGTATCCCAGAAAATGTAAAAGAAAGCTGGAGGAAAACCATCAGGCCTCGGGGCTTTGAAAGCCCCCATGCTAAAGGTAGCCAAGCAAACTTTTTCCATAGAAATAGTACTAAAAATCCCCATATTATCTTCCTGAGAAATGGTGGTGGGAAGATGGTTGAGAATCGCACTGTCCAAGGTCGGATTAGGCACCTCAGCTGAGGCCGAATAAACCTCTTGAAAATAGTTAACAACATAGAGGCCAATCTGAGCATGATTTGAAATCACCTCCCTAGTAGCATTAGTCATCTTAGAAATTTTATTCCTTTTTCTATGCTTGATGGCTGAAACATGAAAGAAGGAGGTATTTCTATCTCCTTCCTTCAACCATTGAACTCTTGATTTTTGCTTCCAAAAGACCTCATTTTTGAGAACCCATTCCCATTCCATCCTAGTTCCCCATTCCTGGTTGTGATTCCGCTGACTATCATCTCCCTCCTCCATTTTCTTTTGTAAAGTCCTCAACTCTCCTTCTAACAACTTTTTTTTTTTAAGCACATCCTCGAACACATTCTTGTTCCATCCTTTTACCATTTTTTTAATATGTTTAAGTTTGAATAAAATCCTATACATGGGGGAGCCTTGGACAAGAATATTCCACCATTCAGCAATTATTTTTTTGAAATCAGGATGAGAGTTCCACATTATCTCAAAGCGGAAGGGAAAGGGACCAATAGCAGGGTGAATATTGGTGGTCAGCAAAAGGGGATTATGGTCAAAGAACATCCTAGGAAAGGCTATTAGATTAGCATCTAAGACATTATTCCAATGAGGAGAGTAGAGAAAGCAGTCAAGCTAGACCTAAATCAAGTTACCACTAGCCCGTCTATTAGACCAACTGAATTTTTGGCCGAAGAGCTCAATATCAACTAAACCCAAAGAATTCAAAAAATTATCTAGGTTAGACATGTTGTCAGAGTAATCCAAAAGACCACCACATTTTTTTGATGAAAAGAGGGGAGAGTTAAAATATCCAGCAACAAGCCAATGGCCTCCCCTATTTAGATTAATTTTAACCGCCATGTTATGCCACAAAATACTCCTCATATTCCTCTAATTTGGAGCATAAATATTGATTATAGACTAGGATTCACCAAGGTAAGTGAACGAGGCCCCCACACTATTTTTACAGTGGAATAATTCAGAGCCCCAAAAATTGGATGGGTTCCAAAGCACAACCAGACCCCTCGAAGCACCCTCAGCATCACTATAGACATAAGATGCATTAGGCCAAACACATTTCACAATTTTATCAAAATTGACCTTCATCATTTTGGTTTCTTGAAGTAGGAAAACATCAATCTTATGTTCCATGATATAGTCCTTCAGAGCACATTATTTGTGGGAGCTATTGATCCCATGAACATTCCATGACATAATTCTCATTTCTGACCTTTTTTTGAGGACACATCCAATGTCCTCTGCTTTCCTAGGGTGATCTCATTTGTCATTTCTCTCATCCTAGTGTGCCTCTGAGAAGGTCTCCCTAGCTTGGAGTCACCTCCTACATCTGCCTTCTTCTTCTTTCTTTTTTATTTGGCGTTGTCCATATCACTTCTTCCATAGATTTATCAAGCTTCAAACTCCCCATAATTAATGTAGATTCATCAATCATACCAGAGCTCTCTTACTCCCAGATTTCACCATCCTCAATCAATGCCTCACAAGTCCCCACAGAGACTACCTCAGATAGAGGATCAATAGCCAAAGAGCCAGGGTCTTGAGTCCCCATAGGGACCACCAAAAATAGAGGATCAACAACCAAAGAGCTAGGGTCCTAAGTCATATGGATAGACAGGGGTTTAACAACAAACTCCAATAAAGCACTAGGTTAAGATAGTTCAGAAGGTGGACCAAATGGGGTGGGTGAAGGCAGAGGATCCTCATGTGAATGAGCAGCACTCGGGGGAACAAGCCTAGAGTCATCCGACAGATGAGGATCATTTCCAGAAGGAGTACTGAGATTTTCCACAATACAATTAACCTTAACCTCCCGAATGATGATAAATTTACAGTCAAAAATCAAATGCTCAGCTTTAGCACATTTTTGACAATATACCACAGCATTTTCATAACACTTATTGTATCTAGCTGCCAAACTTAGAGCACAACTTGACAGAGTTCAAGAGGACTTTATCAACACAAATATTAACATAGAATCTTGCAAAAACTAACCTGGATTTTGATTTTGTAATAGAATATGTACTGACAAATTTACCCAAAAAGTCCCCAATACCTTTGAAAATGGCTTCATCTCAATACTCCAGAGGTAAGCCCAACAGCTGCACCCAAATTGGAGCCGACTTATTCAGATCTATAGCAGGGTCAAAACCTAGTTAGCAATGACACATAGCTAGGTTGTGTTTCCCATAAACCCATAGACCTGATGACAGAGTCACCACCAAGTCCTCTACAGTCATGAATCTAAACGGGAAAAGACCACCAACCATCACGTAGATCTCCACACTATCCTTAAGGTGCCATTTTTCTGCAACCCATTTCTAAACCATATTCATCATTGGATGGTAAGAATGAAATATACCCACTACAACATTCTCCATGGAAGAGAGAATCCTATCACAAATCAAATCAAGAATGTCAAACTCCATCCCAAAAGCTGTGACAACCATAGGTAAAGAAGGAAACAAGGAGGGGGATTTTTTTCCATTGGATATCACATCTTTCCAACTAACAACAGGAGAGATCTCCACCACCAGCATAAAAGATTCGCCCGAAACTGCCAAAATCTTCGAAATGCCCATAGGTGAAAGCACTGTCCCCATAGGGGTGGTACTCGATAGACACGGGCCTAAAAGAGAGGAGCACGAGTCATGGGGGGGCAAAGGGGGACCGTTGGGTACCCCAAAACAGAGTCCACCATGCATGTAGGAAGTTCAAATGTAGAGGAGCGGGAATTTCAAATGTAGAGGAGCGGGGTTACCTAAAACTCACCAATTTTAACTATTAATGTATAGGCAATATCAATATATAATCAAAACATGTATTTAAATATAATTTAACTAATAATTATATGTTTTTACCAAGTATTCCATGTTGTCTAGGTTGAATCTGCATAGACTCTCCTTTTTGTGATGATGGCTTAAGGATCTATAAAATGACAATTTAAATCAATTTCACCAAATAACACACTTGAGCAATATCAAAACATGTATTTAATCTATTTAAAAGTATAATATAAAACTAAAACTATATTTACCTATAATTACTTATTTCATTATACTATCTACATCCTCTCTTTTTTGCAACGCAGCTATGAATGTCACATGCTATTCCATAGAAATTGTCCATATTAATTTATTTGTAGGTCTTCCATGATACTAATCCAATTTTATATTTGTTTCAACCGCCAAATGTGAACAATGTATAATCTTTTTATGTGTTTCATAATCTTCGAATGCAAGTAGACCATTCTTCCTTATCAGGTATTTTTGTAGCCAAGTGCCAAAAACCACCACTAATCCTATTGGAAAACATGATAACCATCATCAAATAAGTTCTCAAATTTTTCTTAAGCGGATCAAAGACTTGTTCGAAAAATTTGCTTAATGGGATCAAAAACTTGTTATCAAAATTTTCTTAAGGGGATGTCTTAAGGGGATCACCATACCTATTGGATAATGATAGCCATCATCATCTTCTCAAGGTGCTATTAACTTATGTTTAGTCTTCACACAATGAGACAACCAATATTTCATTTCCTCTTCATTCCCCTCAGGTGCGACAACATACACATTTTCTACAAATAAAATTTGATTTAATAACTTGCACGTATCCATATAAATAATTTATTATTACAAAATAACTTAATAAAGTGAAATAAAATGAAATAAATTGAATTAAATTACCTTCTTGTACAATGTATGAAACACAATCATAGTATTTAGATGAAAACACTTGATCATTGTCTTTAATTTTTGTTGCATATTGATCGTGTACTTGTACAAGTGTTAACGATCTTCACTTCCACTCTTCAACCCATTTTGTATTTTCACATGCTTCCCAATCTCCTAAGATACAAAACTAACAAAAACATGCAAGCTCCCTTGTCTAGATAGTCCATGTTTGTCTTGTCAAACTTTTAAAGGAATTTCATTTAGTATATCCATTGATTATCTCATAGTCAAGTCTAGGTAGAATGTTCTCTTCTTCAACTAACCAAAAGAATCTATGAACAGTAGAGTAATCATTCAAACCAAGTGTAGATAATCTTGTACTGCACCAATCCATAATCTTGCGTGCATCTTTAAATTTTATAGCATCCTCAAATTTAAATTATTCTCTACCAAGAATTATTTTAACACACACACCAGATCCAACATGTTCTCCTTTACCATGTCCAACTTGAAAAAACTACAAATATTTTGGACATTAAGTTCTTTGTGAACTCTACTTAACCAATAGAACATTCAAGAATTTTTTGACTATGTAATGCCCTGCCACACAAACCCCAAAGGACAACTAAAGACAACAATTTACAGCTCAATTTAAAAAAAAAAAAACTATGAAATGACCAATAATTAAATAAACATACAACATTTTGATAATTACTTAATGACACCTAACTAGAACCATGGGGTTACATGGTTGCATTACTCATGTTTGTTCCAAACCAAATAACATTGTTATAAACTAAATGCCAAGTAAATAAATAATAGGAACATACACTACACAACATAAAAAAATTATGAACATACAACTATCCATAATTAATTGAGATGACAAAGATACATACATCATTTTATTACATATCAAATCTATAGTTCAATATTAAAAATGTGGAGCATATTTCCACATATACAACACATCATAAATACAATGAAACATTACATATTGCTTCCCTTATATCAATGATATGAGTACATCAAGTATAAGAGTAATACATCAATGAAGAATAAGGTACAAGACATTGAACAACCTTCAAACCAATGAAGCCCTGGAATCTTTGCATCTGCTTCCACTCCTCACTTCATGAACACAACTTGGGAACCCAATGGGGTGCATAGCACATTCCACCTGACCATGTGGACTCGAAGGTGCACCCCCATGCTAGGAGATGACAAGAAAGGACCCACATCCAAACAAGATCAAGCAGACATGGCTAAGACGACTCCAACACTAAACAACATTAAACAAAAGCAACAACACTCCTAGAGGCAACCAAAACAAGGGAAGATATAGGGGTACTATAGGAGAGTGTCATCACATGGCCTTACATGGATTATCAAGACAACCTATCACAAGGTGTCACCTCCATTTATGGTTATCTTGACTGCCTATCTCAAGGTGTTGCTCAATAGGGTGACTCATGCAGAACAACTTACCTTTTATGAAGACAAGGTAGTGATCTTACCAACCAGGTCTTCTCATCCCATCCTTAGCCTATGAAAGCACTAACGGCATGGGTGAGGCACATAACTAATCTCATTTAGTGTTTAACTACCCAATCCGACTAGTTCATTAATTAAGTTATCACTTGTTTAGAAATCTCTTCCATGGGTTATCTTGACAACACCTTTGTGTGCCAGCCCCCACGAAAAAGAATTATCCCTATGGTTACCCAAAAACCAAAATCAAGCAAGGGGCATACCTCATCTCACATAAAAATCAAAGTATACTTAACACACAACATGCGAAGCATGAACCATCTCACAAACCACATATCATAAGTCTGAACCAAGAACAAAGGAGGCACTAGCATCCAACATAAAGAACATGAATCAAAAAATGCACCAAATCAACAAGGTTTCCAAAAGAATCAAACTTTCCCATAAGCCTCTGGAAGTACTAAAACATCCACCGATATCACCAAAATGTAAGACAATGAAATGCGCATAAATCATGGGTTCCCATGACTCAAATTCAAACAAAGATAAACCAACACATAATATTAAACGAAACATCATATCACACTCCTTTTGAACAAATAGAAAATCACAGGATAATCACATCAACCAATAAATTCACTTTGGAAAGCAATATCACAATATCCAATAATCATAAAGGCAATACTTTCCACATTTATACAATAAAAATATCAATTCATCCATGAGAGAACATGATAAACCACAATTCAAAGAATATCAATCTGAGTACTCCTTTTAACCACATCCAATTACTCTATTTACGTACATGCGAATAAAACAATAATTTTTCATTCCTTCAATTTAATTAGCATACTTAGTTAATGACCCAATTATGAATGAATGTAACTCAAAGCATAGAATTTTACCAACATAGATACTAACTCAGAAATGCAATACCTTTCATTTATAGTAACATAATTATGATTACTTTATAACTTGAATTCTATTTCTTTTACCCATATTCCCTACCACATATTTCTCCTACAGAATTGCAAAATCCAAGATTCAATCTCAAAATCCGAAATCCTCATATCATCACTTGGACAACACCTCAACTAGACGGGTAACCAATTAACATCTCAAACTATATTTTTCTCATACCGCCCACATTATCACACATATCAACTTCATTTATTTTAACTATTTTTTCTAGAGTCATCTAAATACAATAAATCACTCCTCTTCAAATCACATATTTCCAGAATTCAAAGACATTACATAATGCAAGCACACAATTGAACAAGACAACCATAACATGAAAACTCCCACTTTTCAATATTTCTAATAAAACTATTCTACTTGTAAACTATCCAGTTTAAGAATAAACTAATCCATAAACATTTACACAAATTATCAAAGGATATCATAAAGTAATTTCTACTCAACAATACATGGTAACTAAATTTGTCTAAAGCAAAAATTGATAATAATAGCTTAGCTAAGTTAAGTATGATAATAATAGCTTAGCTAAGTTAAGTAAAAATCATAAATGACAAAGATTCAACTCAAACCATACTAACATTATCTTTCTATTATAAACACACAATTAAAGTTTATGTAATACTTTAGATTTTGTTTTCTTACTTTATTATTTATGCATATTAAGGGAAGTTAATATCACATATAAATACATATGCATATGTAAAAGTAACTATATAGTTGATTAAAAGAGATCTAATGCATATTTGATTAACTATTCACAATGCAAAAGATATAAATCAATTAATGCAATGAAGGTATGCCAATTTTTATTCCTCATTTTGTTCTTCTAATTGAAAAGAACACTAACTAAGTTCATTATTATTCTATAATTAAGTATAAATCACTTTTACTTTTCACCATAGATTCTAAACACGCCTACATATATAAATATACATATATTTGTAACTTAAGAACTAAATGTTGTATATATTTTATTAAAAATGATCAAATTATATAGTGATAATCCCATATATTCAAACCTAGAGATATATATAATATCAACACATATATATAATATCACCAAAAGCCAAGGAAAACTGCTATCATCGAATGAAAAAGGGCTCATCACACACCAAGTGTACATATTACACAATTTGGAAAAAGTAATAATAAGGTTGTGATTACACAAAAACAAGGGAATTAGCTTAAAGATCCTAATTTAATACTTACTAATCTAGTAATGATAAATCAATACTATTTTCCCTTATAAGTGCAATCATCATAAACCACTGTCCAAATCGAATATGATATAATTAAGGCATTAATAAACTCTTAAATCACAATGTAAATGAATATTCATTTTTCTATAGCAAGACAATAGATAACATAGAACGGACTAAATAATTTGGTGATTTATTTACATGCAAGCACCCCAAAGATTGAACAAATATGTTCACTATATTTCCATTCACTTAGACAACCATTAGTGCAAGAATTAATAGGAGAGTTTATTCGATAATGCAAATTTTAGGAACCACTATTAAGATAAAATGGCTATAAAATTTACACTGAGGTAACCAATCATAGAGAGTATGAGAAAGCAAGAATAATGATTTTAGATTGAGATATGTTCTCAATAGGAGGTTGACAATCTTTAAGAAGGCATAATATGGTAGAGAGAAGAAGGCACGATTGAGAAGATATGAATTTATCATGGAGTGAATCAAAATGATTGCATAATATGTACAAAATAGATTTTGCAAGGAAGCTCTCAAAATCTCAGAATTAATGAGGCCTACTAGAATACATCCTAATATTGTAAGCTTTCTCCAGGTCCAAGGTGCACATAGTCATGAAAATTTAGCGGATGAGGGTTGTGCATGCTTCACACAACAATAACCCTTATTACATTACATATATAATGGATCATTAGGAGTGCATGGCTGACCTTTAGGCCCATGCTGTTATCAAGGGGGCACCTTAAACCCTTTACTAAGATGCTAGTTAAATTGGTGGTGCCAATGGAACATAGATGAATATAGGTTGAGTTTTCACACTACTAGGATACTCATGCAATACACAATTTTCTGACCAAGAATGGATTGATTTTGATGGATAAAATTTCATTCTCATACTAATTTGGATATATTAATACCGACAGAGGTCTTGTATTTGAGCATTTCTAGGCTAAACATAAAATACTTTTTTGATGGATTAAGAAGAATGAAAAATGCAAGTCAACGGGATTCCTATAGACCACACTAGTCTCGGGAAGAGTACTAGATAGAATTAGATGGCTTAAGAAATGTTCAATAGAGAAAAAAAAGTCAAATAAGGAGACATGGTCCAAGAGAAAGTTCATTGATTTTAAACAAACCATAAAATCGCAAGGAAACCAAAGATCGCATCCCCTTTCATACTCAATGGAAAACTTATAGATCTAAACATCGATTTAAACCAATACAAAAGTCATCTCAAGCAGAAGTAACACCACCAATAATCTAGAATGCAAGGAAACACAAACATTGAAAGTCCACAAAATTCCAAAAATAATTATAAATCATTTCTAGCTAACAAATGGATGAAAAATTATTCACGTCTAACAGATAAACAACGAGTAGGAAAAACGAAGCCTACTTGATGTCCTTCACTCGAGATCGGAGGAGATGAACTGAAGGCTTCTTGTTCACAATGACAATCTCCTCTTTCCAACTTGATCCCCAAAAGGATCACTTCCCAAAAATAATCTTTATCAATAGTGAACTGTAATCTTTTCTTTTGTTTTTCTAGAATTAATTTTCAGAGTATTTCTTTTCCTTTCTTTTCGAAAATGAAAGACTCACTCCCCAAAAATTTGAAAGGAAGCATTAAAAAATTAGAGAGGCATTTTTGGAAACAAAATTAGTCTGAAATAACAATTTTCCCAAGCCAATTAAATAAATTATCTATTTTTGAAAATCCGAATTCCAGTCACAAATCAAAATTAAAAATAAAATAGTAACTTGCTCAATCTTTTTTTTCAGTTCCAACAAATGCATGTAATTGCATGTACATAGCTTCTCTATTTTTTTATATTTTTTTTCAACTTTTTCCAAATTTTCCATTATCACTTAAATCTCCATTATGAAATAATCCATAGTAATAATTAAATAAACAATATTATCTAACCATCAAATCAAACATTATCAATATTAGAATTGAAATATTATTCTACCTTAAAATTAAAAATATTTAATATTGACAATTAAAAATACTATATTCATCTAAATCAACAAAACATTTAAATTTACACACTAACTTAATATTTAATTAAATACTTGACATTTCACAAATCACTTCAATGAGTAAGTTTAATACTTTAATTAAAGTAATCACCACAATAATAAACATCATTAAATTAAATTAACTAATTAAATAGTAATGATAATCGCATAAAAAAAGGTAGTTAAGATATTAAAATTAACACTTTAAGCGAATGACATTAAACAAAATGATACCATAGTGGAACAGGGTATTGACGGAAAACATCATCAAACAACAATGGGGTGATGGACATATCACCAATCAGCACTAACAAAATTTTCCCAAAGAACAATGTAGATGGGCAAGTTATATCTTCCCCCCTATGCCTCGACTTACTCTTGGAAGTCGTGAAGTAAGGTATAACATATGCAGGCATGACCAACATCATCACATTTCACACATAAACGAAAGCTACCAAACAAGACAAAAAAGAAAGAAAACAACTTATGAATTGGAAAACTTTTTTGTCAACTCCCTAAACTATGTCATATCCATTGGGTATGTAAGGCATGCTCAGACCCAATGGTGCAGGTGGAGTCAGTGCCCAGTATCCGCAATCCTACATAAAATCAAGTGTCGAAACAACATATACATTATATACCAAATACACCATGGGAGAGAGTTGCAGTGTAGCAGGGTGCTCACAAATGAGTGATGCAACACCATCCCTCTGACCTGAACCTCAAACAATAATCAAACATCAAATAACATCAATTACATTATAAAGAACATCATTAGGTAACAACTAATCATCAACATAACAAGCATAATACACAATCCATATGATAACACAAAATAGAATTATTCCAATCACAACTAGTTCCATAAATCAACATAGGATAAACAATAGTAAACAATTTCATAATCATCCAAGTCAACTAAACTGTCAACCAACCAAACCAACATGGTGAAACAACCACTATAGAGTCTTAAGGTACATAATCATATCACAAAAAAAGTGTCAATCCAAAAAAAGAACAACCAAGAAAGTACTACATCCATTTTACTGCTATAGAGCTACTCACTGTCTATTAGAAGACATTCCTCAGGGTTCTCATTCCAGTCCATAACTAGCATTATGGAACCTGAAGGTTGTCCATGAAGACATTCCTTCTCTTCCTTGGACAATATGGGTGCGTTAGATCCACACCATAATGGCCAATTTTGGATAGAAAATGGCTTCTTCACTTTAACTATGTGTCTCGGCTCTTCAATCTTTTTCCATTTTTCAATCTTGAATTGAGAGAGCGCCTAGGCCAAGGTCTCATCATCATAAGTACAATGTGGAGCTTCCGACATGGGGTTTTCTTTGATGACCATCCCCTTTTTAGTAGTCTTCATTTCCTTCCCTTTCTTCTTCCCAGACTTCGACCTTCCCATCCATGCACACAACTCGATGTAAAAATTAGACTCTAGTCAAATTTTAAGTCCCAACTAATCCTAACTTAACATACATTTACATACTACAAAAACTTCATAATGCATTCCCAGTAGGAAGGATATTAGTGCATTGCGCACTACACCGAGGGTCCTATCCTTTCCACTAGTTTCCTACACTATCGAACCAAAACTACCCATGGTAAAACTCGGGTTGCTAACGAGAATGACACAAAAGAGAAAAGTGTAACTTCAAGAGTACGAGCAACTAGGTCACATAATGCACTCATATGAATCTAGAATGCCCAGTGTGTGAACCTATGATCTGATACCATGTTTTAACACGCCACCATGCAAAACCCAAAGGACAACTAAAGATAACAATTTACAACAATTTTTTTTATAAAAAATAACAACTATGCAATGACCAATAATTAAATAAACGTAAAACCTTATATTAATTACATAAAGACACCTAACTAGTCTCATGGG
This sequence comes from Sequoiadendron giganteum, assembly GCA_007115665.2. Classification (NCBI taxonomy): domain Eukaryota; kingdom Viridiplantae; phylum Streptophyta; class Pinopsida; order Cupressales; family Cupressaceae; genus Sequoiadendron; species Sequoiadendron giganteum. The sequence continues at coordinate 244,931,173 of CM021108.1, forward strand.
GTTACATGGTTGGATTACTCACATTTGTTCCCAACCAAATAACATTGTTATAAACTAAATTCCAAGTAAATAAACAATAGGAACATACACTACACAAGATAACATAATGATAAACATACAACTATCCATAATCAATTGAGATGACAAATATACATACATCATTTTATTACATATCAAATCCATAGTTCAATATTACAAATGTTGAGCATATTTCGAGAGATACAACACATCATAAATACAATGATACATTACATATTGCATCCCTTATATCAATGAGACAAGTACATCAAATACAAGACTAATACATCAATGAAGAATAAGGCACAAGACATCGAACAACCTTCAAATCAGTGAAGCCTTGGAATCTATGCATTTGTTTCCACTCCTTGCTTCATGAACACAACTTGGGAACCCAATGGGGTGTGTAGCACACTCCACCTGACCTTGTGGACCCAAAGGTCCACCGCCCAAGGAGACATGGCTAACACAACTCCAACACTAAAAAACATCAAACAAAAGCAAAAACACTCCCAGAGGCAACCAAAACAAGGAAAGATACATGGGTACTATAGGAGAGTTTCATTGCATGGCCTTACATGGATTATCCGGCCAACCTATCACAAGGTGCCGCCTCCATCTATGGTTATCTTGATTGTTGATCTCAAGGTGCAACTCCATAGGGCGACTCATGCGGAACCACTTACCTTTCATGACGACAAGGTAGTGATCTTACCAACCTGGTCTTCTCATCCCATCCTTAGCCTATGAAAGCACTAACAACATAGGTGAGGCACATAAATAATCCTTTTTAGTGTTTAACTACCCAATCCCACTAGTTCATTAACTAAGTTACCACTTGTTTAGAAAACTCTTCCATGGGTTATCCTGATAGCCCCATCGTGCATCGGTGCCCATGAAGTGCCACTCTCCCTATGGTTACCCAAAAACCAAAATCAAGCAATGGGTGTACCTCATCTCACATAAAAATCCAAGTGTAATTAACACATAACATGTGAGGCATAAACCATCTCGCAACCCACATCATAAATCTGAACCAAGAAAAAAGGAGGTACCACCATCCAACATAAAGAACATGAATCCACAAATTCATAAAATCAATGTAGTTCCCAAAAGAATAAAACTTTCCCACAAGCCTCTGGAAGTACTAAAACATCCACCCATATCACCAAAACTTAAGACCAAGAAATGAGCATAAATCATGGGTTCCTGTGACTCAAATTCCAACAAAGATAAACCAACACATAATATTAAACTAAACATCATATCACACTCCTTTTGAACAAATAAAAAATAATAGGATAATCACATCAACCAATAAATTCACTTTACAAAGCAATCTCACAATATCTATTAATCATAAAAGCAACACTTTCCACATGTATAGAATAAACAAATCAATTCAGCCATGAGAGAACATGATAAACCACAATTCAAAGAATATCAATTTGAGTAGACCTTTTAACCACATCCAATTACTCTATTTACGTACATGCAAATAAAAAAATAACTTTCCCTTCCTTAAATTTTAATAACATACTTAGCTAATGACCCAATTATGAATGAGTGTAACTCAAAGCATAGAATTTTACAAACATAGATACTAACTCACAAATGCAATACCTTTAATTTATAGTAACATAATTACAATTAATTTATAACTTGAATTCTATTTATTTTACCCATATTCCCTACTACATATTTCACCTACAAAATTCCAAAATCCAATATTCAATCTCAAAATCCAAAATCCTCATATCATCACTTGGACAACACCTCAACTAGACAATTAACCAATTAACATCTCAAACTGGAGTTTTACCATGATGCCCACATTATAACACATATCAACTTCATTTATTTTAACTAATTTTTCTAGAGTTATCTAAATACAATAAATCACTCCTCTTCAAATCACATATTTCCAAAACTCAAAGACATTACATAATGTGAGCACACAATCGAACAAGGCAACCATAACATGCAAAACCCCCACTTTTCAATATTTCTAATTTAACTATTCTACTTGTGAACTATCCAATTTAAGAATAAACTAATCCATCAAAATTTACACAAATTATCAAAGGATATCATAAAGTAATTTCTACTCAACAATACATGGTAACTAAATTTGTCTAAAGTGAAAATTGATAATAATAGCTTAGCTAAGTTAAGTAAAAATCGTAAATGAAAAGATTCAACGCAAACCATACTAACATTCGCTTTCTATTATAAACACAGAATTAAAGTTTTTAGATTATATTTTATTACTCTATTATTTATGCATATTAAAGAAAGTTAATATCACATACAAATACATACGCATATGTAAGAGTTACTATATAGTTGAGGGTATGTGCAAGATCATCATGGAAAAAATAGGCCCTTAAGTGGCAATGAAAATTCAAAAAATCAGGGATAGGCAACTTGACATAAAAATTTGAATAAGTTATATTTCAAAAATATGTAAAAATAGAATATGTAGCAAATTGAATGTAGTTTCTAAACCACTAGATTTTTTTTTTTTTTAAATCTATTTGGTGAAAATTTAAAATTTCAATGGAGTAGTACTTAAATTTTAGAGAAAAAAAAAGTAGGTATCTATCTGACCACCCTAACCATAATAACATGATAAAAAAATTTATAATATTTTAGATATAAGTAGAGGACTCATGTCTTGATGTGATGCATATTTTGTTGCAATTTTTTTCCAAGTAAATAATTAATTATAATTATTTTATTACAACTTATGAAAGATATAAAAACTCATATGTCTGACCACCTTAACTTGGTCAAAACTTCATGAATTTTAATTTTAATTTTTTTAATCGTATAGTATGCAAAGCATAGAATGTAATGCATTTTTAAATTCAAAAAATGTGATTCCATTTAAAAGCTATAGATGTTTTTCAATCAACTTATCAATTAGGACTATATTCATAATTCAAATAGAAAATGAATAATAATTATTTATTAAATTCAAAGTAAAGCATAATTTATATTGGTGGAAAGTTGAGAATCTCCTTTAAAAACCCTTTTTGTTTCATCAATTTTGGGTTATAAAAAGTTGACAGCCACATGGACCATCATATCACTTAACTATCGCCACTTCTTGGCCCATCATGTTCTTGCACATACCCTTGATTAAAAGAGATCTAATGCAATATTGATTAACTATTCACAATGCAAAAGATCTAAACCATTTAATGCAACAAATGTATGCCAATTTGTATTCCTCATTTTGTTCTTCTAATTGACAAGGACACTAACTAAGTCCATTATTATTCTATAATTAAGTATAAATGACTTTTACTTTTCACCATAGATTCTAAACATGCCTACATATAAATTTATTTGTAACTTAAGAACTTAATGTTGTATATATTCTTATAAAAATAATCAAATTATATAGTGATAATCCCATATATTCAAACCTAAAAATATAAACATACAAACACACACATATATATAAGATCATTGAAAGCCAATGCAAACTGTTATCATCAAATGAAAATGGGGTCATTACACACCAAGTGTACATATTACACAAATTGGAAATAACAATAATAAGTTTGTGATTATAGGAAAAGCATAGACTTAGCTTAAAGATCCTAAGTTAATACTTACTAATCCAGTAATGATAAATCAATACTATTTTCCCTTATAAGCATAATCATTATACATCAATGTCCAAATCCATTATGATATAACTAAGGGATTAATAAACTCTTAAATCACAACATAAATGAACATTCATTTTTCTATAACAAGACAATACATAACATAGAACATAATAAAGAATCTGGTGATTTTTTTATATGCAAGCACCCCAAAGATTGAAAAAATCCGTTCAATGTATTTCTATTCACTTAGACACTCATTAGTGCAAGAATGAATAGGAGATTTTATTCAATAATGCAGATTTGAGGAACCACTATTCAGGTAAAATGGCTATACAATTTACACTGATGTAACCAGTCATAGAGAGTATGATAAAGCAAGAATAATGATTTCATATTGAGATCTATTCTCAATAGGGGGTTGGCAATATTTAAGAATGCATAATATGGTAGAGAGAAGAAGGCATGAATGAGAAGAGATGAATTTCTCATGGAATGAATCAAAATGATTGCAGAATATGTACAAAATAGATTTTGCAAGGAAGCTCTCAAAATCTCAAAATTAATGAGGCCTACTAGAATGCATCCTAACATTGTAAGCTTTGTCTAGGTTTAAGTTGCACACAGTCGTGCAGATTTAGCGGATGAGGGTTGTGCATGGTTCACACAACAATAACCAGGTAATTGCATTACATATATAATGGATCATTAGGAGTGCATGGTTGACCTTTAGGCCCATTCTGGCTATCAAGGGGCACCCTAAACCCTTTACTAATATGCTCGTTAAATCAATGGTGCTAATGAAACATAGATGAATATAGGTTGAGTATTCACAATACTATGATACTCATGCAATACACAATTTTCTGACCAAGAATGGATTGATTCTGATGGATAAACTTAGATTCTCACACAAATTTGGATATATCAAAACATACAGAGGTCTTGTATTCAAGCATTTCTAGGCTAAACATAAACTAGTTGTTCGATTGATTAAGAAGAATGAAAAATGCAAGTTGATGGGGTTCCTATAGACCATGCTAGTTTTGGGAAGAGTACTAGATATAATGAGATGGCTTAAGAAATATTCAATAGAGAAAACAAAACCAACTAAGGAGACATGAGCCAAGAGAAATTTCATTGATTTTAAATAGCCCATAAAATAGTAAGGTAACTAAAGATCACACCCCCTTTCAAACTCAATGGAAAACTTACATATCTAAACATCGATTTCAACCAATACAAAAGTCATCTCAAGTATAAGTAATGCCACCAATAAAGAAAAATGCAATGAAACACAAACATTGAAAGCCCAAAAATTTTTGAAAATAAAAATAACTCATTTCTAGCTGATGAATGGAAGAAAAATTATTCATGTCTAATAGACAAACAACGAGCAGGTAGAACGAAGCCTACCTAATGTCCTTTGCTCGAGATTGGAGGAGATGAACTAAAGGCTTCTTGTTCACAATGACAATCTCCTATTTCTTGCTTGATGCCCAAAAGGATCACTTCCCAAAAACAATCCTTTTCAACAACGAACTGTAATCTTTTCTTTTGTTTTTCCATCATTAATTTTTAGAGTAATTTTTTTCTTTTCTTTTCAAAAATGAAAGACTCACTCCCCAAAACTCCAAAAGGAAGAAGTATAAAACTAGAGAGGCATTTTCAAAAACAAAATCAGTCCAAAATAACAAGTTTCCTAATCTAATTAAATTAATTATCTATTTTCAAAAATTCAAACTCCAATCACAAATTAAAATTAAAACTAAAATAGTAACTTGCTCAATCTTTTTTTTCAGTTCCAATAGATGCATGTAATTTCATGTACATAACTTCTCTATTTTATTTCTTTTTTTTTCAACTTGTTCCAAATTTTCCATTATCACTTAAATCTCCATTTCAAAATAATCCATAATAATAACTAAATAAATAATATTATCTAACCATCAAATTAAAATTTAAAAATATTACAATTGAAATATTATTCTCTTACAATTAAAAATATTTAATATTGACAATTAAAAATACGGTATTCATCTAAATCAACAAAACATTTTAATTTACACACTAACTTAATATTTAATTAAATACTTGACATTTCACAAATCACTTCAATGAATAAGTTTAATACTTTAATTAAACTAATCACCACAATAATAAACATCGTTAAATTAAATTAACTAATTAAACAGTAATGATAACCGCATCAAAACCAAGCAGTTAATATATCAAAACTAAGCAGTTAATATATCAAAACTAATAGTTTAAGTGAATGACATGAAATAAAATGATACAATAACGGAACAGGGTACTAATGGGAAACATCATCAAACAACGATGGGGTGACTTACTCCTAGAAGTCGCAAAGTGAGGTATAACATATGTAGGCATGACTGTAATACCCCTTTGTTTTGTCCATTTGATTGAATAGTGTTATGTCCTTTTTTGTTGTACTTTCTGTTTGTACCTTGACTATGGAACTCGACTTCTATTTGATCGCTATCTATAAAGCGACTTTAATATTATCTTTCGATGTGATGGTATTTTAATATGATGTTATCTCTATGTCATGTTTTGAATTAATATAAATGGATATTTGAATTAATGATGTTTATGCTTTGGATTATATTAACATGTTAGAATTGTCAGTTAGCTACATTGTATTGGTGAAAGGGACGATATCTCATCACTCGCTTACGAGCACCCTGCGATTCCGTGATTTCTCCTTCACAGTGTGTTTTAATTATGACATGATTATGTATGTGGATATACTCTTTGTTCGCAGGTTGACAGGTACAAGACATTGACTCCACCTAGTTTCACAGGTTTGAGCATGTCCAATGCCCAACAGTATTTGATTCGAAGATGGTAACTAGGTTTCTGTGCCACGTCGTCACCCTAGTCATAGTGTGTCGTTAGGTGTTGTCGGGTTATGATTGTTTTAACTTTGTTCAATTTGGCCTTGATTTTATTTAAATTGCAAGTTAAATTGGGTGAGTTAAATGGCTTAATGTATTTAAGTTGTGGATTAATGTGTTCTGAGATTATGTTGAAATGTAATTTATTTTATTATTAATTTAATTTAATTAATAAATAATTTTATCTTTGATTAAATCTATTTATTAATTAATTAAATCTAAGTGGTTGAAAGAAGTTAATTTATTTATTTTGAAGTTATTGTTTATTGGATGAAATTGAAAATTAAAAGAAAATGTTTTTAAAAAAGTCAATTTAGAAAATTTGAATTCAAACATGGAAAATTGAGATATTTTCTATTTTCTATTTTCAGAAATTTATGAGGGTGGTTGTAGGTTTTTAGGGTTTTTTCCTTATGTTTGAATTTTGCTTCACAATTTGGATGTTCATGGAATTTAAAAAAAAAAAGATTAAATTAGAAAGAGAAGGAAGAAATTGTTCAATTTTGTGGGTTTTTGGAAAAAGCTTGAAGAATCTATGGATCTGAAGAGGGAATCAAGACATCATCAGGATCTCCTATCATCTTCAAAAAAATCAGGTTCAATCTTTTGAATGGTTGCTTTTGAGTTTTGAATTTTAAATGTTAATGGTTAAAGATCTTGTGGAAAGAGTTTTGAATTCTGTTATTTGAATGCAAATGAAGCAAAGTTGGAAATTTGTTCTCCAAATTAGCAAGAAGACCCTCTTTAAAATTAATTTGCTTCAAAAGAAATGATGCTTTTGAGTGTAAATGATTGTTCTTATATACATATTATTCTGGTTTTCTCAATTTGTTCTGTCCTATAAACCAAAAATGCATATATATATATACATATGCATATATTCATGCTAGTTAAAAAAATGTTATTATTGAAGAAACCAGATTAAAATGAAAAGAGGCGGATTTCTTTTTTTATTTTAAATAAAAATTAAAAAAATCTACAATCGAGCAACGAATTTGCATTTTGTTTTAGGGTTTTTAAATGTTAAAATTTTGGGGGAGGGCGTTGGGGGATCGCCCCCACTGTGCCCCCCCATGGGAGGTGGGTGGAGGGAGCCGCGCCTAGCATGCCCCTCCCCACTCCCCACACCCTTACCTTTTGTCGCTGCCCACATAGGGAGTGGACGACTGTGTTTACACACAATCGTCGCCCCCATTAATGGGGGTCGGCTGTGTGTAAACACAACCAACTGACCCTATGTGGTGCGCGGCCCATGAACCAAGGTGGCCACCCATTGAGACCGGCGTGCGGACCGAGGTAAGTGGTGAGTGTTTTAATTTTGTTTTTTTTAATTATTTATTTTATTTAATATTTAGTATTATACATTTATAATATTAAATATTAATATTTAATATTATAATGTTAGTATAATATAAATATTTTAATGAGTCTAATTATATTATATAATATTAAAATATTAATATTATATATATTAATTTTTAATATCATATTTTATAAAATTAGAGTATTATTATTTAAATGAGTAAATACGTGTATGTTTGATATACACATATATGAAGGGTTTATTTTGGTAAATGGAATTTATAATTTTAAATATTTTTCACTCTGGCATGTTGTAAAAATATTGAGTTAAAACGATGATTATATTTTAAATGTACATGTGAGAATTAGAATATGTAGTTTTAATCAATTTATCAGTTGAAATTGTAAAATGTATTTCGAAAGGGTAAACTTAGAATTGACAAGAAATGTGCTTAGCATTGAGATTATTTGATAAATTATTTCGCAATAAACTTATTGTAATTTCTAAACGTTATATTCTGAAACGTAGAAAGATACATGATTACTTGTTACCATTGAAACAATTAGTGGAATTGAACTTTGATTTGAATTCCATTCTTCAATTGAAAGAGTTGATATTTAATTCAGATTATCTTAAGGCAATAGGTACTGAATGTTAGTGTTTGAAATGGATCTAGAATATCCAAAGGTAGTTTATTTCATGGGTCTTCAGTGAATTCTCTTCCCTTCGTATTCTTGTTTGGGAAATGGGTTAAGTGTCATTTAATTGTAAGTCTTCCAGATGAGGTCTCTTGTTATGTGGGTTGTCATGTCATTTTGGTCAACCTATTTTGAATCCCTTGGGTAGTGCATAGTAAGTTATCAGTGTCTACCCAATTTCTACGAATGGGGACGTTTGTGTCTCCTGAGAAAGGAGTGGATTATGGGATCCATGTCTCCTTGTAAGGAGTGACCTTGTTTATGATTTGTTGCCTCCAATGTTGGAGTGCAGTTTAGTTTGTGTCACCTCCTGAGAAAGGAGTGGTCGTGATATCTGGTTTGTTTGCACTTTGTTACCCTTGATGTTTGGATGTTATGTGTGTTTTCAAGTAGAAGTGTGGCTTCCGTAGGGGCCAAAGCTTGGAAGAGGTAAGATTGGGTAACCTTCGAAAGTGGTGTAATTAAGTGATAACTAAAAACAATACTTAGATGTTTGGGTAGTACTTCACACTAAAAAGATAATTATACCTCACTCATGGACCCAAGTGCTTGGTTAGGCTTGGGATGGGTGGGAAGGTCGAGGATGGCAAGGTCATCTATCTTGTATGCACTAAAGGTATTTGATTCCGCATTAGTAAGTATGAGGGTCGAGGATCAGTTTGAGGCCACCATCTTGACAATCCGCAGTGGGTAACTCATGACGAGCTGTGTGATGACACTTTGTCTAGGACAACAGTTGGTACTTGTTTATCATGGGTATGGTTTACGTAACATACCTAATGTGACCATGGTTGGTGTTTGATTCTATGTGTATGGTTCCCTTATCATGCTTGATCTACTTTTATCTAGAAGCAATGTAACCATGTTGAGTTGTACTTGTGATGTATGTGTGTTGTACTTGTGTTACTTGTGAGGTTAATGTGATTGGTTGTTTCAGTTTGGTACAATTATGATGTAGCTTGTGTCTAGAGGTGTTGGTCTTGGCTAGGATTGCTTGTTACTATCTCCTAGCATAGGGGGTGGGCCTTTGGGTTCCACTTGGTTGGGTGGTGTGCACCTAAATCCGTTGGGTTCTTTCTTCATGTTCTTGGACGAGACTTCTAGTTGGAGAGCTCATTTGTTTCAGTATCAGTTCTTGCTTTATATCATTTCAGTTGACCTTGTATTATTTTACCCCTTAGTTGTTATCGAGGTGGAGGTTGTAATTGTAATCTTATTTGTCAGACTTGCCTCATTCAGGGAATGAGAGATGTAATTGTAATATTTAATTATGGATTAATAAAATTGAAATTTATCTCTTATGCTTTGATGTATGTTATCTTACTTGGAATGTATGTGTTATTTTATTATTTAAATTATTGACATGGTTTATATTCATGCTTTTTGTTGAGGTTCTATTTAATCTATGTCTCGTAACCTTATAGGTTGTTGGTAATGGGTAGTGTACTTGCATGTTTATTGTACTTAAACAAAAAAAAAAATTAGCCTATTTAAGTAGTTGTTTGCAACTTCCTCTAGGGTTGCGTGGCGGGGTGTTACAATGACCAACATCATCACATTTCACACACAAATGGAAGCTACCAAACAATACAACAAACAAAGAAAAGAACTAACGAATGGGGAGACTTTCTTTTCAACTCCCTGAACCACATCATAACCATTGGGTATGTAAGGCACGCTCATACCTAATGGTGCGAGTGGAGTCAATACCTGTTACTTGCAATCCTGCATAAAATCAGGTGCCAAAACAACATATATATTCTATGCCAAACACACCATGAGAGAGAGTTGTAGTGTAGTAGGGCACTCATGGATGAGTGATGCAACACCGTCCCTCTCACCTGAACCTCAAACAATAATCAAACATAAAATAATAGTAATTACATTATAAACAACATCATCAAGTAACAACTAATCATTAGCATAACAAGCATAGTACACACTCCATATTTAAACACAAAATAAAATTATTCCAACCATAACTAATTCCATAAATCAACATAGGATAAATAATAGTAAACAGTGTCATAATCATGCAAGTCAACTAAACTATCAACCAACCAAACCAACATGGTGAAAAAACCACCATAGAGTTTGAAGGTACATAATCATATCATAAAAAGAGTGTCAATCTAAAAACCTGACCAAGAGAGTACTACAGCCCTTCTTTTTCTATCAAGCTACTCACTGTCTGATAAAGGACACTCCTTAGGGTCCTCATCTGAGTCCATAACTACCTTTATGGAAGCAGAAGGTTGTGCATGAAGACTTCCCTTCTCTTCCTTGGATAGTATGGGTGTGTTAGGTCCACACCCCAATGACCAATACCAGATAGCAGATGGGTTCTTCATTTTAACTGTGTGTCTTAGCTCTTCGAACTTTTTCCCTCTTTCCATCTTGAACTGAAATAGGGCATGTTCCAAGGTCTTGTCATCAGAAGTACAAGGTGGAGCTTCTGGTGTGGATTTTTCTTTGATGACCACCCCCTTTTTGGAAGCCTTCACTACTTTCCCTTTCTTCTTTCCGTACTTCAACCTTCCCATCCTTGCACATAGCATGAGGTAAACATTAGACTCTAGTCAAATTTTAAGTCCCAACTAATCCTAACTTAACATACATTTACACACTACAAAATTTCCATAATGCATTCTCTAGTAGCAAGGATATCTGTGCATTGTGCACTACACTGAGGGTCATATCCTTTCTAGCAATTTCCTACACCATTGGACCAACACTACCCATGGAAAAAATCGGGTTGCTAATGAGAATGACACAAAAGAGAAAAGTGTAACTTTAAGAGTACGAGAAACTAGGTCACATAATTTGCTCATATGAATCCAGAGTGCCCATTGTGTGAACCCTTTCTTTCATACCATGTTGTATTGCCCCACCATGCAAACCCCAAAGGACAACTATAGACAATAATTTGCAACACAATTCTTTTTTAAAAATAACAACTAAGCAATGACCCATAATTAAATACACATACAACATTATGATAATTACATAACAACACCTAACTAGTCCCATAGGGTTACATGCTTGCATTACTCACGTTTGTTCCCAACAAAATAACATCGTTATAAACTAAATTCCAAGTAAATAAACAATAGGAACATACACTACACAAGATAACATCATGATAAACATAAAACTATCCATAATCAATTGATATGACAAAGATACACACATCATTTTATTACATATCAAATCCATTGTTCAATATTACAAATGTGGAGCATATTTCCACAAATATAGCACATCATAAATACAATGATACATTACATATTGCTTCCCTTATATCGATGGGAAGAGTACATCAAGTGAAAGAGTAATACATCAATTAAGAACAAGGTACAAGAAATTGAACAACCTTCAAACTAGTGAAGCTCTAGAATATTTCCATCCACTTCCACTCCTCACTTCATGAACACAACTTGGGAGCCCAATGGGATGTGTAGCATGTTCCACCTTACCATGTGGACCCGAAGGTCCACCCGTAGTGCTAGGAGATGAAAATAAAGAACCCAATTCCAAACAAAATCAAGAAGACATGGCTAACACCACTCCAAGACTAATCAACATCAAACAAAAGCAACAACACTCCCAAAGGCAACCAAAACAAGGGAAGATACATGAGTACTATAGGAGAGTTCCATCGCATGGCCTTACATGGATTATCTAGACAACCTATCACAAGGTGTATCCTCCATCTATGGTTATCTTGACTGCCTATCTCAAGGTGCCGCTCCATAGGGTGACTTATTTGGAACCACTTACCTTTCGTGAGGAAAAGGAAGTGATCTTACTAACTAGGTCTTCTCATCCCATCCTTATCCTATAAAAGCACTAACGACATGGGTTACACACATAACTAATCTTGTTTAGTGTTCAACTACCCAATCCCACTAGTTCATTAATTAAGTTAACACTTGTTTAGAAAACTCTTCCATGGGTTATCCTAACAACCCCTTTGTGCGCCAGCCCCCATGAAGAGCCACTCTCCCTATGGTTACCCAAAAACCAAAATCAAGCAAGGGGTGTACCAAATCTCACATAAAAATCAAAGTGTACTTAACACACAACATGTGATGCATGAACCATCTCACAACCCACATATCATAACTCTGAACCAAGAACAAAGGAGGTACCACCATCCAACTAAAATAACATGAATCCAAAAATACACCAAATCAATGTAGTGCCCAAAATAATCAAACATTCCCACAAGGCTCTGGAAGTACTAAAACATCCACCCATATCACCAAAACCTAAGACCAAGAAACAAGCATAAATCATGGGTTCTCGTGACTTAAATTCCAATAAAGATGAACCAACACATAATATTAAACTGAACATCATATCACACTCCTTTTGAACAAATAGGAAATCATAGGATAATCACATCAACCAAGAAATTCACTTTACAAGCCAATCTTACAATATCTGGTAATCATAAAGGCAATACTTTCCATATTTATACAACAAACAAATAAATTCATCAACAAGAGAACACGATATACCATAATTCAAAGAATATCAATCTATGTACTCCTTTTAACCACATCCAATTCCTCTATTTACGTACATGCAAATAAAACAATAACTTTCCCTTCCTTCAATTTAACTAACATACTTAGCTAATGACCCAATTATTAATGAATGTAACTCAAAGCATAGAATTTTACCAACATATATACTAACTCACAAATGCAATAACTTTCATTTATAGTAACATAGTTACGATTACTTTATAACTCGAATTCTATTTCTTTTACCCATATTCCCTACCACATATTTCTCCTACAAAATTCCAAAATCCCCATATAATCACTTGGACAACACCTCAACTAGACGGGTAACCAATTAACATCTCAAACTAGAGTTTTACCATAATGCCCACATTATAGCACATATCAACTTCATTTATTTTAGCTAATTTTTCCAGAGTTATCTAAATACAATAAATCACTCCTCTTCAAATCACATATTTCTAAAACTCAAAGACATTACATAATGTGAGCACACAATCGAACAAGGCAACCATAACATGCAAAACCCCCACTTTTCAATATTTCTAATTTAACTATTCTACTTGTAAACTATTCAGTTTGAGAATAAACTAATCCATCAACATTTACAAAAATTATCAAAGGATATCATTAAGTAATTTCTACTCAATAATACATGGTAACTAAATTTATCTAAAGTGAAAATTGATAATAATAGCTTAGCTAGGTTAAGTAAAAATCATATATGACAAAGATTCAACTCAAACCATACTAACATTCTCTTTCTATTATAAACACTTAATTAAAGTTTATATAATACTTTAGATTCTATTTTCTTACTTTATTATTTATACATATTAAGGGAGGTTAATATCACATACAAATACATACACATATGTAAAAGTAACTATATAGTTGATCAAAAGAGATATAATGCATATTTCATTAACTATTCACAATGCAAAAGATCTAAATCAATTAATGCAACAAAGTATGCCAGTTTTTATTCCTCATTTTGTTCTTCTAATTAACAAGAACACTAACTAAGTCCATTATTATTCTATAATTAAGTTTAAATCACTTTTAGTTTTCACAATATATTCTAAACATGCCTACATATACATATATAAATATATATATATTTGTAACTTAAGAACTAAATGGTGTACATATTTTTATAAAAATAATCAAATTATACAGTGATAATCCCATATATTCAAACCTACAGATATAAAAATACAAACACACATACACACACATAGAGACACACAGACACACACACATATATAAGATCATCGAAAGACAATGAAAATTATTATCATCGAATGAAAAAGGGGTCATTACACACCAAGTGTACATATTACACAATTTGGAAAAATAAATAATAAGGCTGTGATTACAGGAAAAGAACAGACTTAGCTTAAAGATCCTAAGTTAATACTTACTAATTTGGTAATGATAAATCAATGCAATTTTCCCTTATAAGTGCAATCATCATACATCACTGTCCAAATCCAATATGATATAATTAAGGGATTAATAAACTCTTAAATCACAATGTAAATGAACATTCATTTTTCTATAACAAGACAATACATAACATAGAACCAAATAAGCAATCTAGTGATTTTTGTATATGCAAGCACCCCAAAGATTGAACAAATCCATTCACTATATTTCTATTCACTTAGACAACCATTAGTGCAAGAATGAATAGGTGAGTTTATTCAATAATGAAAATTTGAGGAACCACTATTAAGGTAAGATGGCTATACAATTTACACTAAGGTAACCAGTCATAGAGAGTATGATAAAGCAAGAATAATGATTTTAGATTTAGATCAATTCTCAATAGGAGGTCGGTAATCTTTAAGAAGGCATAATATGGTAGAGATAAGAAGGCACGACTGAGAAGAGATGACTTTATCATGGAGTGAATCAAAATGATTGCAAAATATGTAAAAAATAGATTTTGCAAGGAAGCTCTCAAAATCTTAGAATTAATGAGGCATACTAGAATGCATCCTAACATTGTAAGCTTTGTCTAGGTTATGATGCACACAATCATGCAGATTTAGCAGATGAGGGTTGTGCATGCTTTACACATCAGTAACCCTTATTTCATTACATATATAATGGATCATTAGGAGTGTGTGCTTAACCTTTAGGCACATGCTAGCTATCAAGGGGGCACCCTAAACCCTTTACTAAGATGCTAGTTAAATCGGTGGTGCCAATGGAACATAGATGAATATAGGTTGAGTATTCACACTACTAGGATACTCATACAATAAAAACTCACTGAAAAGGAATGGGTTGATTCTGATGGATAAACTTAGATTCTCACATGAATTTGGATGTATCAAGACATATAGAGGTCTTGTATTCGAGTATTTCTAGGAAAAACATAAACTAGTTGTTTGATCGAATAAGAAGAATGAAAAATGCAAGTCAATGGAGTTCCTATGGACCATACTAGTCTCAGGAAGAGTATTAGATAAAATGAGATGGCTTAAGCAACATTCAATAGAGATAACAAAACCAGATAAGGAGACATGGGCCAAGAGAAAGTTCATTGATTTTAAACAACCCATAAAATAGTAAGGAAGCTAAAGATCACATCCCCTTTCAAACTCAATGGTGAACTTATAGATCTAAACATCGATTTCAACCAATACAAAAGTCATCTCAAGTAGAAGTAATGCCACCAATAACATAGAATGCAAGGAAATACAAACATTGAAAGCCCACAAATTTTTGAAAATAACAATAACTCATTTCCAGCTGTGAAATGGAAGAAAAATTATTCACGCCTAATAGATAAACAACAAGCAGACATAACGAATCCTACCTGATGTCTTTCACTCAAGATTAGAGGAGATAAACTAAAGGCTTCTCGTTTGCAATGAAAATATCATCTTTCTAGGTTGATCCCCAAAAGGATCACTTCCCAAAAAATAATCTTTTTCAACAACGAATTGTAATCTCTTTTTTTTTTTTCTAGCATTAATTTTTAGAGTAATATTTTTCTTTTCTTTTCAAAAATGAAAGACTCACTACCCAAAAATTCAAAAGGAACCATTGTAAAACCAAAGAGGCGTTTTCAGAAACAAAATCAGTCTAGAATAACAAGTTTCAATCCAATTGAATTAATTATCTATTTTCAAAAATCTAAACTCTAGTCACAAATCAAAATTAAAACTAAAATAGTAACTTGCTCAATCTTTTTTTTCAGTTCCAACAGATGCATGTAATTGCATGTACATAGCTTCTTTGTTTTTTTTTTTTTTTTTTCAACTTGTTGCATATTTTCCATTATCACTTAAATCTCCATTTCAAAATAATCCATAATAATAATTAAATAAACAAGATTATCTAACCATCAAATTAAAAATTAACAATATTACAATTGAAATATTATTCTATCTTACAATTAAAAATATTTAATATTGAAAATTAAAAATTCTTTATTCATCTAAATCAAAAAAACATTTAGATTTACACACTAACTTAATATTTAATTAAATACTTGACATTTCACAAATCACTTCAATGAATAAGTTTAATACTTTAATTAAATTAATCACTACAAAAATAAACATTGTTAAATTAAATTAACTAATTAAACAATAATGATAACTACATCGAAACCAAGTAGTTAACATATTAAAGCTAATATTTTAAGTGAATGACATGAAACAAAATGATACCATAATGGAAAGGGTTACTGATGGACAACATCATCAAACAATGACTGGGTGGCGTACACATCACCAATCAACACTAACATAAGTGGCCCAAAGAACAATGTAGAGGGGCACTACATCCTCCCCCTATGCCTTGACTTACTCTTGAAAGTTGTAAAGTAAGGTATAACATATCAAGGCATGACTAACATCATCACATTTCACACACAAACGAAAGCTACCAAACAAGAAAAAAAGAAAAGAAAACAACTAACAGATGGGGAAACTTTCTTGTCAACTCCCTAAACTGCATCATATCCATTGGGTATGTAAGGCATGTTCAAACATGATGGTGCGGGTGGAGTCAGTGCCCGGTACCTGCAATCCTATATTCTATGCCAAACACACCGTGAGAGAGAGTTGCAGTGTAGTAGGGTGCTCACTGATTAGTGATGCAACACTGTCCCTCTCACCTAAACCTCAAACAATAATCAAACATCAAATAACATTAATTGCATTATAAAGAACATTATCAGGTAACAACTAGTCATCAACATAACAAGCATAGTCCATAATCCATATGATAACACAAAATCAAATTATTCCAACCACAACTAATTCCATATTTCAACATAGGATAAATAATAGTAAATAGTGTCATAATCGTCCAAGTCAACTAAACTGTCAACCAACCAAACCAACATGGTCAAACAACCACCATAGATTCTCAAGGTACATAATCATATCATAAAAATACTATCAATCCAATAAGGAAACAATGCATAAAGTACTACATCCCTTCTACTGCTATCGAGGTACTCATTTTCTGGTAGAGGACATGCCTCAGGGTCCTCATCCGAGTCCATAACCACCTTTATGGAAGCAAAAGGTTGTGCAAGAAGACTTTCCTTCTCTTCCTTGGATAGTATGGGTGCATTAGGTCCACACCCCAATGACCAATTATGTATAGCAGATGGCTTCTTCACTTTAACTATGTGTCTTGACTCTTCGATCTTAGTCCCTTTTTCCATTTTGAACCGAGAGAGGGCTTGGGCCAAGGTCTTGTCATCCAAAGTATGAGGTGGAGCTTCTGGTGTGGGATTTTCTTTGATGACCATCTCCTTTTTGGAAACCTTTACTACCTTCCATTTCTTCTTTCTAGACTTTGACCTTCCCATCCCTACACACAACCCTTGGTAAACATTAGACTCTAGTCAAATTTTAAGTCCCAACTAATCCTAACTTAACATACATTTACACACTACAAAATTTCCATAATGCATTCCCCAGTAGGAAGGATATCGGTGCATTGTGACCTACAGAGAGGGTCCTATCCTTTCCACCAGTTTCTTGCACAGTCGGACCAATAGTACCCATGGAAAAACTCGGGTTGCTAACTATAATGACACAAAAGAGAAAAGTGTAACTTCAAGAGTACGAGAAAATCAGTCAGATAATGGGCTCGTATGAATTTAGAGTGAGTAGTGTGTGAGCTTATGTTGTGATACCATGTTCTAATGCCCAACCATGCAAACCCCAAAGGACAACTAAAGACAACAATTTAGTAGATTTTTTTTTTTAAATAACAACTATATGATGACCAATAATTAAATAAACATACAACATTATGATAATTACATAGCGACACCTAACTAGTCCCATGTGGCTACATGGTTGCATTATTCATGTTTGTTCCCAACCAAATAACATTGTTATAAACTAAATGTCAAGTAAATAAACAATAGGAACATACACTACACATGATCACGTAATGATAAACATACAACTATCCATAATCAATTAAGATGACAAAGATACATACATCATTTTATTACATATCAAATCCATAGTTCAATATTACAAATGTGGAGAATATTTCCATAGATACAACACATCATAAATACAATGATACATTACATATAGCTTCCCTTATATTAACAGGAAGAGTACACCAAGTACAAGAGTAATACATCAATGAAGAACAAGATACAAGACATCGAACAAACTTCAAACTAGTGAAGCCCTAGAATCTTTGTGTCTGCTTCCACTCCTCGCTTCACAAACACAACCTAGGAACCCAATGGGGTGTGTATCACATTCCACTTGACCATGCAGACCCGAAGGTCCACCCCTCATGCTAGGATATGACAAGAAAGGACCCACATCCAAACAAGATCAAGCAGACATGGTTAACACAACTCCAACACTAAACAACATCAAACAAAAGCAACAACTCTCCTAGAGGCAACCAAAACAAGGGAAGATACATGGGTAATGTAGGAGAGTTTCATCGCACGACCTTACATGGACTATCTAGACATCCTATCACAAGGTGCTTCCTCACTCTATGGTTATCATGATTGCCTATCTCAAGGCGCCACTCCATAGGGTGACTCATGCGGAACCACTTACATTTCATGAGGACAAGGCAATGATCTTATCATCCAAGTCTTATCATCCCATCCTTAGCTTATGAAAGCACTAGCATGGGTGAGGCACATAACTAATCTTGTTTAGTGTTTAACTACCCAATCCCACTAGTTCATTAATTAAGTTATCACTTGTTTAGAAAAATATTCCATGGGTTATTTTCAAAGCCCCTTTGTGTGTCAGCCCCCATGAAGATCCACTTTCGCTACCATTACGCAAAAATAAAAATCAAGCAATGGGTGTACCTAATCTCACATAAAAATCCAAGTGTACTTAACACACATGTGAGGCATGAACCATCTCGCAACCCACATATCATAATTTTGAACCAAAAACAAAGGAGATACCACCATCCAACATAAAGAACATGAATCCACAAATGCACCAAATGAATGGAGTTCTCAAAAGAATCAAACTTTCCCACAAGCTTTTGGAAGTACTAAAACATCCACCCATATCATCGAAACCTAAGACCAAAAAAGGAGCATAAATCATGGGTTCCCATGACTCAAATTCCATCAAAGATAAACGGACACATGATATTAAACTGAACATCATATCACACTCCTTTTGAACAAATAGAAAATCATAGGATAATCACATCAACAAAGAAACTCACTTTACAAAGTAATCTCACAATATCTAGTAATCATAAAGGCAACACCTTCCCCATTTATACAATAAACAAATCAATTCATCCATGAGAGAACATGATAAACCACAATTTAGAGAACAACAATCTAAGTACTCCTTTTAACCACATCCAAGTACTCTATTTATGTACATGCAAATAAAACAATAACTTTCCCTTCCTTAAATTTAACTAACACACTTCTAGCTAATGACCCAATTATGAACGAATGTAACTCAAAGCATAGAATTTACCAACATAGATCTACTAACTCACAAATGCAATACCTTTGTAATAATATAATTAAGATTACTTTATAACTTGAATTCTATTTCTTTTACCCATATTTCTCCCACATAATTCCAAAATCTAAGATTCAATCTCAATATCTCAAATCCTCCTATCATCACTTGGACAACACCTCAACTAGATAGGTAACCAATTAACATCTCAAACTAGATTTTTACCATAACTCCCACATTATAACACATATTAACTTCATTTATTTTAGCTAATTTTTCCAAATTTATCTAAATACAATAAATCACTCCTCTTCAAATCACATATTTCCAAAACTCAAAGACATTACATAATGCAAGCACACAATTGAACAAGGCAACCATAACATGAAAAACCCCCCACTTTTCAATATTTCTAATTTAACTATTCTACTTGTAAACTATCCAACTTAAGAATAAAGTAATCCATCAACATTTACACAAATTATCAAAGGATATCATAAAGTAATTTCCACTCAACAATACATGGTGACTAAATTTGTTTAAAGTGAAAATTGATAATAATAGCTTAGCTAGGTTAAGTAAAAATCGTAAATGACAAAGATTCAACTCAAACACTACTAACATTCTCTTTCTATTATAAACACTTAAGTTTTTTTTATGTAATACTGTAGATTCTATTTTCTTACTTTATTATTTATATGCATATTAAGGCAAGTTAATATCACATACAAATACATACACATATGTAAAAGTAACTATATAGTTGATTAAAAGAGATCTAATGCATATTTGATTAACTATTCACAATACAAAAGATCTAAATAAATTGATGCAATGAAGGTATGCTAATTTTTATTCCTCATTTTGTTCTTCTAATTGACAAGAAAAATAACTAAGTCCATTATTATTCTATAATTAAGTATAAATCACTTTTACTTTTCACCATAGATTCTAAACACGCCTACATATACATATATTTGTAACTTAAGAACTAAATGTTTTATATATTTTTATAAAAGTAATAAAATTATATAGTGATAATCCCATATATTCAAACCTATAGATATAAACACACACACACACACACACACACACACACACACATATAAGATCATCGAAATCCAATGCAAACTATTATCATCGAATGAGAAAGGGGTCATTATGCACCAAGTGTGCATATTACACAATTTAGAAAAAGCAATAATGTGACTATGATTACAAGAAAAGCACGTAATTAGCTTAAAGATCCTAAGTTAATACTTACTAATCTGGTAATGATAAATCAATACCATTTTCCCTTATAAGCGTAATCATCATACATCACTATCCAAATCCATTATGATATAATTAAGGGATTAACAAACTCTTAATTCATAATGTAAATGAACATTAATTTTTTCTACAACAAGGCAATACATAACATAGAACAAAATAAAAAATCTGGTGATTTCTTTATATTTAAGCACCCCAAAGATTGAACAAATCCATTCACTATGTTTTTATTCACTTAGACAACCATTAGTGCAAGAATGAATAGGAGAGTTTATTTGATAATGCAAATTTGAGGAACCACTATTAAGGTAAAATGGCTATAAAATTTACACTGAGGTAACCAGTCATAGAGAGTATGATAAAGCAAGAATAATGATTCTAGATTGAGATTTGTTCTCAATAGAAGGTCAAAAATATTTAAGAAGGCATAATATGGTAGACAGAAGAAGGCACGATTGAGAAGATATGAATTTCTCATGGAGTGAATCAAAATGATTGCATAATATGTACAAAATAGATTTTGCAAGGAAGCTCTCAAAATCTTAGAATTAATGAGGCCTACTAGATTGCATCCTAACATTGTAAGCTTTATGCAAGTTCAAGGTGCACACGGTCATGTAGATTTAGCAGATGAGGGTTGTGCATGCTTCACACAATGGTAACCCTTATTACATTAAATATATAAAGGATGATTAGGAGAGAATGGTTGACCTTTTGGCCAAGGTTGGCTATTAAGGGGGTACCCTAAACCCTTTACTAAGATGCTAGTTAAATCGGTGGTGCCAATGGAACATAGATGAATATAGGCTGATTATTGACACTACTAGGATACTCATGCAATACAAAATTTTCTTACCAAGAATGCATTGATTTTGATGGATAAAATTAGATTCTGACATGAATTTGGATATATCAAGACATACAAAGGTCTCATATTCGAGCATTTCTAGGATAAACATAAACTAGTTGTTCGATGGATTAAGAAGAATGAAAAATGCAAGTCGATGGGCTTCCTATAGACCACACTAGTCTTGGGAAGATTTATAGATAGAATGAGATGGCTTAAGAAATGCTCAACAAAGAAAACAAAACCAAATAAGGAGACATGGGCTAGGAAAAATTTCGTTGATTTTAAATATCCCATAAAATAGTAAGGAAACTAATGACTGCATCCCCTTTCAAACTCTGGTGAATTTACAAATCTAAACATCAATTTCAACCAATAAAAAATCCATCTCAAGCATAAGTAATGACACCAATAACACAGGATGCAAGGAAACACAAACATTGAAAGCCCAATTTTTTTTGAAAATAACAATAACTCATTTCCAGCTAACAAATGGAAGCAAAATTATTCACATCTAATAGATAAACAACGAGTAGGTAGAACGAAGCCTACTCGATGTCCTTCGCTCGAGATCAGAGGAGATGAACTGAAGGCTTATCGTTCGCAACGAAAATCTCCTCTTTCTAGCTTGATCCCCAAAAGGATCACTTCCCAAAAACAATCTTTTTCAACAACGAACTATAATCTTTTCTTTTGTTTTTATAGCATTAATTTTTAGAGTAATTTTTTTCTTTTCTTTTCGAAAATGAAAGACTCACTCCCCAAAAATCCGAAAGGAAGCATTATAAAACTAGAGAGGCATTTTTCAGAAAGAAAATCAATCTAGAATAACAAGTTTCCCAATCCAATTAAATTAATTATCTATTTTTGAAAATCTAAACTCGAGTCACAAATCAAAATTAAAACTAAAATAGTAACTTGCTCATTCTTTTTTTCGGTTCCAATAGATGCATGCAATTGCGTGTACATAGCTTCTTTGTTTTATTTCTTTTTTTTTTCAACTTTTTCCAAATTTTCCATTATCACTTAAATATCCATAATAATAATTAAATAACAATATTATTCCAACAGATGCATGTAATTGCATCTACATAGCTTCTTTGTTTTTTGTTTTTTTTTTTCAACTTTTTCCAAATTTTCCATTATCACTTAAATATCCATAATAATAATTAAATAACAATATTACAATTGAAATATTATTTAATATTGAAAATTAAAAATATTATATTCATCTAAATCAACAAAACATTTAAATCTACACACTAACTTAATATTTAATTAAATACTTGACATTTCACAAATCACTTCAATGAATAAGTTTAATACTTTAATTAAATTAATCACCACAATAATAAACATCGTTAAATTAAATTAACTAATTAAATAGTAACAATGACCGCATCAAAACCAAGCAGTTAACATATTAAAACTAACATTTTAAGCGAATGACATGAAACAAAATGATAGCATAATGAAATGGGGTATTGACAAACAACATCGTCAAACAATAATAGGGTGATAGACACATCACCAATCAACACTAACACAAGTGGCCCAAAGAAAAATGTGAAAGGGCACTACATGTTCTCCTTTACCATGCCCAACTTAAAAAAGCTCCACATATTTTGGACATTAAGCTCCTTGTGAACCCTACTTAACAAATAAAATATTTGAGCTTTCTTGAACTACCCCATCCAATTATCTGACCATATGAGGTGTTCTATCATCTGGATTCCTCTTTCTCTTAAATTTCTATAAAATATATTGAAACAATATTGAACAAACTCTGACGAGTGTAACCGGTTGTCACTCAAATAGAAATGATACTCTCTCAAAAAAATTCTATCATTCTCTTTACTATCATCTGCATGTTTATAGACAATGTGGATAAACATAGCTACTTGCACTGAATTATAATACTATGATTTAATTTCCTCTTGCAGAGCTAGAGTATAGTTTTTTGCAAAATCAACCATTGATAGTATAGTACCAATTGGAAACATGTTTCTACATGCGTGAAATTGGCCATCAATCCATAGAGCATGTTGAGAGTGCATGACATATTTTGGTACAATCTTATTCTTAAATTCACTTATGAATGCATGTACACTAACTTTTTCTGTAACTAAATCACAATGCTTTCCTATTTTTCCATCTTTTAAAGAATAGTCAACATTCTTAAATATTTTAACATCTACTAATTGTTGTCCAAAATCATTATCAACACTATCATGCATACAAATTCTTAAGAATGAAAGATTTCCATAACTAGTGCATTATCCAGAAATACAAGAACTTAAATAAAATAATTTACCATTAGATCTTTCACAAAAAAAACTTAATATAAACTCCATTATTGTTTTAGGTGGCATATTAATACCACATTCATGCATAATCATGTTAGTATGCAAAGTACAATATATATACTGAAAAACATCATAAAAGTAATGAAATTGAACATGCATTTTACAACAAAAATATATTTGTTGCTTATTAATTTTTACATGCCTGGGTTTACATTTTTCAAAAGACCTTTCACTTATTTTAATTTTACCAAGTAACACTAAATCACCACAAAAGTTTCTATAGAATTCAATTTGTGTTGTATCTAATAGGTGTTTTGGATGAGGATCGCAAACTTTGGACCCCACTCTTTATTTTAAAACATCTCTAGCATTAGATGATACCCTAGTATTATCATGCCAATATTTTTCAATAAAAGATTTAATTTAAACATTCAATTTCATGTCAGACCTTGGGATTTGACCACTAAAACTCCAACATTAGTTAATTGGATCATTTTCTATACCTTTTGTTCTTTTTTCTACTCTTAGCAATGTTTTAGGAAGTATTTGTAGAACTTCACTAATATTGCTTAACATTCTTTTATAATTCAAAGTTGCTTTATTAACTATAGAAGTTGTTATAGCTCTTCTTACAACATTTTTATCTTTAGATCAACTATTTTCTCCAATAGATTGAATGGCACTAGCAACAGTAGATATAACATTTTTTAATGATTGATCTTTTCTTTTTGGTTTAACAAAAATGCCCAACTTTTTCATTACTTTTCTCATTTTTTGCATTCTCATCAATTACATCATTAGTTGACATTGAAATGCAAGTTTTTTACAATATAATATTTTTTTGTATAATCTATTTGCATGTGTTCTTATTTGCCTCCAAGAAATACTACCAGGAAGACTATCCAAAACATCACTTTCAATTTTAAAAAAAAATCTATTAAATTAAACATCACATTCTAGATTTTCATTTTCATTTTAAACTTCAAAACAATTTTCATTTTCATCTTCATTTTCATCAACAAAACAGTTTTCATTATTATTTTTATCAACAAAATGGTTTTCGTTTTCATTTTCAACAAAAAGGATCATTCTCATTTTCATTTTCAACAAAACTTTTTTCATTTTTATTTTGAACAACATTTAAACGATTTTAATTTTCATTTTCTAATTTATTTTCAACAAATTGTATAAAATTTTATTCTCTCTCAATATTATAAATTTCAACATCGTTAAGTCTAGCATCCTGTAAAACTTCTACAAACAAATTTTTGATTTCACTAAAATGTGGATTTGAAGACATACCTAGATTTGTGCCTATTGAAACATTCTCCATAGCATTGAAAGAGGGATTTGAAGACATACTAGGACTTGTTTGTTTAATCATATTATTTTTCAAATTAGCTTTGTCTATAACCATGGTCTCCTCAATCTTCTTATCTTCAATAGTTGTGGAACTAGATGCTTCAACATTAATCATTGATTGAATCATCATTCTTCTATCTCTTTGCCCTTTTTCTTTTTTACCCTTCCTTGCTTGAATTTCTTCAGGATTCAATGTCTTCCTATCTTTCCTCTTATTACGAGCTTGTGAACCCATGATTATAAAATTCTCAAGCAAAAATGAATGTCAATAATGAAAGTCTTCCAAAAATTCAATCCAAATTGCAATTTGAAGACTTGTAAAGACAAAAAAAATCCTCTTTTGTTCCTCCAAATGAGTAGAAAACTAACACAGTTCCACTTAAAAAACTATTTACATGATGCCTCCTTTCAAAAATTCAATCCAAATTACAAGTTGAAGACCTATAAAGATAAAAAAAAAGCCTCTTTTGTTCCTCCAAATGAGTAGAAAACTAACACAATTCCACTTAAAAAACTATTTACATGATGCCTCTATAAAATTTAATCCAAAATGCAAGTTGAAGACCTGTAAAGACAAAAGTTGATAGAAAATAGCCCAATTTATCACTATCGGCCATAGATGTGAAGTTGTAGATTTCACAGTAAAAGTTTTCTAGTAATTTTTTTTTAAAAGGGTAAAAAGAGAAATGGGATCCTGTTTGCATGTCAATAGTCTAAACATTTAATATTGGGAAATAGGATCCCCATTTACAAAATGGGATCCCATTTCTAAAAAAATGAAATTTCCCTTGCTTTATGGTTGGGTTTTTGGCTTTTATTTTGGTTCGAGAAAATCATCGTGGATCCGAACCTAGGCCTTCAACCTAGGTTGACCTGCAAGTTGAAGGTCTTGACAATGTCACAGCAAAATAGTGACTTTGGACATATGGTTGACTTTTTTTGCCGAATTTTTTGATGAAATTAAAACCCATTATAGATGAGATAGTGCACCTTCCAAATATGTAATTTTTTTTACAATTGGATTATTTTTTCTATTTTTTAATTAATTTCTAATAAAATTGGTCAATAAACTTGAAATATTAGGGTTTTTTACTATTTTAATAAAATTTTATTAAAATATTTTTTTCTAAAATGAATTGCATGAAAGCATACCTTAGACAATTCTTTTCAATTTAAAAACAAAAATAGAAAATGATAACTTTAGGTGATCTTATGTGTGATGAACACAACAATTTTTTAAATCGACAAATATGGCTAATTAAAATTTAACAAAAAAAAAATCAATAAAAAATTCCAAAAAATATCGAAAAACGTGCTTCAGTGAGTTACAAATATTTTCCCAAAAGGATCTAGAAAAATATGATAATTTAGGTCAAAATATGGATTACATACATGTGCATGGTATGGTAAAAAAAAAGTGACTTTTAAACAATGGTTTTTAGAAATACCTATTGAAAACCAATTTGTAGCATCCAGGCATTGAAATAAATTACATATTTGGAAACTAGACTCTGTGTAATATATTTTATGATGAATGAATTTTTTGAAGATTCCATCTCTAAGTGCTTCAAATTTTAAGGTCAAATGTGTCAAATTCTGAAAATCAGGGAAAACACTTCCACTTTTTGGTCAAAATGTGGACTCAACTTCTTGCCAACACCCATCAAAATTAAAAATTCTTAGAAATGTGTGAAACCAAGTTTGGGACCCAAAAATCTAGGTGGGAGTCATTCACCCAAGGTGGCAAATGAGTCCTAGATCACTAAATCTGAGGCCATTCAACCTGAAACACCTAAATTATGATTGGGTAGTGATTTTTATTAGGATTATCCTTGAAAAGATGCATTAAATGAGGCTTATGGATACAAAATAAGGCTAGTTAAAGAATAAAGAAACCCAATTATTAATGAAAACCCTAGAAAAGTATGAATGTGTGTTACAACACTTCACAATAGTTTAAATAAGGTAGGATTAAGGTTAAAAACAGGTTTATTAGTCTTAATTAATTAATAAAACCTTAGAAAAGTGTGAAAGTGTGTTACAACACTTCACAACACTTTAGCAAGGTACCATTTAAATTCATTAGTTCACAAGGACCCAAGACCTAATGTGAATTTTTCAAACACATTACAATACTAAATCAAGGCACCATTAAGCTCAATTTAGCAAGGAGGGCCCAAAAAAGTGTGAAAATGTCCCGATGATATTTTTCTACACTACAAGTATAAGGTGAATGCAAAGAAAAGAAAAATGTTAGTGTAGATCGATATGATGTGTGTAAATTCTATATTTTGAGCTTCAATGGAATTATATCCTAGCATGTTGTAGATTTATTCGTACTAGTTTAAAATATTTTCTATGTGCTACACTCTTCTATTTGTTCTTCTTTGATTGGTCAGTAAGTCCACTTGGAAGTGAGTCCACCTATAGTAAGCATTTTTTAATATCTTATAACTAGTTATAATATATTGTGAGCTAATCCTTATTGTGGTGTTTCCTATTTTGGGTTTTCCACATAAAAAATCTTGTTTTTATGTGTTATGTGATGTTGATGGTTATTTGTATGCTCTCATTTCCTAGTGAAAATTAAATATTTAATGTGGAATGGATGTTTAAATGTTTAAGTGGTTTCAAAGAATACTGATTCACCCCCCTCTCAGTATTCTGGGTGTTCAATAATTGGTATCAGAGCTTGGTTCCTTGGAAGGAGCTTAACTGCTTGGGGAAGATCTTGAAGGTTGAACACATGGCTATTAGAAGAGTTTATACTCATCTGAAAGAGATACCTATTTTTGAAATTACAAAAGAAGAGTGCATGGTTGACATGAACATAGAACTCAAAATAACACTTGAAGATCTAGAAAGGACTGAAAGTGAGAACAAAAATCTAAAGGAAAATGTCAAAGAAGTAGATGAAAGTATCAAAAATTTGAGAGAGAAAATCAAGAACTTCAAGGAAAGACATAAGGAGGTCAAAAAGAAGTTGAAGCAAGCCAGTGAAACAATAACTAGTTTGAAAGTCCAAGTTGAAGAATGCCTAAATGTTGAGATGAAAAGAAAATTTGAAGAATATTCAAAACTTGAAGAAGAAGTTATGACATTGAGATCAAATCTTGAGAAAGTAAGGAGTCATGAATTAAAATTCAAGGTGATTTCTACAAAGATTTATGAAATGATTTTAAATCAGAAAGGATCTAAATTGAAAGAAGGATTAGGGTTTTAGAAAGGTGAAAGTTTAAAGGAAGCTGAAAATCCAAATTATCCTAAAGAAAGGACTAAGGAAAAAAAGAGCAATGGTAAGCAAGTCTAGAATTAAAGGAGAGACTTCAAAAGACCACCTATTAGGCAACCAAATACATAAAGGTACACAAATTTTAATGGTTTGTGTTATTATTGTAATAAATTTAGACATAAAGCTATGAAACATAGAAGTGGAATGAATCAAAATGTTCCATCTTTTCTCGATTAGTGCTTTGCATGCAAGAGATTTGGTCATAAGGCTAATGAATGCAGAAGTCAAGTAATGAATGGATATAAAAATGGCATGAGGGTACAATCTTTTAATGGCTATTCTTATGCATGAAATGGATTTGGGAATAAAGCTAATCAATTTAGACCTGAAATGAATGAAAGCAAGCTTGTTAAAAAGAATGTCATATGTCATTATTGCAATAGACCAAGACACATTTCCAAATTTTGAAAAATCAAGAATGTGAAGAAGAAAAAACTAGTAAAGAAGAATGATCTAGTGAAAAATATTGATCCAATAAAGATGAAGAAAGAGATGGATAAGACTTGGAAAGAAAAGGAAGATAGTGAGATTAAGCCTGAGTCTGTGCCAACATCTAGTGCATATATTTCCTCTAGAAACTAAGAAGAAATCTTTGGATTAGGGGGAGAATTAATATAATATTCTTTATCTACCTCTAGAAAAGTGGTGCTAATTCTTCCACGTGGATATGAGGTGTGGGTCAATATGCTTGAACTACTAGAAAAAGAGCTAGTGGAAAATATCAAGCTCTAGAAGTTTGCAAAGCATTTGAAGTTGAATGTGCATACACTTAGGGTTTTTTCTAGCTAAGTGTATATCTAAATTATCATTTAGTAATATCCTACCTAAGCTTCCTCAATCTCCAGTGACTTTGATGGATTTTATTTCTAGTCTAAAGGTAGTGAATGAATCTCAATTTGAACTAGGTATCCTTCCTTGACCACCTTGAATTTATTCCATAATTCCTCCTCCACCATAATATAAATGACCAATATATAATTTCTTAATTAAATTTGTGCCTCTAAAATAAAAACACATCTTCAGGTTAAAACCTAAGGAGTTGAAGGTCTCCAAACTATTAATAGTTCCTTCAATTCCTCCTACAAAGGAATAAAAGAGATCAATCTTGGGGAACGCCTCAATTTCCCCTTCACAAGTTGAAGTTCATGTAAGAAGAAATAGAATTTAAGGAGTGTAAACAAATACATTTTGCTATGGATCATCATCTTGCTAAATATCAAAAACCCTTTCCTAACAATCATCCATCCATACAACCAAATTTTGATGAAGTAAATCCCACCCATCCTTCCTTGTAATTTCCAAACTCCACTCCACCACCCTTGTCAATCCACTAATTTTAACATTATTTATCCCAAACCAAACAATGAATAAAAGAGACTCATATAAATGATAACACTCACAATCATGTCGATAGAACTAATATGTAGTCTATTGTGACACATTTGGATAGTGAAGTGGAATAGAAGATGGAAGCACACAAATATCATAATGAATTATTTCTTATGTTTTAAAATTAAATGAATCTAGATGGAGATGACCATGATTATGTTGAAAGATTAAGGAGTTTTTCATTGATATTCTTACCGATAACATGAGCATGGAGTATGAGTTTAAGTTGTATAGTATTCAATTCAGTGTTGTCATTGATGTCAAAATTGTATTCTTGTATGAAGATAACCATGTAGACCAATTTGTATAGCTTGAACATGTTTGAATATGGTTTTTCAATGCAACTTTGTAAAAAAAATGATCTAGTGAAGACAATGATATGAAAATTTTACTAAGTGTCAAAATAGGGAATTTGGTGTACAAGACATCGGGTATTTTGGTCCATTGTGTAGAATGTCACTCTAAAGTTTTGAAGTAATTTTGTTGGATGTTAGAAGAGTCTAAATCTAGAACTTCATTGTGTTTTTGTTTCTGGTGTTGAAGATATGAATGACAAAATTTTTCAGTTTGGTAGTTAAAGTGTTATCAGTAATGTATGCATGTTTTAGATGATTTTTATCTATTCCTTCATTGGTATTTGATTTTGTAGATTTATGGAGATGTTAATAGGTGTTAGTAGAGTTTGAATTCCAAGTGGCATTAATTTTGGAGGTCTACATGTCCATTTTTGGATGTACAATTGGAAATTTTCTATGTTAGTTAATTACCAGTGTTGACCAAGAAGTCTTGTGTATTGTAGAGTTTTAATAAGTTTTGATCTATTATGTGGGAGCTATTATAGGTCCATTCTGACCTATTTTAATTTTTTATATGTTTTGAATCTTGGTGTGAAGTTTGTATGTGTGTATGTTGAGTTGAC
Source organism: Sequoiadendron giganteum (assembly GCA_007115665.2). Classification (NCBI taxonomy): domain Eukaryota; kingdom Viridiplantae; phylum Streptophyta; class Pinopsida; order Cupressales; family Cupressaceae; genus Sequoiadendron; species Sequoiadendron giganteum. Next base: position 244,962,620 of record CM021108.1, read on the forward strand.
AAGGTATATCTATATAATAAATCTAATTAGGCTGACCTAATTGATGTTATTGGTGTTTCTGGATAAAGTGGTTATATATTTAAGATAGAGATGAAATGTGATGTTTTAGTTGATGTTAATTGTGTGAGTATAAGGAAAATGTAGAGTAAAATAGAGTGTTAGTGTAGATAAATATGAAGTGTGTAAAGTCAATATATTGAGCTTCAATGGAACAATATCCCAACATGTTGTAGATGCATTTGTAGTAGTTTAAATATTGGTTGTGTGCTACCACTCTATTCTACCTTTTCTTCTTTCAGTGGATAGTGAGTCCACCTCTAGTGAGATTTTTTGTAATATCTTATAACCAGTTATAATATATTGTGAGCTAATCCTCACCTTGATTTTTCCTATTTTGGGTCTTCTATGTAAAAAATTGGTGTTCATGTGTTATGTGATGTTGATGGTTGTTTTCATGCTTTCCTTTCCTATTGAAAATTGAATATGCTATGTGGAATGAATGTTTCAATATTTAAGTGTTTTCAAAGAATACTAATTCACCACCATCTCAATATTTTGGGTGTTCAACAATTGGTATCAGATATTGGTTCCTTGGAAGGAGCTTGACCTCTCGGGAAATATCTTGGAGGTTGAACACATGGCTCTTAGAAGATATCCTACTCCTCCAAAATAAATTCCACCTATTGGATACATTATAGAAGAATGGATGATTGAAATGAATTGAGAACTCAAATTTTCTCTTGAAGATCTAGAAAGGAATGAAGGTGATAATAAACACCAAAAATAAAATGTTAAAGAAGTAGATGAATGCATTAAAAAGTTGAAAGAGAAAATCAAGAAATTTAGAGAAAGAAAAAAGGAATTCAATGACAAGTTGAAGCAAGAAAATGAAACAATCACCAGTCTAAAATTCCAAGTTGAAGAAGGAAAGAGTTGATGAGCTTGTGAATGCCCAAGTGAAATGAAAATATGAGGAATTTTCAAATCTTGAAGAAGAAGTTATGAATCTAAGATCAGATGTAGAAAAAGAAAAGAATCATGAATACAAATTTAAGATGCACTCTATAATTCTTGATGGAATGATTTTTAATTAGAAGAACTCTAAAGACAAAGGTGAAAGTTCAAAAGTAGATTAGAAACCAAGTGTTGAAAAGAAGGAAAATGAAAGAAAGAAGATTGGAGATTGTTGTGCATGTTTTGCACACACGCCCTACTGAAGGTAGTAACCCCCTTTTCTTTTGCTCCCGTCGGCTTGTTTTTCTCCCAATGGGTCATTTTTCTCTTGACTTGCTTTGTATGGCCTTATATCATAGCCTAAGTTGGCCACATGCCTTAAAATGATCAATCACCCCTTGGCCAAATTTTCCCATTTGAATTCCACTAAGTCTTTTTCCTTTTCGGAACTTGGCCTGCAGGTTTCCCCGACATTCATTGAGCCTTGTGAACCCATGTTTGTAGGTCTCCTTTTTTAGATCGCCATTATCATTCTGCCTCTAGCCATTGGCCAACACTAGACATCCATCTACATGGTGGGTCCCACATCAACCTTCACTGTCATGTCCATCAAGCTTGATAGACCCATAGCTACAGGTCACCTCATGTGGGTTTCCTCTTATTTTTCACCATTAAGTAGTGGAAAACTCTTAGCTTTCACCTGCATCATGGGCTTCGCATCTAGCTTATCTGCATTTATCTTCATTTTTTAGTAGACTTACCCCATCACCCAAAAATTTCTAAGTCTAAGCACCCCTACAGGCCACTGCATGTGGCTCGCCATCCTCTGATCATTGTCCTTTAGTGGTGAGGTCACCCCTTTGCTCGCATAGAAAACTCTGGTCCTTTCACTTCCGTCTCGTCCTCAGGAGTCTACCACATCAAAATGACTAAGTCAAATTTTCATGTGGGTCAGTCTCTACGGGTGGTTGTATATAGATGGTCCCTCCTCCATTCCCATTCTTTAATAAAATAATGTTGATGCTAGCCTACATAGCAGGTTCCATAGAAAATATCTCCATTCACAAAATTTTGAGAGTCGTTAACATATAACTTAAGTCTGTGAGCCCATTTGCGGGTTCGCCTATGTAGATCACCGCATGTAGACCATCATCCTTTTGAGGCCATTAGTTAATGGAAAGCATTCAATGGTTGCCTGGTATCTTTCTTCTACATTTCCTAGAGAGTCAAAACCCCAAGGCACAACTCCCAACTATCTAAGGTGCTCGCAGATGTTGCAATGCAGACTTCCACCTGTGGGCGGTCGTTCCCCAAATGCCACCAACTCAACAACTAAATCTAAGCATCCTTCCACCCTTGACATTCTGCATTTCCCTACCCGCATTCCATTCAGTAGTGAATGTCTTCTATGCTGGGACCCCCTTTTTTCACTTTTTCCTTGCTCCTGCTAGCTTGGTCCCTTCTTGCTTGCTTCACTTTTGCCTTCATTTTTGACTTTGGGGACAAGATACTTATGGATTTGGGATATTTTCATGATGCCTAAGACAACTGTCAAGGTTTCATTAAGTTTTATAAAGTTGTAGAAATTTTTCTATAGGTTTGCATGTGTGGGTTGTTAGTTGTGGGTTGTTGGTTACAGGTTGCTCTCTACGAGGTGTTGTTTGCAGGTTGTTGTCTATGGGTTGATGTTTGCGGGTTGTTGTCTACAGGTTGTTGTCTGCGGACTGTTGTCTATGGGTTGTTGTCTGTGAGCTATTGTCTATGGGTTGTTGTCTATGGGCTTCTATCTACAGGTTTCCATGTGTTATATTCCATTGCTAATGGCTTTCGACCCTCTTTCTTTCGCATTCCAAATCTCTACATTTCAAAAAGGGTGCAAACTTCAATTTTTCAACATCTAGGGCCCCTAAAATAAATGTTTCCACATGCCCAAAGAGGTTTGAGTCAAATTCACCAAGTGTTTAGACGTTGTGAAAATTTCACTACAAGTTTTTGTGTGCGGGTTGTTGGCTATGGGTTTCCATCTACGAAAGTCTGTCTATAGGTTTTCGTCTATGGAAGTCTATTTTTGAAATGTAGTTGCTAATGGAACTCGACCTTCCAGCTTCTACATCCCAAATTTCTGCATTTTTCAAAATGAGTCAAGTCTTAAGAAATTATGTCTAGAAACTCTTTCTACCTCTTTTCCCACATGCTAAAATTGAAAATCTCAAATTTACTAAGTTTTGTGACTTTGCGAAAGTTTCACTGTGGGTTGCTATCTGTGAGTTGTTTTATGTGGGTTGTTGTCTGTGAAATATTATTCGTGGTTTGTTGACTGTAGGCTGCTATTTGCGGGTGGCCACATATAGATCCCTATAGCCTCGGGGCCATTTTCTCACTGCTTTTATTCTGATGGCTTCCACCCCAGGAAAACTTGCACCCCTGGCCCCCATTTGTGCAAATGATCTAAATGAACTCCAAATGCTAAATGATGATGAATTTTATGATATTTATATGATGAATGAATGGATATAACTTTGGATTTGTAGGATTTGGCTGATATTTGCCTCATTATATGTGAAAACACTTACTGCACCTTTTGCATGTAGGATTTATGGAACCTGTTGTGGGTCCATCAGGAAGGCCCATTGAGAAGGTTGAACAAGGATAGAGTACATTGATTCAATCACCATTCACTTTATGTGCGCCTCTCCTCCTAGTACCTATCCAAAAAATTGGCATTTGAAGGAGGCCTATTCCAAGGAAGTCAATGAGAAAACTGCAAAGGGTGGCCTTGAAGAAATAAGAGGGAGTCATCTTGCTTTCACCCAAATGATCATGATCTATCACGAGTTGTCCACCTGAATCAAGAGCAACATATATACTTCTTGGTAATACCAATCTACAAAAGGATGCACTTGATTGCATGAAGGGATGCTACAAATACATCAAATAGAAGGAAAAATTTGATAGTTTTTTGCCACAACAAATAAGGTAGAAACTACAGGATAAAATTGCTATAGTGCTAGGGTCAGTAGATGACAAAATAGAGAAAAGACAAAGATGTATTTTTAAATTGCTATATATTGGGTGATAGGTGAAACCCTAACTTGTATTGAATTTGGGCCACACATTGTAATTTAATCGTGGTCATTCATTTCACTTTTAGAAAGCTATAAAAAGGGGCTTGCTCCATATTTGTAGGTGGTGGTGAATTGTTGTAAAAGGGAATTTTGGAGCAATAAAAGGAAGCATTGCATTTTTTTATGGGTGTTTTATTTTAACTTTCTCTTTTTGCATGCATGATTCAACCTCCATGTTAGTTTTAGTTAGTTAGTTTTTTGCATGTTTTTAATGGTGGTTGTTGTTACATTATTTGATGAACTTCCAACCCATACTTTTGGCACTTGTTGATGAAAAAATACTATGTAAAGTTAGCTTGAGCTTTTTATTTCATTTCTACAACTTAGTTCAATTGTATGTTCATGAAGTGAATTCACAATCTAAAAATCTACAGACCTTAGAAGATTGGATTGGTTTTGTATAGTTGTGCATTCCTCTTGGTCTAGCAAAACTTAGTTATGGGAGTCTATCTATAGTAGCAGTTGTCATTGTTACTATTCATTCATGGCTTAGATTTCAAGTGGCTCTCTCAACCCTTTCCTTTTTCTATTTCGTTTAGTCCTTGGTTAGAGTAGGATCCCAAGCATCACAACCATGCTAAATCTGATGAATATAGTGAGTTTCAGCTTATTTTCAGTGTATAGTCACTATTCATTCACTTCTAGCACTTTGAAACTCCATTTGCAGACCCAACTTCTCATGCTTTATAAACCATAAAGGCCACCCTATGATTACTAACAAATCACATCAACCAATTGAACTATTCCAAGCATTGTCATGACCTGACACCTGAGAGACTTTGGGGTGATTTCTATAACTTAATTGTTGAAATTACCTTTCAAGTTTGGTAGCATACTTGTGTGTTTCCTGTGTTGAGAAGGTGCAAAAACACCCATCAATAGAAATGGTGCTAGAAGGAGGGCATGGCTAAGCACAAAAATACAAAGCTATAATTGGAAGGACTTTCAACTAAAATCTGAGATAAAAAGATCTCATCATATGTTGGAATTTTAAAATTGGAAAATTTGAAGGTAGACAAGATCTGAGCTGAAATAGAGAAAAAAATTCAAATTAATGTCATTCAGCTTCAAGAATATTTAAATAGGAGATTGAAGAAACCATTGCAATTCTTTGCATGTGTAGACAATTGTAGAATTCACAACACTTGCAGGCACAATGAATTGGAATGTCTAACATTCTTGGGAAGAATTGAGAGGGTCTTGCAAGGAGAAATACACTTTTGGGAAATATACCAACCCCTAGCTCTTACAAGTCTAGAAGAAGAATTGGTTAACATGGCAGCCAAAGCCTTCGAGGAGCTGATCCAAGAACACTTGAGCAGAAAGGGTGGACTAAGGCTAAAAGAAGTGCTTATGGCTAGATGGTGCAGGATACATAATGTACCTCACTCAAAGTTCACTTGTCCCTCATGTGCAAAGATCATTTCCCAATCCAAGAGTTGTTTAGGAAAGTTAGAACAACCAACTCTCAATGAAAAGGAGTCATCCATTGAGACAAAAGGGTAGTCATCAGTTGGAGGAACGCACGATGAAGTTGAACCAAGAAATTATACAAAAGAAAGAGTTGGGACAACAAACATTGAGGTTGAGAATCAAATGAAAGGAGTTGAATTCCTTGGGGTAGAAGGGAGCCTTGATCAAAGGTCAGCTAGAAATGGATTAGAGGACCCTTTATCTATAGGTAAAGAGTAATCCTTCACTCAAGAAGAACAATAACTGGTCGTTGAAAGGCCATACACAAGAGATGGATAAATAGAATTTGTAGCAATACATGTTGGGACAACCAACATAGATGTTGAAAGTCAAAAGGATGAGGTTGAAATCCTTGGGGTAGAAAAAGATAATAATGAAACCTCAAGTGAAATGGGATTCGAAGACCCTGTTGGTGTTTTATTTTTCCAACTAAGCTTTGAAAATCTCTAAGAGGTAGCCAACCTCTATGTTTAATAATTCTCAAAGTTAGTGGCCAACTGATAAGATTCAGTCAAAGACTGACATCTCCTACACTTTTGGCTCTACAAGACCAAGGTGGGTCAACCTACACAATGTCTAAAACTTAATTCAATCATACACACTGACATTGCTTTTTATAGCAGATATTTTCCAATTCAAATATACTAAAGAAAGCATTGACAACCTCAAATCTGACTAAATTCTTAGTAAATCAATCCCCACTCAACAATTGAGAGGCATAACACAACATTAAACCTCAATCGAACAAGGATTTAAAATTATTTTGAATTTAAAATGTTTCTAAGAATGTATCAAGCTTAATAATAGATCAATGCCTAACTCTGGGTCACAAAGTCAAAATACATAAATTGAATTCATCAACAAATGAACTTCAGCTAGCAGATTCAAACTATTAATACATTACTCCAACATATCCACTCTTGTTGTCAATCAAATTCTTCTTAGAAATCCAACCTACACACTTGAAATCACAATTATCTACTCAAAGAAATTTGACCATTTCTTTGAAATAGACCCATGAATAGATAAAACATTCCTAGGGAAACTGAGATGATAAACATACTTTGTATTATTGAATTCAAATGATCTAACATGTACAAAAAGATGGAGACAATATGAAGGCATTCATGATTTAATTGCCTAAACTGGCTGATATTTGCTCATGAAATCAGAAATTACAGTTCACAGACTTAGCTAATGACTGAAAACCAACATTTCTCTATCTACCCATCCCATACAAAATTTCAAAACCCAATCTTAGAACCATGAGAAGAGAAGAGAAGATATAGAAGAAGAGAAACAACCCTAAAACTGATCTGTTGCAGACACATGGAAGCTCATTTCCCATTGATCAATAGAATGTAAAGCATCTCTCATCTCTCTTCTAATAAAATTTTCCCTTGAATCTACCTCATTCGCCCACAACAGAAAATTAACTCCACTGTGAAGAAATTCTATTTTACCCAACTGCTTAAAAATATCTTTGTTCTCTTGTGAAAACTTCTCATATTTATGTTCTTTGTTCTTTGTTCTTTGTTGTAGTTGCAAATATTTGCATATTCACTTTACCTCCAAAAAATATTAATAATTGTTTTACAATAAAGCCTTTAGAAAATGAATATTTAATTCACATTACTCCCTACACTTTAACGTGCATTTTACCCAGCAAAGAAAAGTTTATAAAGTGAATATCTAATTCACTCTATTGGTAAAATAAAATTACCACCCTTATGCCATCAATCACCATTAAAAAAATTTTATCATCTAGCCACTTGAGCTACACTCGTGCTTCCAACCTTTTGTCGGGCCCACACTCCACATGGCCTAATTTCGCTCACCCCGCGGAAAAAAAATAAACTTTCATTTTAAACACACGAGATAGCGGAGAAGCCAAAAAACTCTTTAATATTTCCATCTGGCCACTATTAATATTTCATGCATTAATTTTAATGCTCGGGACCCACCATTCAAGACTTGCCTTTTATTCTTGCTAGCCTCGCACAAATTTTGCTGACATTGTCATCACTGCTGCGAGGTATGCGAGATTTTCCCCAATTCCTTTGTGCATTTCTCTACAACTCATTGACAATGACAGCCAAACTAGGTATAAGCTTGATAAAAAAATTACACCTCATTGAATCATTTGGATGGGCTCTGTTGCAAATACAAGCTGCTCAAAAATGGTGATATCAAAGAGTCATTTTTTGAATGCAAGGGCATTTTAATGGCTGCAGGCACCCATAAATCATCCCAAACATGCTTAAAATCCCTACCCAAGCATTATGAATGGTTAGGGGATGAATTTAAAGCATGAAACAACAAATTTGAGCTCAAATGGACCCCCAAAAAATGCCTGGTAACTCAAAAACGTGAGAACTTCCTACAACAATTCTTATTGAATCTACCCACTCAAAAAAAACTTTGATCGAGAAGAAAACACCTCAATCTTCATTACACTGGAGATTGTAGATTACCATCATCCTCCCAGCATTCTCCTAGCACACCTCGCAAGATTCTGCAAAAGCTTATTTTAATTGTGCGAGGCTTGTGGGAAGCATTGTCGTGCATAGGAAAATTAATTTTATAAAGTTGAACTTTATAAAACATTGGATATATTTAGCTTGCCCTAAAATGACTTTATTATCGTGCACTTTTCTTTTTATAATATTTAAAATATGCAAGATATTTTAAATATGTGCAATTTGGACATTAGGAAATAATGAAAAATTTAATTTTGATTGCGGTCCAAATAGGGAAAATTTATTGTGGACAAACTGGGACACCTGGAGCCGCAAATATTTGCATAGGGACTTTATAATTTATTTACAGAAAACCTATTTCCTCAAAATTCACATTGCCAAAATATTTCAAGTACCTCCTTTGTAAATTGGCCTTCGGAACGCCTTTGCTGCAACTAAAGTGCATTAAAATAATGCATCATAAGACCTTTTTTTTTAATGAAAATGGATCTGGAGATGTTTCAAATCAAAAAAATAAATGGGCCGTCCCTAGATATGCAAAACTTGACATTTTCTGGAAAACCATTTTTGGTCCTGTTGTGATTAGAAAACAATCAATTAACCCATCCAAACTCATCTAGAGACCCTGAAACTGAGCAAACATGTAGACATATGACCCGAAAATGTAGTGCAACAAATGGATTAGAGAAAAAGATCACAAGGAAAAAGTTATTAATTAGAAAAGTTGCCTACTCAGACTTTCTGCAACTGTGCTTGTTCATAAACCAATTAAAACTCATGGAATCGCCTCGTTGAGAAAATATCAAATCAACTTTGGGTGAGTTGCCACTGGACACAGTAGATCATTTAGGGATATTGAACATGTGTGCAAAATAAATTTTCTTGAACCATCACTGATCAAAAGATATTACACTCAACGTTGGCCTCTCATAAAGGTTTCTGAAAATACAGGCGCAAAATAGGAGAAATTGTATTTGGTTTCGATCTGTTAAAAATAGGAAATTGGATCATGAGACTCTGAAAATTGACATACGAGCTCATTTAGGTATGGAGAATATAGAACAACATTCTTTTTCTCATGACAGTCAATTGGTTGCAAAATGCAAGCTCAAACAAGATGCAACTTTGCAAAATTGAACATTTGCAAACAATAGAAAAGTGGCAAAACCCTTTAGCTTTGTTTTTCAAAACTCTGATAAAAATTATCGTAGGAAGCTAAAAATTGGCATGCATGTTCACATATATCAATTAAATATGTCTACAAATGGTTTTTGTAGTAAAATCAACAGGCTTTAAATTACAAGCCCCCAAAGTGGGTTACTTAGGCAGATTCATTAGGTGCACCTCTGAAAGTGTAGAGGAATTTTTTTGAAATGGGCATCTCAAATTTGTAAAATTTGAGAGTACCATCAAACCCATTATCCATAGATGCAAGAGATCAGAAATTTGAAAAAGAAGACCTAGGGGAATAGGAACAACCACAAGCAGAGCCTATCCACCATCAAGCTTCCTCCCTAATTGACGATGAAGACCTGTTGATGGCAAGATATAACGAGCTCATGTCAAGACTCATAAGGGATTGGTCAAAGATATGATACCAAGTGGATTTGGAGGTGTTGTTCCTACCCAGATTGTGTAGGCTACATGACTCGACATATTCAGAGTTCAAGTGTGGGCTATGTCAAGAGGCCATCAAGCAAGTTAAAGGACAAGTGGAGAAACCAAGTGCTCGGCCTCCTACAACTACTTCAAGGATTGAGCTAGAGGACCAAGAGTCGGAACCAAGCAACAACTTAAATGAAAGAAGTCCTCAAGAAGGTGCTGGGACAGCAACAAAAGAAGAAGAACATAGTCCCAAGGCCCCAAACGATGAAGAAAAACAAATTGGGAGATTGTCCATAGGACACCAAGAGTATTTCCCTCTTGTAGAGAATTTATACATGATGGATGGTAGGCTTTATGGAGAACTTTAGAAGGGAAATCGCTCATCATACATCAATCCTCTTGACGGGCCAATGTCACTTGTTGATTTCTTCCCACGTGGAATTGTGCCATAAAGGTATAGTGACACTAAGGAGGAGTACATTTCAGAGGTTGGTAGTGATGAAGACATATTACCCGAACCTCAGGATAATGAAGCATTAGAGATCCCAAATTGGGAGAGGGACTCCTTCTCCATCTATAGTGATGATGAACAAGAGAAAATTATTGGGCATCATGGTGAGCCACACAAACTGCGAAGAGAAGAAGACCAACATGAGGATGTTTAGGAAGCTACCCATAAAGATGATGTACCCTTCCAACTACAAGTTACAACAAGGAGTCTTTCCACCTTGTCTATTGATGCTCCTCCTACACCTTCCATGTGTTGTAGTAGGATAGATTCATGCATGTCATGCTTTTAGGACATGAACTATAAACAAATTCAGATCAACATAAGGGAACTAAGATGGGATAGCGTGCTACCTCTTCAAGACAACAATCAAGTAGAATCATAAACTACGGAGGATCAACGAGATGAATTCTATCTTCTCGATGAACAGTTGATGGAAGCTATAAGGCCCACTGGTAGCTTGGAGGAATTGTTTGTTGTATCGTTCTCCCAGCCTTATGTAAGCGCGAGATTAGGTACAAGGTTCCCTGCATTTGAAAAAAAATCTTCACAATGTATACTGCCTAATCAATTTGATTATGATTTGTAGATTAATAATGCAAGTGGGATGTTGCACAACCCATTGTTTCCACTTGAGGCCACCAATGCTATGACTAATGATGTTGTACATGCTCTGGACCATCCAATACTACTCCCATCGCACGATGATATCCAATTTTTATATTTCCCTACTCTTATGAATGGTCATACTTATCATTTTGATTATGGGAATGAGGGAAGGAAAACCTATTAGTGGATTGATCATGAACTTAATGAACATCCTTAACTATTTTTTTTTCTTGAATGTGTAATTGAATTTGAATGTTGCATCACAAATTTTTATTTTTTTGGATATAAGGATGAATTCACATTAAATAAGACTATAACAATCACTTCCATGCTTGTGCATGCAACATGAAGTCTTACTAGTGTAAACATTTGTTCGCCTCACTTGAGCAAGGTTCTTTGTAAATCTATTTGTACATAGCTCATTTTGAGTAGTGTAGGTTTCTTTGTATATAACCTATTTTCCTGCTTTTGTTAGGCTAGTTCATTTACTATAGATAGTTTTCTTTAGAGTAGTTCCCTTGCTATTTTATTTTTGTTTTCTTATGCCCGCTTTCGCTTTGCTTCTTTGTGGGGTCCCTTCATTTGTTGTTGGGTATGTTTATAGGTTGAAACAACTATGTTTTCTACTAGGATGCTTCAAAGTGGACATTGAGGGTCTTCTATTAGAGTCAAGTGATCTGGATGTTTGACTCAAAGGGGATAAGTCATTGGTTTAATCTAATTTTGATGTATTTTGAAATCTTATATCTCTCACACACTTTAACAATCTGAACATTGTTGTGGTTCCTTTTGTGAAGTTGAGTTAAGTGAAAAATATAAAATCCTACTTCAATGTCACTATTATTATCAGCCCTGAGTGCATGCTTCACTTCTTGCAGGTTGAAATGAGAAGAAAGAAAAGAAAAGAAAAACAATGAAAATCAAAAGAAAATAAAATTCAACTTTTAGGAGGATACGAAGAACTCTACTAGAGCTATGGATGCCCAACCAGTAGTAGAGCAATGTTCGGGAGAATCACAATGAAAACCTCATCGGGGCTATGGACGCTTGACTAGAAACAAGGCAATGTCCTAGATGCTTTTGGAGTAAGAATCACTTACGTAGCTTAACTTGATGGAGCTTAGGTTCTTGTAGCAACTTAAGGATGGGAATGAATGCATCTGCTCATAGTTGAATTTTCGCATACATAAGGTTGGATTGGCTAGTGGTTTTTATCCTTTGGTTGAGTGTTTGGTTTGTTTGTCATAGTGTGAGGATCAAAACAAAAGATTTTGGGTTTGTGATTTCAGTTTATCATTGAATTGATCTGAAGAATTTCCACAGCGATTCACCATTTTTTGTGCATGTTTTGCACACACGCCTCATTGAAGGCAGGGACCCCCTTTTCTTTTTCTCCCACCAACTTGTTTTTCTCTCGATGGGTCATTTTTTCTCTTTCCTCACTTTGTATGCCCTTATCCTACAACCTAAGTTGGCCACATGCCTTAAAATGATCAATCACCCCTTGGCCAAATTTTTCCATCTGAATTCCACTAAGTCTTTTGCCTTTGTGGAACTTGGCATGTGGGGTTTCCCTTGGCATTTTTCCTTGACGTTCGTTGAGCCTCGTGGGCCCTAATTTGTGGGTCTCCTTTTGCAAATCATCGTTATCATTCTGTCTCTAGCCATCGGCCAACATCAAACATATGTCTACATGGTGGGTGCCACATCAACCTTCACCACCATGTCTAGAAAGCTTCGTGGACCCGTAGCTATGGGTCACCTCATGCGAGTTGCCTCTTGCTTTTCCCTAATAAGTAGTAGCCAACTCTTAGCTTCCACTTGCATCATAGGCTCCACATATAGCTTTTCCATGTTCATCTTCATTGTTGAGTAGAATAACCCCATCACCTCGAAAATTTTCTAAGTCCAAGTGCCTCTATGGGCCATTGCGTGTGGCTCACCATCCTCTAATCATCGTCCTTTAGTGGTGAGGTCACCCTATCAACCCACATAGTAGAATTTGGTCTTGTCACTGCTATCCCATCCTTAAGAGTCTGCCACATCAAAATGACAAAGTCAAAGTTTCATGTGGGCCAGTCTCTATGGGTGGCCATATGAAGATGGCCCCTCCTCCATTTCCATTATTTAACAGTGGAATGTTCATGCTATCCCACATAGCGGGTTGCATAGGAAATATCTCCCTTCAATTTTTTTTGAGAGTCATTAATATATAACTTAAGTATGTGAGCTCATTTGCGGGTCTACCTATGCAAACCGACACCTACAGACCATTGTCCCTTCGAGGCCATTCTTTAATGGTAATCATTTCATGTCAACCTAGAATCTTTCTTCTGCATGTACAAGAGAATTAAAACCCTAAGGTACAACTCCCAGCTATGCAAGGTGCCCATAGATCCAACAATGCGAACTTCCACCTATGGGTGGTCATTCCCCAAATGCTGCCAACTCAACAACTAAATCTAAGCATCCTTCCATCCTCGACATTCCAAATTTCCCTACCCGCATTCCATTTGGTGGTGGATGTCTTTCTTATGGGGACCCCCTTTTTTCACATTTTCCTTGCTCTTGCTGGCTTGGTCCCTTCTCGATTGCTTCATTTTTTTCTTCATTTTTTACTTTGGGGATAAATTGCTTATGGATTTGAGATTTTTTCATGATTCCTAATAGAACTTCCAAGGTTTTGTTAAGTTTTAAGGAGTTGCAGAAATTTCGCTATAGGTTTTCATGTCCAGGTTGCTAGATGTGGGTTGTTATCTACGAGTTGCTGACTACGAGCTGGTGTCTACGATTTGTTGTACGTGGGATGCTCTCTATGGGTTTCTATCTGTGGGTTATTGTCTACAAGTTGTAGTGTGTGAAATTTCATTGCTAATGGATTTGGACCCTCCTGCTTCCGCATTCCAAATCTCTACATTTGAAAAAGGGTGCAAACTTCAAGTTTTCAACATCTAGGGCCCCTAAAATGAATGTTTCCACATGCCCAAAGAGGTTTGAGTCAAATTTTCTAAGTGTTTAGATGTTGCAGAAATTCCACTGTGGGTTTTCGTGTGCAGGCTTTTGGCTACGGGTTTCCATTTGTGGAAGTCTATTTGTGAAATGTTGTTGTTAACGACATTGGACCTTCCGACTTCCACATTCCAAATTTCTACATTTTTCAAAATGAGTCAAGTGTTAAGGAATTATGTCTAGACACTCTTTCTACCTCTTTTCCCATGTGCTAAAATTGAAAATCTCAAATTTACTAAGTTTTGTGAGTTTGTGGAAGTTTCGCTGTGGGCTTCTATGTGTGGGTTGTTGTCTGCAGGTTGTTGTTTGTCGGCTATTGTCTATGGGCTATTGACTATAGGCTACGATTTGCGAGTGGATGCCTATGGATCTTTGTGGTCTTGGGACCCTTTTCTAACTAGTTTTATCCTGACGGCTTCCACCCCAGGGAAACCCACACCCTTGGGCCTGTAGTTGTGCAAATGATCCGAATGAACTCCAAATGCTAAACGATGATGATTTTTATGATCTTTTAATGATGAATGAATGGATCTAACTTTGGATTTGTAGGATTTGGCTAATGTTTGCCTCATTATATGTGAAAACACTTACTACATATTTTGAATGGAAGATTTATGGAACCTACTGTGGGACCATCAGGAAGGCCCATTGAGAAGTCTGAATGAGGAAAGAGCACATTGCTTCAATCACCATTAATTTTACACTCCCATATCCTCCTAGCACCCATCAATAGAATTAGAATTAGAAGGATGTCTATGCCAAGGAATTCAGTGACAAAACTACCAAGGCTGGCCTTGAAGGGAACAAGAGGGAGTCTTCTAGATTTTCACCAAACAGTCATGATCTTTCAGGAGTTGTCCACCTAAATTAGGAGTAAGATATATGCTTCTTGGTAATACCAATCTACAAAAGGATGCACTTGATTGCATGAAGGGATACTACAAATACATCAGATGGAAGGCATAATTTGATAGTTTTCTGCCACAACAAAGAGGGCAGCCACTACAAGATAAAACTTCTACAGTGCCAAGCTCACTAGATGACAAAATAGAGAAAAAATAAAGATGTATTTTTAAATTGCTATATATTTGGTGTAGGTGAAACCCTAAATTATATTGAATATGGACCACACATTGTAATTTAATCATGTCCATTCATTTCAATTTTGGAAAACTATAAATAGGGGCTTCCTCCTTATTTGTAGGTGGTGGTGAATTGTTGTAAAAGGGAATTTTGTAGCAATAAAAGGAAGCATTGCATTGTTTTATGGGTGTTTTATTTGAACTTTCTCATTGTCCATGTATGATTCAACCTCCATGTTAGTTTTAGTTAGTTAGTTTCTTGAATGTATTTAATGGTGGTTGTTATTACAGTATTTGATGAACTTCCAACCCATACTTTTGCCACTTGTTGATGACAAACTGCTATGTAAAGTTGGGCTATGCTTTTTATTTCATTGTTGCAACTTAGTTTAATTGTATGTTTATGAAGTGAATGCACAATCTAAAAATCTGTAGACCTTTGAAGATTGCATTGGTTGTATGTAGTTTTAGATTCCTCTTGGTCAAGCAAAACTTAGTTATGGGAGTCTATATACTAAAGCAACCGTCATTGTTAATATTCATTGATAGCTTAGATTTAAAGTAGCTCTCTCAACTCTTTCCTTTTCCTATTTCTTTTAGTCCTTTATTAGAGTAGGATCCCAAGCATCACAACCATGCTAGATCTGATGAACATAGTGAGTTTCAACTTGTTGTTTTGAGTGTGCAACCACTATTCATTCACTTCCAATACTTTGAAACTCCATTTGAAAATCCAACTTCCCATGATTTGTAAACCATAAAGGCCACCCTATGATTACTAGAAAATCACATCAACCAATTGAACTAGTCCAAGCATTGTCATGACCTGACACCCGAGAGATCTTGGGGTGATTTGTACAACTTAGTTGTGTTGGTGTTTTATTTTTCCAACTAAACTTTGGAACTCTCTAAGAGGTAGCCAACCTCTATGTTTTAGAATTCTCAAAGTTAGTGGCCAACTGACAAGATTCAGTCAAAGATTGACATCTCCTACACTTTTGGTTCGGCAAGACCAAGGTGGGTCAACCTACACAATGTTTAAAACTTAATTCAACCATACACACTAGCATTGCTTTTTTATAGCAGATAATTCCCAATTCAATTTAAACCACAGAGAGCACTGACAACTTCAAACCTAGCTAAACTTTCAGTAGATCAATACTCACTCAAAAATTGAGAGGCATAACACAACATTAAACCTCAACCGAACAACAGGGATTTAAAATGATTTTGCATTTAAATTTGTTTCTGAGATGCTTAAAATTGAATAATAGATCAGTGCCAATTTTGGGCCATGGATTCAAACACATAAAATAAATTCATTAGCAAACCAACTTCAACCAGTGGATTTAAATTGCTAATTATTTGCATCAACTGTTAGTGTCTTGCACCAACAATCCCTCTCTTATTATCAATCAAATTCTCTTTATCAAATCTCAGCTATACACCTAAAATCACAATCACCTGCTCAAAGTATTTTAACCATTTCTTTGAAATAGAACAATTAACAGACAAAACAATCTCATGAAATTTGAGATGACAAACTCAAAAATACTTTGTATTATTGAATTCATATGACTAAATGTGTACAAATATGGGGACAATCTAAAGATGATCATGAATGTGCAAACACCTTCATGATTTTATTTGCATAAACTGGTTGTATTTTCTCATGAAATCAAAAAATTACAGCTTACATATTCAAGAAATAACTCAGAATTTACAATTCTCTATCTACCCAACCCCATACAAAATTTAGAACCCAATCTCAAAACCCTTTACAATGAGAGAAAAAGAGAAGAAATAGAAAATAGAGGCAGCCCTAAAACTAATCCATTGATGACATCTGGCAACCTCTTCTCCATTAATCTGCAAAATGGAAAGCATCTCTCTTCTCTCATCCAAAAAACTTATTTTGCCTTCATAACTTCCTTTGTCTCAAGTTGTTGGGCAACTAAAAACCTGTCCATGTGGAGAAATATCCATCATTCACCTAGGTGCTTGAAAATATCTTTGTTCTCCCATGAAAGCTTCATATTGTCTTTGTTTCAGCTACACTTTTATATTAAAGTTTCATAACTTTAATATTTCTACTCTTTTATTTGTTGCATTTTAATTTTCAGCACACAATACTTGTTCATAAAATGAATAAATTCACTTTATAACATGTCCCATGCTTTCATTAGTTTTCCTATAAATATTCCACTCAGTGAATAATTATTCACTTTTAACAAACATACTTTATGTGCATTTTCACGTGCATTTTACACAACAAAGACATTTAAATATTTCACATTGAGCTTTCACTTTTACCACCATTTCACATTTTAGAAATTTACCTTAGCACCCATTTTTATCAAATATTTTCACCTGGGACTTTTGAAAAGATTCGCCCATGCATTTATTGCCTAGCAAAGCAAATATTTTCACCTGGGACTTTTGAAAATATTCGCCCATGCTTTTATTGCCCAACAAAGCAAATATTTCCCAAATAATTCCTGTGCACTTTACTTCACATGCCATTTAAATATTTGCTCCACTTTAAAATACTTTTTTTCACATGAAAGCTTTTAAAAACTCTATTCTAGCAAATATTATTACCATGCCCTCCACTTTCACCATTTAACTTTATACTTAAATGATTTTATCTTTTAAACCATTTCCCATGCATTTACATTGCTCTAGGCCCACACTTTCTCATGCACCTTGCAAGAATTTGGAAAGCATGATTTTAATGTTGTGAGGCTGGCGAGGTGTGGCTTAAATTAATCCACATTCTTTGCTTTTTTTAAAAAAAAAGAAACATTACCTGTGCATTTGAAATGTTGTGGGCCCATACCTTTTGTCCCCACTGAAGCAACATTTAATCTTAAATAAAAACCTTTCAAATGTTTTCTCAGACCATTTAAATATTTTTAAAATGTCGAGCTTTGCACTTCCTTTCCCTGCACAACCTCACACACCTCGTAGACTTTTGGCTCATGTCATCTTTTCCTTGTGAGGTCTGCAAGATTTCATTTTTTGTGCCCTAACTCATTTTCTCTGCAACTTCTTGGCCACAGCTTCATTCCATCGAGCCCCTTTACTTCTTTGTTGATGCTAATCCCTTCATTTGGAATCTCTCTCTAGCATGGAAAAGAATGGCAATATTGCTGCCATTAGCATTTGCTTGAAAGTTACTGAAGTTTTTTCAACAACTCCATTTGGCATATGTTGCAATCATCTAGTTTTTATGACGCCAAACAAAGTTTGATCATCCAATTAATTGCACAAACCCTCTATGTATAAAGTTTCCCCACTCATTGGGCGCCTCTTATAACAATTTTGATACTTTCCCTGCAATACTGCTCAAAAATGGTGATATCACTTAGTCGTTTTTGACAATGCAAGGGCGTTTTAATGGCTGCAGGCACCCAGAAATAATCTTAAACATGCTTAAAATCCCCACCCAAGCACTAGGAATGGTTAGAAAATGAATTTAAAGCATGAAATAGCAAATTTGAGCTCAAATGGATCCCTAAAAAATGCTTGGTAACTCAAAAACGTGAGAACTTCTTACAACAATACTTATTGAATCTGGCCACTGAAAATAACCTTGATCGAGAAGAAAACACCTCAATCTTCGTTATAATGGAGATTGTAGAACACCATCATCCTCTCAGCATTCTCCTCGCACACCTTGCAAGCTTCTGCAATTTAATTGTGCGAGGCTTGCGGCAAGCATTGTTGTGCACAGGAAAATTAATTTTATAAAGTTGAACTTTATAAAACATAGGATATATTTAGCTTGCCCTAAACTGACTTTATTCCTGTGCATTTTTCCTTTTATGATATTTAAAATATGCAAGATATTTTAAATATGTGCAATTTGAACATTAGGAAATAGTGAAAAAATTAATTTCGACTGCGACCCAAATATAAAATTTTTATTGTGGGCAAACCAAGACATCTGGAGCCGCAAAAAATTTACATAGGGACTTTATAATTTATTTAGAGAAAACTCATTTCCTTAAAATTCACATAGCCAAAATATTTCAAGTACCTCCTTTGTAAACTGGCATTCAGAATGTCTTTACCGCAACTAAAGCGGATTAAAATAATGCATCATAAGACCTCTGTTTTTAATGAAAATGGATTTGAAGATGTTTCAACCAAAACAAGAAATGATTTGTCCCTAGATATGCAAAACTCGACATTTTCTGGAACACCATTTTTGGCCCCTTCACAATCAAAAAATGATTATGTAGCCCATCAAAACCTTTCTTGACACCCTAAAATTGAGCAAGCATGTAGACATATGACCCAAAAATGTAGTGCAATAAACGGCTCGGATAAAAATATCATGAAGCAAAATTTATTAATTGTCAAAGTTGCTCAGTTGAACTTTTTGCAACAACTTATTCTAAACCAATTAAAACTCACTCAATTGCCATTTTGAAAATATAGTAAATCAACTCTCGGTAGGCTATCACTGGACAAAGTAGATCATTTAAGTACACTAAGTATGTGTGCAAAATAAATTTTCATGAATCATCTCCCATCGAAAGATATTGATGATCAAATTTGACCCCTTAGAAAGGTTTCTGGAAATGCATATGCAAAACAGGAGAAATTGCATTTGATTTTGATTTGTTAAAAATAACAAAACAGATCATGAGACTCTGAAAACTGATGCATGAGCTCATTTAGTTGAGGAAAATGCAGATCAACATTCGTTTTGGCATGATGATCCATCAGTTGCAAAATGCAAGCGCAAACAAGAGGCAACTTTGCAAAACTGAAAGTTTGCAAACAGCAGAAAAGTGTCAAAACCCTCCAACTTCGCTTTTCGAAACCCTGACAAAACTCATCGTGAGAAGTTGAAAATTTACATGCATGTTCACATATATCAATTGAATATTTTCACCAAGGGGTTTTGCATAAAAATAATCTGGCTCCAAATTGCGACCCTCCAAAGTAGGTCAGTCATGTAGATTTGTCAAGTGCACTTCTGAGAGTGCAGAGGCAAAATTTTGAAATGGGCATCTCAAATTTGTAAAATTTGAGAGTTCCATCAGTGGCTCTGACTGGGGATGTATGCCCCCTGTGGGCATAGCAAGAATCCAAATCTCTAGAGAGTAGACCAAAAGTTGAGTCCGTTAGGTGCTCAAACTGCTTCTTTATTCATCTTTCTTTTTCAACTTCATCCGGTGACCCCAGACCACCAAATGAAAAATGGGGATCAAAATTTACCTCTGTCAAACACCAATATGTTAAAAGAGTTGATCTCCCTTAACCAAATGTTTTCCTCTGTCATAGTACAACAGTATGGGTGACTTCATTTGTGCAAACACAAGTATCAAGTTGCCTTTATACAAGTTGAAACTTGCTCTTTGTTTGGCATTGTTATCACATGACAACCAAACCAAATAGACCACATCACTTCCACTCTCTTCATTCTCTGATTTTGCATCAAGTGACATGATTCGAAAATAATGATCAAGACCATATGAAAGCATAGTTTGATCACAACCATTTGTTTGATGAAACATGTTGGTACCCCCAATAGACAATCATTCACAACATTATCAACATGTTCATAACCATTATGCATCTGAAAGTCAAAAACACTTTCAAAATGTTGATTATAATATGGCAACAACTGATTACATTCATCATTTAAATCATTCTCAAACTGAAAAAAACATTCTTTAGTATCTTGCACATTGCTACACTCTATGAAAACTCCTTCCAGCTGACAAAAATAGCACTCACATTCTACTACATTGCTGGAACTATTGGGCTCAATCTGATTACCAGTTTTCATATCAAAATTAAAACTATCACAAGAACTTACCAAAAGATCTTGCTCATCATGCAAATCGTCTCCAAGTGTATGCAAATAAATACACTCATGAATTAGCACACTTTGTAACTATTCTTCATCATGCTGGTATTGAGAGTCATGAGATATTTCTGACTCATCATCATATGTAGTCATAGTGTCATCTTTTGAACATAGCATGTCATCATCCACATAATGTGGAATCAGATCACCAATGAAATCCTGGTCACCATTAACATTCTCTGTACAAACTAATGCAACATTGAATTCATCTCAGATCTCAACAAAGAGTGGATTATCTCTACACCAATAAGGATCATCATTAGTATTAACTGATGAAAATGGGTACTCCTCAAATAAGGAGTTTTTCCAAACATTAATTGTTGATGAAAAGATCTTTGTCCCCTCCACGTAGAATTTTGAATTTTCCTCAGCACCACTCATTTTGTTATCCTCTGAACACAAGGTATCAACACTTTCAGTATCACAAGCTTGCTTAACAACAAACAATTATGGTTCAGAAGCATAATCTGATTTTTGATCAAAATCAACATCTCCATTCTCACTTAAAGACTCATGACTAGACTCATTCAAGTCATCAAACGAAGACTTGTTCGAATCTGCACTACAATCTTCAAAATTTGACTCATCAGATATGCAATCTTTATGGTAATTTGTTGTTTCAAACTCATCAAAATAGATTTCTGAGCTTACATTAGCATCCATACTTTCATATTCATCATACAATGCATCCTTACAATCAAATTGTTGCTCATCTTTATCCACATGATCATCATCATGATCAACTGGTTCATCATCGAAGGGAAGATCAGAAATACATGCATCATACCCTGCAAATTGAAGGTCATCATCACTGTCAAATTCAATAGGGGATGCACACAACACCTAAGAGTCATCCACATGTGCACATTTTTGATATTTTGTGGTCAACAAAACTGAAATTTGTTCACCACTCAATAGATCACTGTTCTAATCTCTTGTTTCAACCACTTCCTCTCCTTGACCTTCACTTGAAATGGATGCAATATCAAATTACAAATCAAGACATATCAGGGTATCATTATCTTCAAACTTTGAGAACTCAATGGGCTGATCATAAACAGGGCTTCCCCAACTACAAGAGATTGGATCACTAACAACCTTATCAAAATCATGGTCACAATTTTTCATAGAGGATAGATTTCCTATTTCTTCATTCTTAATCACTTCCGGGTTGTCATAATAAAAATCCACATCACATACTCTGTCACTTGCAGCTAATAAACTGATGTTTTCAAGAGTATTCTCTGAACTAGCAAATTCCTTTATCTCATTGTGAAGACTTGTGTCAAATCTACACTCAACACTTATAGGATTGACATAATAAATTGTATCATCATATTTATAATCGCATATCTCTTCTTCAAAGAATAAAACCAACTCATATTCTTCATCATGTTCTTGGCTCAGAAGACTCAACTGCTGATTTGCAGTTGGGTATACTTCTTCTGTAAGTTGTTTATTAACAACTTCCTCACTACTTGATAATGCATCCTATGTGTCTTGTACCTTCTCATGTGTACACTTCTTTGAATAATTCTGATCATTTGCATTCACATCACTGTTGATTTCATCATCATGTTTATCCAAAAGTGAAGACAACAAACTTTGCACATAGTCATTCCTCTATTTCTCCAAACCATCCAAAACTGTGTATGCCATCTCCATGCTCAGTATTTCAAAATATTTTAACAATGCACTAGTTCCTTCTTCATAAGCTTCAAAGTACATATGGATACAATCAGAAGTGTTAGGTCTGAAAATTCTTGGGATTAGTGAAAGAGCAACAACAAATCTGTGACTGAAATCAATACTTGACTCTTCAATTTGCTTTCTAATTTCCTTTAATATTGTGACCAAATCAAAAGGGTCTCTTGCAAACTCTTTTCTATAAGCATTCACTAATTCATCCTAGCAAGGAAATGACTTCTCAGGAAAACTTAAATACCAATCCTGAGCTCGTGGTTCAATGGATCTGACAAAATATCTCATCCACATATCCTGATCTCTGAATGAATGTTTCTCCATGAAGCTATAAAAACTATGAACATGTGCATCTCCTTCACATACGGTATACCCATCAAATCTAGGCATCTCCTTGTAGACTTGAGCTGACATACTTTCAGTTTCGTAATCAACCCATGACAAATCTAACTGAGCATACAATGGATCAAAGGAATTGACAACAGGTGCAATGACTTGACAAGTAGATATAGTATGATTGTCTCTTGGCCGAGCTTGTTGAAACATTTGGTGCCTTTCATCCATTTCTTTAAGTCCTCTTTTAAATACATCATTCCATTTAGGACTGAACCTAGGCTTATTAACTCTTGGGTTCTTACACTTTGGGGTATTAGATGCTTGAAGATTATTATACTTTTGACACTTCTTGACAACCTGAATCAAAGTATTCACTGGTATAGCTACTTTACCTTGATGATCCATGGATATTACAAATTAAGGCTCACTAATTGTGCATAATTACAGCCATGACCAAATGATGGACAACAAGGATAATTATTGACATAATGACAACTCGGGCTTAAAAATTATGACAATACAAATGGATGGAAACCCCTAAGATACAAAAATGCATTCTAACCATCCAAATTAGTAGATATTTGAGCACTAAACAAAATTCTTTCAATGAAACTACAATTGCATTCAACAGATCCAATAAATGGAAGTGTGCAAACTTAAATTTATTATCCTTTCCCTCTATCAGTGCTAAATCACTCAATAGGGAACCAAAAATTTTCCTAAGACGTTCAAATATGGTTTTCATACACAATCTTCTTGAAAACCAAATGTGAAGAATACCTGGAAATGTTGCAGATCTGGAAATTCCTTCAAATTTTCAACAGGTTCTATTAATAGAGTCGCCACCTCTCTTCAAAGAGGACTGAACTTCAAGTAGCATGAAGTTCTTTCACAGATAAATTTTCTTCTGAGTTCCTTCCACCAATAGAGCACCACAAATCATGGAATTTTTAGGTTCACTTCGACAAATCTTCCTCCAGGTTTGAAATCCTTTAGTATTTGAACTAAATTCAGAATGGTAAATCATTTGACTCTATGCAATGACTCTTAAGGCTAGATTCTACAATCAAAATTTTCACAAATTCTCCCCAGTAGAGTCATCATTCTGTTGGTGTTTTAGTTTTTCAGCTAGGCTTTGAAACTCTCTAAGAGGTATCCAACCTCCATATTCAAGAACCATAAAGGCTAGTGGCCAACTGATAAGATTCAGTCAAAGACTGACATCTGCTACACTTCTAGCTCTGCAAGACCAAGGAGGGTAAACCTATATAATGCCCAAAACTTAAATGCAACTATATACTGACATTTCTTTTTATAGCAGATAATTCCCAATAAAGAAACTAAGGAAAGCATCAATAACTTCAAATTTGGCTACATTCTCAGTAACTCAACACTCACTCAGCAATTGGGAAGCAGAACACTAAACCACACAGTAAGATTAAGAATGATTTTGCATTTATAAAATGTTTCTAAGATGCATGAAACTGAATAATAGATCAGTGCCAATTTTGGGCCATGGAGTCAAACACATAAAATGAATTCATCAGCAAATAGACTTCAACCAGTGGATTAAAATTGCTAATGCTTTGCATCAACTGTTAGTGTATGTTTGCTGATGAATTCATTTTATGTGTTTGACTCCATGGCCCAGAACTGGCACTGATCTATTATTCAGTTTCATGCATCTTAGAAACATTTTATAAATGCAAAATCATTCTTAATCTTACCGTGTGGTTTAGTGTTTTGCTTCCCAATTGTTGAGTCAGTGTTGAGTTACTGAGAATGTAGCCAAATTTGAAGTTATTGATGCTTTCCTTAGTTTCTTTATTGGGAATTATCTGCTATAAAAAGCAATGCCAGTATATAGTTGCATTTAAGTTTTGGGCATTGTATAGGTTTACCCACCTTGGTCCTGCAGAGCCAGAAGTGTAGGAGATGTTAGTCTTTGACTGAATCTTGTCAGTTGGCCACTAACCTTTGTGGTTCTTGAATATGGAGGTTGGCTACCTCTTAGAGATTTTCAAAGCCTAGCTGGAAAAATAAAACATCAACAAGTTGATGAAATTACCTTTCAAGAGAGGTAGCATACTTGTGTGTTGCCTTTGTTGAGAAGGTGAAAAAACACCCATCAATAGAGACATGAAGAGAAATGGTATGAATATCTAGAATCAAAGGAAATAATTCAAAAATACCACCTATCAGACAACCAAATGCACAAAGGCACCCATCTTTTAATGGTTTTTTATTCTTGCAATTAATTTAGACATAATTTTATGGAATGTAGAAGTAGAATGAATCAAAATGTTCAATATTTTATTGCACACTGATTTACATGCAAGAGATTTGGTCATAGTCTAATGAATGCAAAATTAAAATGATGGATGGCTATAACAATGGTATGTGGGTTCAATCTTTTAATGTATACTATTATGAATGCAATTGATTAGGGCATAAATCTAATCAATGCAAATATAGAATGAATGGAAGTAAGATAGTTCAAAAGAATATCATGTGTTACAATTGTAATACACCTAGACACATTTCTAATTATTGCATAAGAAAAATGTAAAGGAAGATAATCTGATAAAGAAGAATGATCTAGTACAAAATATTGATCTAGTAGAAATAAAGAAAGAGATGGACAATATTTGGAAAAAGAATGAAGAGAGAAAGGTTAAGGTTGATTCTATATGAGCATCTAGAGTAAATATTTCCTCTAGAAACCAAAAAGAAATCTTTTTCTTCAGGGGAGCATTAGAAGACTATTCTTTATGCCCTACTAGAGAAATAGTGTTGATGCTACAACACATGTATATAGAGTGTAGGTTGACAGGGTTAGCCTCTTGGAGAAAATATTGATGAAATATATTGAGTTACAAAAAGTTGTGGAGCATTTGTAGTTGATTGTGCATACAATTAGGGTTTGATAGCTTTTTCTACTAAATCATTCAATGAAAAATTAGTTCAATTTCTAAAGGGTTTATAAGTGATTTCACTTAATCAAAAATAATTTGCAAATGAACATTCAAGGAGAGAAGAGTATACGAAGACTGAAGTGGAGTGATTGAATAAGTTGAGATCTTATGCAAGCAAAACCCTAGCTAGAAAGCAATTTAAAAGGAATTTGCAGTTTCCATTTTCCCTAGTTTTTGAAAGAACTTTCAATTTGATACAAATATGTATACACCAAAATTAGTAGAGGTTATAGAGTGTTCGTACCTCAAATTAAATGACATCTTGACAAATATTTGATGGACAAGCTAGATGGTACATTTTCACACATCCCATATGGAGTTTTACACACAAAAGATGTAAGGGAATACATTCATAGTAAGTTGGAAGATTATAATCATACAAATCTGAGTGATTTGTGGTACACAGAACTTAGTGGAGATGATTTTGAGTTGAAATAAAATTTTGAGAGTTTATTGAAGAAGAAACTTGATGTCTGGAATAATTTCCCCTTCTTTTCCTATATGGATGAGTGGGTGACATACAGCCTAATAAGAATTCATGATAGGTTCCTTTGGTTATATATATTGTTCTTAATAAAAAAGGAGGCAATTAGGGTTGTCACTGGTTTGTGTTCAACCAAACCATCTCTAGTGTGTAACTTAATGAAAAATGAGATAGTGATGGAATGAATGGGTGTTAAGTATGATAGAGTAGCACTAACAATAAAGGACATCAAAAATACGAGATTCAAGTATTCCTCAATGATGATAGGATGCAAATTGTACTTCTCTAATAGGTAAAATTCAGTATCCACAAATATCATCAATACCACATATAAAATGGTTGATAAGGGAGATGATTATGATCTATATGTGTTGTTGAGATTACAACTAGAAAATATATAGAAGAAAAGGACTCTATGTATTCCTTTGATTTTGGAACTTTGGTTATTTGTCTTCTATTCTACTTTTTCAATGAGGTTTCTGATAAAAAGAACATAGAGTGGCTAAAGGATAGACCTATAGCCTATTAGATCAAAGATCATTTGAGGAGATTGGAAGAATGAGATGCTCAAAATAATTCCCTCTAGTGATTCTTCAAAAAAATTCAAGAAAACATGTAGGTGAGATAAAGGATACCAAAAGGCATGGTAGAAAAGTACAAGAATGACATCACTTTTGTTGTTACCAAACACTACTACATAATTGAGGTCATTGAGCCTAGGACTATCTGGATCCTAGAAATGGGATATGAAACTACAAGGAAATAAATCACTGGCTTAGAAAAGTTCATGCTTAGCAAACCATAAGACATCATGAAGGAGAGGTTTGGCTCCTATGAGGAGAAATCCATGTTCATGTGCACATGGATCGAAGACAAAAAGAAAATAAAGAAGACTGTTGAGAAGATGATTGTAATAGTTGTGACCTGGAATTTGGACTGAAGAAGGATAACATAAAGAAGAAAAAAGATATGTCTGGTTCTTTGGTAGGTTCATCTAGTAGAAGGAAATCTACGAGAACAACTACCACTCCTTTGGTTTCCCCAAAAGCCTCTAAGAATAAGATAGATACAAGGGAGAAAAGAAAACAATCCAAGAGTGCTCCAGTAAAGGAGAAAAAACCTTTGATGAAATAGTAGAAAGTGACTAAAAAATAAAGGTTGCTTTGGAAACACAACAAACAACAAGCCCCATGAGAATAAAGATAAATGCAAAAGCTACAAGAGAAAAATACATGGGAGTAAATGTGGAAGAAGAAGAAGGAACACAATCGGCCCAAAAAAGGAAAGAAAACTCTTCATAAGGTTAATCAAGTAAAAACAAGTAGAATATTGAAATTATGGATATATATGATCAGGCAAAGGTAGAAAAGGAAAAACCAACATTTATGATCCACATGAGAGAAAAGAAGACAAAGTATGACAAAGAAAAGGAGTCATCGAATGACAAGAAAAAGAAGAAGAAGGATTTGGTAAGGACACATAGCCCCATGAAACTTGATTCTTTATTCAATGGGATTATGAAGAACAAGATGTTAAAAGAAAATATTTCCCTATACACTATCGCCGATGATATAGATAAGGTAATCATTGAAGAAGCTATTGTAAAATATATATTAATTTCAAATTTAATATGAAGATCATTGAAAAGAAGTTTCTTGAAGAATTAAGGAGTGTGTTATATGCAAGAAGACAAGAAGGAATTGATAAAGAGGAAAAGTTGAGATCATTTTTTTTGGAAAATATTAGTGCACCCCTGTTAGATGAGAACAAAGCCACATTAGCTCAAGTGTATAATAGGGAATTCAAAACTAAGAAAAGGGTAGCCACCCTTATGAGAAGAGATCAAAATGATGTTGTGAGGCTTTGGAATGAGTCAGTGGAGAAGGTTGTTGACTTGGTAAAAGGTTAAGAATGACTTCAAATATAGAGGATATGCATGATGACATGTAGGCCCTAGGTATAAATATTGTAGAAGAAGCACAACAAGAGGATGCTCAAAATGAGCATCAGATTGAAGAAGGAAATGTGTAGGATAATGTTCTTCCAAAAGTGGAAGAAATAGATGAGGAGAATATTATAGGTGAGGAGAATGTTACCAAAGAGGACACTATAGTTGAAGATATCACTGATGATGCTCCTCTAGTAGGAGATAACATCACTACAGAAGAAAAAGCTATTGAAGTTCAAAAGGAGGATGTATCCACAAGACATTTAACAAACCTCCTCTGGTATTTGAGGTAGATGCAAAAGATACTCAAGGAAACCTAAAGAAAAACATTCCTTTGAATAACAAAGATCAATCTATTGGTGAAGATGTGCCCATAAATGCAAAAAATGGTAATGAGTAGAATTTTGAGGAGAAGAAATATTTGGAGACACTAGTTAATACTAGTGACAAAGAAAAGGTTGTAGAGGATAGTTCCAAAATTATAGGAGAATATTCCAATATCTCTAGAGATTCATTAAAAAAGTTGTTAAATATGCAGTTATAGTTTCAACTAGTAGTGTCTTCCCAATTATTACAACTTCTAATGCAATAGGGGAAATTTTAAATGGATAAAATTTCTCCACTGCACACACTTCAACTAGGTAATTCATTTTATGACTTAGGCCAAAATGAGATTTTACTAACCCATCATAAAATAACATAACTTATTGATGAAGTAGTAAAGGTGCTACAAGAAATCATAGCTCATGCTAGCATTGACCTTTCCTTATCTATTATGGACAATCTAATTTTTTTTCTTGATTCATTTAAGGAATATTCTAATGGATTAAAGGAGACATTAGAGAAAGAAATAGATAAAAAGGTGAATGACAAGAGACTAATAGACATAACTGAGAAGTGTGCCTTTGCACATGAAAAATTTCAAGAAAATCTCAAAGGTGTGCATGAGTGTGTTGCAAAATCCAAAGTGTTATTTCAATTATGCATGAAATGGTTGAGCTCTACAAAGAGCATAAAAGATGATATGGTCTCAATTGATTCCCGAATCAACAAATCTTCTGATGCTTATGATCTAACTTAATATTTGGATGGAAGGACAAGGTCCACAATAGAGAACCTCCATGAGCATTTCTTCCAACTAAAGGTTTAGAATGAGAATATTATAATGCATTTTGGTCATCTTAGGAATCTAGTGAAAGCTAAGTTCATACCTATTTCTAGTGCCATGTTGAGTGCTGAAAATGCTTAAAAGTTAAATCCAGTACCCAACACTCTAGATGATAGTGAAGTAATTATGATGTTGTTGGAGACCTAAAGTAGAATGGTTAACCTAGAAAAGAAGAGTTGGGAAGATGGAAATCGGGAGTGGAAAACTCGCCTAGAGAATTTGCAATAGTCAAATACTTCCTCTGAGTGACTATATTTTTCTTTTAATGCAATTCAGTTTAATTTTCAGATTTTAGTGTATATTTGTGGATGGTATAAGGTAATTTTCAAGTACAATTTTTTTTTTATGTGATAGTATTGGATAACACCCTTAGATGGAATTAGTAATGTTTAGGGTTTATATATGCATATATCAGTTAGGGGGAACACATGAGCATGTGTAAGTATGTATGCAATTTGGTAGATACAAAATCATGTAAAGGGGGGGAAGATATGTATGTATGCACCCTTTAACCTTGATCTCAAATGGGGAGAGCATGTAATGAAATAATTTGCACAATAGAAGAATATGATATGAAATATGCTACAAATACATAATAATTGAGAATAACAAGCCACTCCGAGGGGGAAAAACTCTAGATATCTATAATGAGAACACAATTCATAATATGATAATGAAATAATACTCAAAAACTCCTATATATACCTATTTATACTTATGATATCATGTAGGCCGACTTAGATAACCCTATATAAGCCTTGGGCCAACCTAATCAACTAAATAATAATATAATATTGATAATATGACTTAATTAGGAGTTAATATAGCCATATGATGACTATTCATAACTTGATGTACTCTAATATTAAGGGCGCAGCATGACCCTCCTCTTCATATAAGGATTTTCCTTGATGTTAAGGAATTTTGGATGCTTTTGGATGAAATCCTCATCCTCCCATGTGGTATCTTCAATTGGTAAATGCTTCCATTGAATGAGATAAGGAGTGAGTGTTTTGGTCCTTAACTTCCTTGTGCATTTCTGAAGAGTGCATTCTAGTTCCAATATGATTCTTCCCTCTTCATCAAGATTTGGTAATATTTTCTGAGAAGGGATATTATTCCCAATTACCTTCTTCAAACAAGAAACATGAAAAACTATATGTATCTTTGTTGTTGATGGCAATTCAATATTGTAGGAAATACTACCTATCTTCTACATGATTTGATATGGGCCATAATATTTTGGAGAAAAGTTGTTATTATTAGACTACTACTTTACTGACATTTACATGTAAGATTGCAATCTTAATAAAACCCAATCCCCAATATCAAAACTTCTTTCACTATAGATCTCGTCTACCTCTTGCTTCATTCAGTTTTGTGTCATGGATAGATTCTCTTAAAGTCCTGAAAGTACTTTTTGTTCATGAATCATGTGGTCCTCCACTACATGAACTCTTGGTGACACCTTCAATGATGATGTGATGGAAGGAGGATTATATCCATAAAATGCCATAAATGGAATTTTTTGATGAGCTATGGAAGGAAGTGTTATACCACCATTCTACTAGTGGTAACCAATTTACCTATTGAGACTATTTATCTGAAGTGAAACAACATAGATATATTTCGAAACACTTATTAACAACATCTATTTTTCCATCAGATTTTGGATGGTATGAAGAGATGTGAGCCAATTGAGTACCCAAGTATTTGAATAAATCTATCCAAAAGTTACTAGTTAAGATGGGACCACAATCAATAATAATAACCTTAGGTATACCATGTATCTTTTGAATATTCTCCACAAATACTTTTTCCACTGTAATTTATGTGAAAGGATGTGATAATGCAATAAAATTGCATATTTAGTGAGGTTATCCACTACTTCCATGATGAAATTGTTACGATTAGATCTTAGAAGCCCTATAATGAATTCCATGGAGACCTCTTCCCAACACTGGCTGGGAATAACTAAGGGTTGCAAGAGACTAGGTGTCTTAATTATCTCCCCTTTATTTTATTGACAAACCAAACAATCTACCAAAAAAATTTGAACATCCCCTTTTAGCCCTTCTCAAAAGAAGTGCTCCTTGACATGATGATATGTCTTCAAAAATATTGAATGAAAACCCACTCGAGACTCATGTAGCTCTGTGAGAATATTTTGTTTGAGAGAGGAATTCTTCCAAAGATACAATCAATATTTAAACCTCAAAGTATCCCCCTTCCAATAAAAATTATCTAAGCTACTAGGATCATTTTGCAATTGTTGAATAAAATTACTAGTAGCCACATCATTTTTCCACTCTTCTTTGGAAAATTCTACCCAATATTCTTGTAATATTGAAAGGGAACACAATAAAGCTTCATCCTTCTCATCCTTCATTGATAGTGAATCTGCCACAAAATTTGCCTACCCTTTTTTATATACAATCTAAAAATCATATCCCAACATCTTAGTGACCCATTTTTGGTGTTCTTCACAAGATAGTATTTGTTCCAAAAAACATTTTAAGCTTTCATAACTATCTTAACCTTGAATTTTCTACCCATTAGATAAGGCCTCCATTAATTTACTGCATGAAGAATAGCTAGCATTTCCTTCTCATAAATAGGTTTGAAAGTATTCTTACCCTTTAATTGGTGTCTCTCAAAAGTAATGGGATTACCCTCTTACATGAGAACTACACATATACCATTTCCTAAAACATCACTTTCCACAGTAAAATATTTTGTGAAATCAAGAAAGGAAAGCATTAGAGTTCTACACATAGCCTCCTTTAACATTTCAAATGTTGAATTAGAAGATACATTACAATGAAAATAGTCCTTCTTCAATAAAGTTGTGAGGGGTGATATTATACAACCATAATTCTTCACAAATATTCTATAGTATTCAGTCAATCCCAAGAAACCCCTCAATTTTTGAATGGTTTTAGTAATAGGCCATTCCATGATAGCCTTAATTTTGTTAGGATCCACCTTTAATCCTTCATGTGAAACTATGTGTCCCTATTAAGACAAAAAGTTGTAATAACCCATCCTAAATTATTACTTAATTAATATTATTGTAAATGACACATGAATATATTCAAATTAAAAATACATAACTAAGTACCTATAGTGAATCATAGCAACACATGTCCACTTAAGATGATTCAAATATTTATATATTCAATTCAAAAGTCAAATTACAATATCAAGTTTGACTTGGCTCATAAGGCAACAAAGTCATTACATTTTAGAACTTTACATCAAGGTTACATCATAGAACAATTAGTCTTGTGTACATCTAAGGTTCCTCTTAATGCTCACTGCCATTAGTGGATGAGAACATGGTTGAAGCACTTTACCACCCAACCATGAAGCTTACGCTTCCATGAAATTCTTCCAACTTGATGAATACCTAACCTTGCATGGAAATTTTAGCAAGAGAATAATCTACAAGGTTTATTCTAGTGTGTGCCCGTACATCAAAATGCAATTTATATCTACTAGCTAGAAAAGAAAATGCAATATTTATGCTAGGAATTACAAAGAGTATTATCATAGAGTTCATACATACAAAATCAACTATATTGCTTCGTCAAGTATAAAACTGTGTTGCAACAACAACAAATAATAGGTTATGGTAAGGAAAACCTATACTCTCTAAACTCCATTTTGATACCCCTCCTCAAAGGTAACTTTCTACAATACAAAATTTCATAACAACTATCTACCCTCTAGCAACATCTACCCTAAGGTGCTCTAGTCTTCTTAGGTATCATTTTTCTATTCAAGTAAAAGAATATTATTCTTACATATGTCTACAAAAAAGAAAATTAGATTAATAATTTCCTCATTAAGTAGAACCCATATACATGATTCAAATGGAATGGTACATTATATTAATCATTCATATCATTCAGATGACCCATGTTTACTTTCATTGTAAAGCATTATCCATTTAGAAATGAATTAAGAAACAAAAGAAGGCATTTCACAAGTATGTGTATGCGCATAGAAAAAATCTATGTGCATACACATATATGTGCCTACTTAAGTTATTGGTTTGTGCATAGATTTTGAAATAAACCATTAAATCATATTGTAATTATTTAATAATATTCCATCTTGACATTTCTTTTGCCAGAATTTCATGAAAATAAAGAATCCAGAATAAGTTTGTATTAACAGTTTCTCACATACTATTGTTTCTTTTATATTCACACAAGTTCTGATATTCTAACTTTCCTATTTACATATGAAAATTCATTGTTTTTAATAGAACAACACTATTTTCTAGCTAAACAGTTACAAAACAAGTTGTTTCATGTAGAACATTCATAGTTTACAACTAATCAATGTTGTTTCAACTAAATAGTTTTTGAACAAGATTGTTTATAGCTAAAAATACACTTATACAACATAATGATGTCGTTTATAGTAGAAAATTCACTATTACAATATTAAAATGCTATTTCAAGCTAAACAGTTACAATTTATGACAAAACAATGTCGTTTCCAATAGAACATTCATTGTTTACAAATATACAATGTCAGTTTTAGCTAAACAATTACAATTTTTGACAAAATAATGTTGTTTACAATGGTTATGGCTATAGCTTCAAGTTTCATTGCTTCATTTTCCAAGCTATATTATTCTAAACAATTGTATAAAATTTCATGAAGTAACTAAAATGAAGTTGTTATCAAATTTTGTAAAGAAGATAAAAGAACTGAATGACATGCTAACCATTACTAAATAATGATAAATGATCAGATCTATGGGATCAATCTTAATTAAGTTCAGGTGGAAACCCTCATCCATAGGTTTTCATTCATTCTAATTCTATTGTCCTAAAATAATTTGCAGTTGTTGACGACTATACAAAACATGAGGGTCCAGACTGTGCCATAAAATCTACCCTCGATTTTGGTATAGTCACCCCATAGACAACATGGGTATCATTTAATAAGAACGATAGTTTAGCATATTACACATGCAACAAGATAAGTGAATAAGTTCATCATTCAACCTTAATCCTTTATGGATTAGGTGACGAGTGTTTCACAATGTCTCTATGATATAACAATATACATGGAACTATAAGAATCACAAGAAATATATAATACAAAGTTGGGTGTCATAGCCCTCTGTCACCATGGGCTATGAAACTACCAGAAAGCTTAAAAATTTCCATTGATATTGGATCGAGGGGTGATGGTATTGCATCGAACAATGACCATCACTTGGATATTCAAAATAAAAATAAATAAAGAACATATAAATCCATATCAAAATCTCTCAAGATTTAATCTACCCTTTTAGGGTGGTATCAACCATGGCTCACATAACTCCTATTGACAGCTATTAGATTAACCGATAGCTTTGTGTTGCGCTAAGCAAAAAGAATCATGCAACCTATGTTATGATGGAGGTAAGAAAATAAAAACCTTACAAAGTAATAATACAATCAACTATCACTCCATGGTGAAACATGCATTAATAAATCCGGTTATAGAGGAACCATCATAGCCATTTTATAAGAAATACAAATCTGATTCAAGGAAGATTGAATAATTGTTTTATTCAACCTATAGAATCAGAAGAATATTAATTTTGACTATGCATGAAATACATATAATATTATAAAGAAAATTAAAAGCAACAATTAAATGTAAAACCATGAAATACCTCTAAAATCAAGGGTTCTCATTCCAATTTTTCCCACAAAGCTTGGTTCTACAACTCGAATGTTGAGAGTGATGTCAATCTCCTTCTCAGAAATGGAAAGTTTCCTACATTTCATTTCCCTTCACTAAGGGGCTAATTCGATTGGATAGTGGGCATTAATAATTTTTCCACCCCATCCTCTGAATTTGAATATTGCATTATTGTCATTGGCAGACAATAAACATCATGGGATTTTCTCATAATATCATTTTAACTTCATCTATTTTATCATGACAATTATCAGTTTCAAGTTCACTAAAAATATATATTTATATGTGTATATATGTATTCAAATTTCTTCACACATATGTATGTTCTCAACACACTTATATATATTAACATTTATTTATATATGTATTTATATATATGTACACATATAGATATAGATATATATATATACATACATATATATATTCATGTGTGTTTATATATATACATATATATGTATTCATAAATAAATGTTTTCATGTGTATATCCATCATTTATATAAAAATGGTCTTTCATTTTCATTTCAACAATGATATAAAATGCATAATTGAAATTCACACATTGGTTCACATACCAAATCTCACTTTCATTTTCCTCTAAATTGAAATCACAAGCTCAATATTGAATTTTTAAATATAAGTTTCCACCTAAATTCATTTCACAAATGCATCGTTTTAATCATAGAGTCATTTTAGTCAAATTAATATAATTCCTATATGAATTCTCTAATGTAGATACCATTCCATTTTGTGGTGTGTGCACCCAAATTCCATCTAGCTTATCATTTGATCTGACTAAACAATGCTACTTCAACCGTGTTCTTGTCCTTCAACTTGTCACTTTGAAACTACATACACTTGCACTTGAAAAATTCATTAGTAATGTTCAATTCTTGATAACATATAAGATAATTTTTAAAAAATAATTTAGTCAACATTAGTCAACTTCTTTCAATCTATTTCAAAATTTCCATTTAAGATATTGAATTTCTTCAGTATTTCAATTTACCATATCATAATTAATATGAAATAAAATTGGGTTATGTCATCCTTCCCCTCTTGGAAGAGACATCATCCTGATTTCAACATCACTTAAAATTAAAGCATATATGTCTATTTCAACATCACTTCAAATTAAAGCATATATGTCTATTTCAACATCACATTAATTTTTTCCAACTTAAAACATCATAATATTTCAATCCAAAATTTTCTAAGAAATATTATTAAAGTCTCTTTCTCAAGAAAGCAAATGTGGAAAGAAGAACTTTATTTCTTCCACATCCTCCCAAGTAGCATTGTCTTCTGAGTACTGGTCCCATTGGAACTTAAAATGAGTAATATCTCTCCTCCACAACTTAATGTTTCATCTATCAAGGATTCTAATGGGCTCCACTAGCACCACTCTTAGATCCTATACTTGCAAGGATTTCCAATCAAGCACATTAGCTACATCAAGATGATATGGCTTAAGCAAAGAAACATGAAACACATTATGAATTCAAGACAGAGTAGGTGGTAGAGATATTCTATAAGCAACTAGATTAATCACTTCCAAGACTTCAAATGGTCCCACATATCTTGGGGCCAACTTGGAAGACTCTCCAAAAGAAATAAAACTTTTATAAGGTTGAACTCTCAGGAAAACTTTACCCCTGGTTGTGAACTATCTAAGAGTTTAGTTCTTGTTAGCATAACTCTTCTGACGGTCTGCTGCCTCCTTTAGTTGTCTTTTAATGACTTATTTTTTCTTTCATTTCCTTAAGAATTTCATGTCCTACTATGATCTTGTCTTCCAATTTATCCCAACTAGTGGGGGTATGACACTTTCTCCCATAAATAGCTTCAAATGGTGTCGTGCCTAGGGATGTGTGATAAGATTTGTTGTAAGAAAACTCTATTAAATGAAAATATTCCTCCCACTTAAACTGTTGGTCCATACAATACATTTAGAGGAGGTCTTGGACTACCTGATTCACCCTCTCTATCTTCCTATCAGTCTGAGGATGATAAGCTAAGGTGAAATTTAATTTGGTTCCCAATGCATCATTCAGGGTCATCCAAAATCTTGAGGTCATTTGAGTGTCCCTATCAGAAATGATAGTCTCTAGAAATCCATGCAATTAGAAGACTTCTAAGAAAAAAATATTGGCCAAGGTCAACAATCCATCCTTAAGGTTTCTTGGAATGAAACGTGTAACCTTAGTCAAATTATCAATCATGACCAAGATAACATCATGCTTTTGCTTGCTCAACGACAACCCCTATATTAAATCCATAATAATCACCTTTCATTTATACTTACATATGTCATGAGTATACAATAACCCAACTAGATGTGCATGCTTAGCCTTGACTCTTTGGCACTCTAAGCATCTGGCTATGTACCCCACTACATCCTTCTTGAGTTTAGGCCAAAAATATAGATCCTTCAACTCTGTGATCATCTTGGATACTCTAGGGTGTCCTTAATAAGGTGCATTGTTAATATCCTCTAAAATCATTTTCCTTAGCTCTATAAAGTCTGGAATATACATTCATCTCTGGCATCTCAAAATACAATCTGGTTTGATCTTATATTCATCAAATCGATGATTTGAATGATTTATTGCTAGGGCACTCTTCACTCTCTCATAGTGCTCATCCCCTAGCAAATACTGAATCACCCAATGTCTCAAGTTACACCTTGTCGAGATCATGGTTTCCAAATGTCTTCAAATACTAAGAGCATTAGCCACTCGATTCTCTTTTCCTTTTTATATACTCAATTTTGAATTCATACTCACTGTTGGTTGTTTGTTAAGAACCAAGTTGATCTTAAAAATTATCTATGGAAATTGCCATTTACAATGATTAGTAATCTAAAGGGATTGGCCAATGAATGAGTAAAAGTTGCAAAACTTCCACTCTTACACTTCGAGCTTTGGGAAACTCGGGAGGGTGATCCCACAAGGTATACTCAAGAATTTATATGACAAATATTTAAATACATTGTCAACAATAGATACTTCTCATATAATCACTCAACAATGTAATACATCAAAAAGGTTCGCAACTCTTTTAGCAATGTACTGCACTTAGAGCATGAGAAAAATAAAACTCAACATAATTACAATGGTAACTAATTTGAAGGACTTGTAAATAAAGAGTGATTTGTTGATGAATTGACCCATAAATTGTATCATGAGTATTTTACTTGAACTAGTGCCTTATCCTAAACATGGATTCAATATTAACCTATGCAACATGATAATAATTCTTCACATAGCAACATATAAGCTTCAAAAAACATTGCATTATAGCATTCCCATATTATTTTCTTGACCACCACTTCTTACAGATATCCTAGCACATAACTCATATGAATCAACAACCTCATTTAAGCGTTTATACTAGTTCCTTGAACTAATTGGAAAGAATGAAATAATACAACCATTGGAAACAATGGAGATGAAAAAAATAGTCCTTGATTATATTATTCATGATTCATAAAACACATACAAAGGAGAGAAAATGGCCATGAAATTAGCACCACTCTGCTTCATATTTTCTATCTTGTTATCAAAATTACATATGCAACTACAGACTCAAAACCTAAGACAAAACAAAACTTAAAATATTCTCTATATTCCTTTTACAATTCACTATGTCAATTGCAATACAACGAACCTCACTTTTTGGTATTGAATTCATTCTTATAGAAATGAAGGAGAAAAATAAGCTTTGGACTAGAAAGAAAACATGTCACCATTCTATTGGATCACTTGTAACATATATTCCATTTTTTTCAGTTACACTAGAGCTTACAGATGGTGGGAATAAAAATGAGACAAAAGTAATCCCCATTCATCATTGGAGATCCGGTCCCACCTTTCAAAAGGAATCTTCAAGAAATTTCCTCAAAAAGTTTGCCCACACACACCAAATGAAAATGATAGAAAACATGAAAGAAATAGAAAGGAAAGGAAAAATAATATGTCCACATCTGAAA
The DNA here is from genome assembly GCA_007115665.2 of Sequoiadendron giganteum. Taxonomy (NCBI): domain Eukaryota; kingdom Viridiplantae; phylum Streptophyta; class Pinopsida; order Cupressales; family Cupressaceae; genus Sequoiadendron; species Sequoiadendron giganteum. The sequence goes on from CM021108.1 coordinate 245,001,665, forward strand.
ACCTATTATGAATTCAATTTAGAGAAAATGCACTATATTTTCTATACTTTTGCAAAAGCCTAGTTTGTACTAAATCTAGGATATGAAGTGAATTTTCACCTATTTGTTAGTCATGATGATTGCAAAATTCAAGATATCTTTTTTCAAATTACCATCCTATCATTTCAAATTATTCTAGGTCACAATTCTAGGAGTTACCAACTAAGATTCCTAAGTTTCTATTTCTAAATCAACCATAGAACAATTCCCACCCAGCAAAAGGTAGTTTGACATCTCTCATAGTACTATTCATATCAATCAAGCCCTCAACTACTTGTGGACTTCAAAAAAGTAACCGACCCTTATATTTTTCACTAGTCGAGCATGGAAACTAATTAGTTAGGTCTTTATTCAGAGGTCTTTTGGGAACAAATGCTTCCCCTTTGGATGAAGATTTTTTCGATTTTGTTTTGGGAGCCATGGCACAAGAATTTTACAAACCAAGGATTTTTGGCTTTTTAGAACATAGCTTACAACTCAGATAATGGTTTGAAATAGGCTCAAGTAATGCAAAATAAACTATTTTTCTTTTAATGAATGCCAAAACTTAAAATACAAAACCAAGAAAACCCTAATTGAATCAAAGGTTTAGAGACCACAATTTATCAATAATTTAGATAGGAAGGTAGTAATTGACATAATAGTTTTCATAGGTTAATAGCCCTAGCCTGGACATCAGACAAGTCTAAAAACCACAGCACGAGCTCTCCAAATATGCAGAATGTCCTTCATAATGCTCAATTATGCTTTTAAGGTAGGTTTTAACAACTTTGCAATCTCCTACTTTGGTAGCTTGACACCCTTTCCATTATTAAGGCTCATTCACGCAAACCAAAACAACTCACTTGCCTTCAACCTAAACTTTAAATGCCAACCATTGATTGTGTGGGTGTTTTAGTTGATGGATGGTCTAGATTTAGTCAACCTAATTTGAAAAATCTAACTGTATGCAGTCGTAATGCTCATCAAATGATACCAAGCCAAATGGAACCACTTGCTGATGATTTGTGGACTCCACCATTTTCCTTGTCATTATAGCCAGAATCCACATGTCCACTTCCTCTTGCCCTTGTAAGTCTTAACCCATGTTCATATTTCATCAGTGGGGAGATGGGGAAGGGCTGAGATTGAATCTCAAATCTTTGATATACTCACACCTTAATCCAAGACCAATTTCCTATGGCCTTATTCCTCTAACATAACCAACATATTAGATTAAAAGATCTTAGGTTTCTTTAAAACACGTGCCAAATATTTCCCTTTAGTAGCACACATTTTATTATCCATGCTTGTGCTGAAATATTTGATTAATATTTACCTTTATTTCAATGTCTTCCACACCCTCCATGTTATTCCAAGTGGCAATCGCCTACTTCCCCATTGAGAACTCGACAATAAGGGTGGGACATGCATGGGGTAGCAGGGAATGGTGAAGATTAAGCCATGTCACCTTCTTTCAGCCGTCAATCCTGGCTCTGTAGTAATACTAGCCATCATCCAATCCAAGTGGGCCCCTCCAAAAGGAAATAGGTGTCACACCGACCGCTAGCCCATGCATTTTCTTAAATATAAAATGAAATAGAGCAGGGTAGAGGGGAGTGTCAAAGATGAAGCTACATCACCCAAAAAGCATTGTCAATTTCACCTCAATATTGTAAATAGATTATTCAAAGGAACCTAGGCCCACCAATGTAGAAGAAACATGACCTATACCCACTAGCTTGTGTGACTAAAATAATGGAAAATAAATCAAAGCGGGCACATAAGGAATGTGTGAGATTTGTTTGCTATAGTCAAACAGTCAACATAGAATCCAATATTTGCACATGTCAAAAATGTTAGTTTTAAGATAGGGACCCGACTAGGTTGATAGGACCAAGACCCATGGGATCAAAAATTTTAAGACTTGGGTCACCTTGATGGGAAATATTTTTCTTGTCTTAAAAAATATTAAAACAATGGATGAATATTTGATGATCGATAAACCTAAACCAAGTGGTCAGTAACTTCATGGGTTTAGATGGCATAAGATGCAACTTAAATACTAGGAACCAGTAGCAAGGAGTCAATGATGAATTATATTTTTAGTGAGGATACAAGCCTAAGGGTTTATCAATAAGGATCATATTAACATAAAACCTTAGAATAGTGATGACAAGTATAACCCTAAGCTTAGAGAGATAGATTCATCAAAAAAAAAATTGCACAATGATAAATGGAACCAAAATATTTAGGGGGTTCCATTAGTGGCTCTGACTGGGGACACATGCCTCTTGCAAGCATGGCAAGATCTTAGAATCTCGAGTTGAATTAGACCAACCAATACATAGAGAACCAAAATGAAGGAGCTACCCAGACTAGGTAGCAGGACCAAACTAGACACAACCAAAGCAAGAAAACCTATATACAAAATGTACAAAACCTACAATGTACATGGAGTAGAACATACTTGGAGAAGTATGGTTTCGAGAACTTTCCATGTATTCACAGTTTAGGAAATTCACATGTCAAACTTTGGAGGAAGTATGAATCCTCCCTAATGTGCACTGGCTATCAGATAAGGGCCTAACCATAATTCTTCAAACTTACCATGCTTACCCTTATCTTGAGCACTTCCATTCCAAACTAGTACCATGCTATTCACCTCAAATTTTATAGGGGAAGCTCTCTTGTCATGCAAGTTTTTAACTTGCAACTGCATCTTTGCATTATTGGCTTGAGCTTCTCTTCTAGTTTCATCTAGTTGCACCAAATTATCAATCTTGTGTTGTGTATAATCATAGATATCCTCATCATATTCATGCACAAATTTATACATCATTAGCAAGTTGTTCTGTGGAAACCTAGCATCCAAACCATAAACCAAATGAAATGGTGAATAACTAGTGGCCTTCTTCACAGAAACCCTGTCTGCCCAGAGAGATAGCTTCAACTTTGAATCCCAATATTTCTTGTTCTTCTCTATCACTGTTTTGATAATTTTCATTAAGCTCTTATTACTAGGCTTAGCTTGACCATTTCCCTAAGGATGGTAAGGTGAAGAATAAATAATTTGTATGCCATGTTTATCACAAAAATATTTGAACTCCTCTAACACATAGCATTATCTAAAATGATCTTTTCTAGGATACCAAACCTGATAAGAATATTGTTCAATACAAAGTCTACTACCACTTTTCTTGTAGCTTTCCTTGTGGGTATTTCTCCTACCCATTTTGTGAAGTAATCAGTAGCAACAATAATCTATGAGTTGCCTCTAGTAGAATTTTCTAGTATTTCACCAATGAAGTCAATTCCCCATTGTTGGAATGGAGCTTGAACAAAAATAGGCCTAAGTGGTAAACTTCTTGAAAACTTCAGTTTTCTTGCAAATCTTTGACAAGCATCACAAGTCTTAAAAAACTTGTGGGAATCCTTAAAAATAGTAGGCCACCAAAATCCTACCCTTAATATTTTATGGGTAGTGGTCTTTGCCATGTAATGACCACCACATACTCCATTATGCATTTCCTACAAGAGTTCTAATGCCTACTTTCCATCCACACATATAAGAAACACACCATTCAGGCTTCGCCACCATAGCTCACTGTCAATAATTACATACTTAATGGAATGAAATTTTAATTTCCTCTTGTCATTATCAACCATATTTGCAAGACATTGCAAAGTCTATAAATATTGGACAATCCTTCAATACCATCCATATGTTTGCATATCATAGATAGGTGCAACATGTCAATAGTCTCCATTTGGCTTATCTGATTAGCTTCCAAATTATCTTTTTCCATCAGTTTAGCTAGGCCTTGATCTCTTACTAAGTTGGTGATCTAGACATCTATATTGAATTCTTGGATCCTATTGATCCATCTACACCTTCCGCCTATAATTTCTTGCTAAGTGAAGATATCCTTCATAGCAGCACTTGGTACAAAATCTATGACAATAGCTCCCATTAAGTAAGTTTTGAAGTTATTCATAGCCTTGACTAGATCATAAGCCTATTTCTCAATCATATCATATTTGAGCTCTATGACCTATAAATATTTGTTAAAGAATGCAATAGATTGTTCCAAACCTTCATTATTTTTCAGAAGTAAGACAACAACAATGGTATGGAACGAAGCAAAAGAAAAACAATGCATTGGCCTCAAAAAATAAGGAGATTTCAAATCTAGAGCCTCCATAATATCTTCTATAATTCTCCTAAAGGCCTAACTAGGATCTTCTCTCCAAACTACATTTTCTCCTTTCCACAACATCTAGGAGATAGGTCTTGTAATTTCTGCAAAGTTGGTTACAAATCTCCTCAAAAAGTTGATCTGTCTGAAAAATTATTGAGTGCCCTTGACATTTTTTGGCTGAGGGATCTTATCTATGGCTGCTACCCTTTTAGGGTCAATTCTCACTCCTTATTTGGACACAATGTACCCCAACAATTTTCCTTTAGTAACCCCAAAGGCACATTTTTTCAGATTCAATGAGATCCCATACTCTAAATCCCTAATAAATACCTTCTCCAAGTGTGCCCAATGATCTTCCTCCTTCTTGGAGTAGGTTTTCAATTCATCCTAATAGATAGCCATGAACAAATATGTAAAATCAGAAAAGGCTACATCCACAACCCTCTAAAAAGTGGCACCTACATTTTGTAAGAAAAATGGAATCCTTACATATACATAAGTTCCCCTTGGAGTAGTGAATGCAATCTTGTACTGCTCAGACTCCTTTACTTTTACTTGGTTATAACTACAAAATCCATCCATCGCTGATAATAACTCATAGCCAATTATGTTATGTAACATAGCTTCCATATTCGACAATGGATAGTTGTCCTTGAATGATGATATGTTTAGATTTTGAAAATCCACACATAACCTTATATCACCATTATTTTTCCTAACTCGCACTAGACTGGACACCCATGAAGAATGTCTAATAGGTCTTATTATACCAGCATCTCTTAGCTTCCTTAGCTCTTCCCACATCTTAGGAGCTAAGGTAGGGTTAATTGGTCTTTGCTTCTATCTAAAAGTCTTAGAATCTTCCTTTAGAGAAATCTCATGCTGAAATAATTCTTCTCTATATGCCTTTAGGTCATCATATGACTAGGAAAAGACATATCTATATTTTTCTCAGTGATGAAACCAACATTTTCTTAACCTTAGGTTTCATTTTCTTTCCCACATATACATTTTTAGGGGCTTTTGCAGTCCCCAATTTCACCTCTTCCAAATCTTTTGGATGGGCAATAGTTGTTTTAACCTTGCTCCTATCTTGGTTGTCAAAGACCCTTGGGGATTTTTCGTCTTTAGTTCGATTATCTCTTTACCAAAAACTCTATCCTTACAATCTATGTTTTCTATAAACACCTCAAAATCAATCTCCTAAACTTCATAATTATCTACACATCTCAAGAATTTAAGAATATCTTCATCATCATTAAAGATCTACCAATTATTCATGTTGTTAGGAATTGAAGGTCTTGATTGTATAAAAATATTTGAGATACCTACAAAAGTTATATAATTTGGTCTCAAGGAAATATTAGCAAGTAATTCTGCCACTGTATTATGTCCTCTCTCCATCCAGTCGACTCCAAAAGAATCAAACTACTCTATGGAATCTCAGACAACATTTCTGAACTATTTTAGTCTATTATTTTTGCAAGAATACCTGGCTCTTACTTAGGATATCACCAGCTCAAAATCACCAATTACCATCAACTTTTATATCCCATGTTTCTCAGCCAGCCTTAACCCCAATAATAGTGCTTCATATTCTTCCACATTATTTGTGCAAACAAAAGACAAAGTGAAAGATAATTTGTATGTATTGTCAGTAGGTGATACCAGTAATATTCCTACACCAACTCTTCCTTGGAACTTGCACCATCAAAATACATCCTTATTGGATAACCTTTTTACTTCATTATCTATAGTTGTACGATTCCTATTAGTTTCCCTTGGCACTTCTTCCACCTTGAAGTCAGTGATATCAGTATCTATAAAAATAATTGCATCATCTTTAAGAGCATGCTCCAACATATGTGTCACCTTTGGTTATCATACCACTTACAAATCCTTACCGTCAACAGGAAAGGTGGAATAGGATATTTTATTTAGAGAAGGGGTGAAAAAACTCAAAAAAACCTTAAACTAGTGCCTTTGTTCATCAAAAAATGGGTTTTCCTTCACAAACCCTCATTCTCCCTTGTAGACTTTCAAAAAGGATTTTTTTGGTATAACTTCCCAACCAAGACTGATATATAGAAAATAAAACTTGTTTTAGATACCCATTTTTCCATTATTAAACATATCTCAAAATTAGATAGGGTTATTGTGTATGCAAAAGCTCAAAAATTCACTGTTTTCCTTTTTGACTAGGCCTAATTAGGCAAATATGCATGCACAGGAAAGGAACAATCACCTATAACTTTCACAAATAAAATAATTAAGACAATATCTCTGGTGAGACTAAAGATGACCTTATTATATACATTTCCTCAATTCTTTTTTATCAAAATCCAATAGTGGAAATAGGAGTTATGCCATTTTCCCCAAAACTGGTAACCCTAGGACAGATTCAGGTGAGTTCTAGTAAATTTGTAATAACTTCCTCAAAACTCAATGAAAAACCACCAAACCAATTTCAAATGAAATTTTATTCAATTATCTATCATCTCCAATCAATTTTATATCATTAAAATTAAATTAAAGTCCATACAAATCCAAATAACAGTCATATTTTTTGGAAAAAACATTGTTTTAGATATGCAAACTTTGTATTTCCTTTATTACATTCCTTTCCAAAACCTTCCCAACTTGGGATTCATGTTTATAACATGTATTTATGATTTTACAATGGTTCACAACCAATTTTCAACTTACAACTATTCAAATTCCCACTTTGTGCACATTGACCCTTCATATTCCCACATTGTGCAATTTGACAACATTTGCAATATTGACATTTTTTTTGGAACTAGACACTTCCACTCCCCTGATGGCATAACTTAGACTGCAACATACATGAAATGGTATTATAGGACCTTATTACATATTAAAAACTCAGACAAAACAAAATATCACTTTTTGACCCTTTGGAGGCATAAAAGCACTATGGGTGCCCCTGCACCAACATGTCACATTGCATAATACCTACCATTCAAGCACTCCATTTTCTAGATAGTAGAATTCCATAATTAGGTGCGATATCCACTACCACCACACTCATCTTAAACTCTTTCTCTAGATATGTAGCCAATCTATAAGGGATCTCATTAATTACACTGGTAATAGGGACTTATCTTGAATCCATAGCATATCACTTACCATGAGTGTTGTCAACTTTCAGTCCCAATGCCTCCATGATCTTGGTTGGAATTATATTATTGGATGCTCTAGAATTGATAATAATATTTTTTTTTTTGTATAAAATTTCCCTCAACAATTAGTGTGAGGAAGAATGGGTCTATCTTCCTAGGGAAAGTTGTTACTAAGTTTCCTAGAAAAATATGAGGGATTTCAGTAATCAATCCCTCAACTTCTTTATCTTTCTTACCCTTTTCACTTACTTTGGGTGGAGTGGGGATCACTAATTCAGCACAAGTTGTAGTAGCACCATTGATAAGGGCTACCACCTTTTGTTTGTGTTCATCAATCGTCATCATCTCAAGGAAAGGAACATAAAATTTCACTTGGCTAAGTAATTGAAACATATCATCAGGAGTGTACTTAGGTAATTCAAACAAAAGCATACCTTGTTCTGTGATAATTTCCTTTTGTTAATTTTTTGTTGTCTCGGTTTTAGGCTTAGCATCTTTTCTCACAACTTCATGATTTTTTCTTTGTCTTTTTCTTAATAGAAGGGGTCTTGAGCGCTCCCTCTACATTTGGCTTATCAACCTTTTTAGCCCAAATCTTATCTCCCCTTCCCTCCTTAAATTTTACTATTGCTACTTTACCATCAAATTTTTTCTCTTTTCCCTTGATATTTTGCTCCTTGATGCAAATAAAAATAGGATTACCTTATTAACCATCAACTATTATATTTCTTAGGTGGTATGAGCTTCTCACTTGAGCATCCAAAGCCATTGTATATATTGTAATATCTTCATATGAAGGTCTTCTTAAGGACACATCATCTTCTATTGCTTCCAAATTATATACTTCATTATGATTTTCCATATCCTCATCCGAGAGAACTTTCTAGTGATATGTAATAGAAATTTTCCTTTGGTCATCTACATCCATTTCATAAGACTCTATATCAGATGATCATTCATTGGAAAAATTAGAATCATCCATAATCATAAGTACATCAATATCCTCCTCACTTGGCTGGTCATAATCCTCAGGTACATCTTCATCAATTTCAACCATTCATGCAACTACACACTGATGAGGAGAATGTGGCACTTGGAAAACCATACACCAGGGAGCCTCATTAGTAAAATTCCCTAAATTTTTCTACACAGGATTCAAAGGAACCTTATTCTAAGTATTTCTCTTGTTGTTAGGGATGGGCTTCCCACTATGCTAGTTGGTATTATATGGGTGATCTTGCAACCAAAGAGGCCTTTCATTCCTATGAGAATTATTTGACTAATCCTTATATTTCTTTGCAATCTTGTCATTCATGCTCTTCATGAAGTTATCAATCTTATCTTCAAGAGTGCCTCCTTTAGCACTAGAAATTTTATCATCCTTTTTTGGATTTTTGAGAATCTTTGCATCATCTCTTCTTCCAAATTTACTAGTTTCTCTACTAATGTTATCAATATGAACAAACACCTTGAAGCCTCTCTTAATGTTTGAGGATTCTTATCAAGTAAGCAGTAGCTCATCTTTACATCAAAGGAATTATAGTAGTTCACCTCATATTAAAATCAGTAACAAACTCATTTGAAACCTTAGCAATGTTACTAAATTGATTCAAAAAATATATAGAATTTTTGTTATCACCATATTTCTTCCTAAAGAGCCTTTTAAATTATTCCCAAGAGCCAATACTCTATGCAAAAAAACTCTTGTACCATTCTCTAGCATCTTCAATGAGTGATTGCATAAACAAATTCATCATCACATTCTCTTATTCTATCTCAAAATCATCCATGACAATAATGAAAGCTTTGAGATGATCTTCACCACTCACAACATTATTCCAGAGAATTTGACTAAAGTAGGTTTGAAATCCTCTGGAAAAGGGTTAGGATAGCACGATATTCCAACAAAGCATAACTGCTAATACTTCTATACTTGGAGTGGTCTCCTAGTATGTCAATCTCTATGAGCATTTCTAGGCTCATCATCTTTTTTTTTATCAGTTTGATTCTTATCCTTACCTTCTCCATCTCTAATATTTTTACCACATCCCTTCGTTTCTTCCTCTTCATCTTTAGAATAAGAATCTTTACTATTTCCATTTCCTCCACCACCACCACCACTTCCACTAATACTATATCCCATAGAATTTTTCTTATGTAATTCACTACTAGTACATCCAGTGGTGGAATCCTCTAGAGTTGGAGTGGAGACCTTAAGAAAGAAAATCTTCATAGCTATTTCTACATTGGAAACTTCTATTTCAACTTTCTTTAAATATTCTTACACTTTATTATTCTCCAACTGAAATTTGAAGATCTTAGGGTTTGGGCATGCAACAGATGGGGTAGGATCAATATTAACATTTTAGTTGGTGGTATTAATAGATGGAGTATTGGTATTGAATGTATTGAAGGTAGTCTTCTTTGTCTGATCAATGGGTTTCTTCCCATGATCTATAAATGATGACTTCTTAGTAGTAGCAGAAGGATCTGTTGGTGGTTTTTACTATAACTAGGTTGATCTCCTAATCTACCTATGCAATTTCCAATTCCAATCAAGGGAAGCTCGAAGGACCTAGACCAACTGGCGAGGATTTGAAAATACCTCCTACACTTTGGGCTCTACAAGACCCGAGAGGGTGATCTCGTAATGTGTTTACAATCTCAGCACCAAAATTATAAACAACATTAACTATAATAGATAATCTCACTTAGTAGCTCAATAGAACAGGATAAAACTAAACAGAATTGGTTGTTCATCAGTAATATCAACCATTTGGAGCATGAGATAATTACAAAAACACTTCATAGTGAAAGATAATCATTAATTTTTAAAATTGTAGCAAGCTCCAGGTGAACAAAAACAAACACTGAATCACAAAGAAAAAATGCAACTTAGGCCAGTGCCTCACTTCCATTGGAGGAGTCAAATTCACCAATACCTAATGGTTCATAGCAGATTCAACACATAGCATATACTATCTCTGATTATATTGCCTTACAATATCACCAATATGTACCTCAACTCAATATTACTTACCAAATCCTTGTACATAACATATCAACTTGCAATCTCATTTAAGTATTTTAGTTAACTCCTTGAATTAAAGCTAAAACAAGAATTGCACACACCACAACAGTGAGATGAACAAAATAACCCTTGATCACTTCATTCAAAATTCAAATACACTTGCACATAGGAGAGACATGAGCCTAGATTTATCAATTGAACTCAAATGCCAGTACTATTATGAAACACTAAACGTCCATAAATTCAAATCCTACAATAAAAAAACTCAGAATCCAATTTGCATTTTCTCTATCACTACAGATTTTACAATTTTCTATGCAGCTTCACCCTAGATTTCTGACTTGCTAACCTGTTACAATGAGAGAAGAAGAGAATATGTAGAAGAAAATAATGTTCCAGAAGAAACCCTAAAACCGATCCGGAAATGCTATCTGGAAACACCTTCACCATTGATCCTCAAACTGCAAAGAATCTTCTCCTCTCCCTATAGCAAACCTATTTTGTTTCCTAAACAATATTTTCCCAAGTTGCTCTGCAATAGAAAATATGCTCTTGTGATAAAATTCTCCATTCAAAATTCACCCAGTAGCTGAAAGAATAAAACTTTGCCCTATTTTCTTGTGAAAATATTTTATTTATGCTCCTTATTTTGCTGCATATTTTATAATGTTGCACTGTTGTATAGTTTACCTCTTAGCGAATAATAACATCTGCTTACAAAGTGAATGAATTCACTTCACCCGTGAATACCAACATTGAAGGTATTTAACATTCATTTGGGTAAAATATTCTACCCACTCCATTTTTCTTCACTTTATTTCCTAACACATATTTCATGATAAAGTAAATGCTAAACCTACTTTACATCAACCCTGGCAAATAATGTTTTTTACCCATGCTATTTTTGCATTTACCCTTAGTTTCCTTTGTTGCACCTCAATATTTATCCAAGCAATATTTCACTTGATAAAGTGAAAAGATTGTAAATATTTAATCATGGGCTTAAAAAAACTTTCACCTCCATTTCACGGGCATTATCTTATCTTCATCAGATGAAAATTCTCCATTTAAAAAGTTTTCTTTGGTAACATTTCAAGACACAACTTTTACCTTCATAAAATTTAATGAACGTCCCTCCTTTTACAACCTTATGGGGCACCCAGATATTTTATTCATCTTGGCCCCATCATTTATTAGCATTGGTGCCTTTATTCCACATTTTAATCTTTTAAATATTATGCCATTTTATAATTTATAGAGAAAAACCATACCCACCCACGCAAAACTTTATCTCACAAGAAACATTTAATTCTAAATGTTTTTTTTAATTTATTGGGCTCCCTTAATTTACACAATCCTTTAATTTCATTTATGGGGACCCACCTCTATTCCCCGCCATCTCACAATCAATATCCCGTGCTTAACTTGGGATTGTGATATGGCGGGCAACGACCGAGATTCAGCTGCATATCCATCCCTATTCTCCATCGTAGATCTGTCTCTGGCTCTTCATCATTTCCCTAATTTATTCATTCCTCTCAAGCTCTGTCGTTCTACAATTCGGGCCTCTCCCCTAGCTATGGTAGCAACAAAAAATACCTCCATTGAACCAAGACCACTGACCCTCCATCGAAGCCATGAGTGAAGACTTACCATTAGAGGTGATCAGCTAAACACATCAAATGAAACTCTTATCTCTTGACCCTGTGTAGAGGATCCCATTCATAGTGTGTGACCCCTCTCACTTATCTGCATTCACCTGAGAGATATTAAAGTTTTGTCAACAAACCCATTTATGTACCCAACACACATGGTGTTGTCTCGATCCTTGATGTTTGTGCCTTCCTTTCCACTTCATTTTGTAGTGTACCCTCCATTGATGGCACCCCAAAATGCCTCCCTCACCATTTCGTTTGTTGTCCTGAAAAGGTTCCTCACACAATCATGAAAAACATCACTATTAATGCAGACCACTGCCAAGTAAATATGCTGGAACTCCATGGATCCCTCCAAATAGGTAAAGTAGTAAAATCTGTGCAATTTCCAAATGGAAAATTGATAGAAGACTCCTCCCTTAACTGCCTTGACAGATGCTCATATCTATAGGCAGCCAGTGCCATCACCTTTGTTTATCATCATTCCAAATAGAACCTCCTCAAATGGTTCTCAATACATTTGCTAAAGAGTTTCCAATGCCTCCTCAACTACTAATGACATGCTCCTTGCTAGTGCGTGGGCCGCCTCACATGTATTTTTTTTGGAAATTTCTGAGATAATTTCAATAAGTTCATTATGGGCATATCTGCAACCATGGTGAGCCACCAATTCTCCTCTGTAATCAACACCCCACCATAAGCTCCCTCTACATTGACACTTCAGAAACCCTCAACCCTTTCACTATGCGAAGTTGCAACTAATGGATCCCTATTGTCATGGCGAAGAGCTGTAAACCAATTCTAAGTTCTAAGTCATACCAAGAATAGAATTCTACGCATTTTGTCTCTCCTGTGCTTGTTCCATGTTTAACAATGAACATATTTCTACTTGAATGGTGGAGCTCCATTCACACCGAGCAACATCATACTCGCATGGTTTACAATTTTGACATAATTTAATTATAAATCCAAGCTACTCTCGTATTATAATGCATATGGGCTTCTGAATAAGATGTTTCCTATAGAAATTTTGATACTTGGTGTTAAAATTTCCACATGCATTATCGAATTGCCTCCTTCAACTGGAATGATGGTAATAAAGGTTATTGGCAATTTTCCCTACACCTACCAATTACATTTTCTTTGAAAATTTCTAGAGCTTTATCCACAAATCAATTATGCTAGCATCCTACCTACATTATCCTGTCTTTATTTCATTTGTTTGCTCATTTCTAAAGTCTTTTTAATAATGCATTTAGGTGTATGCTACAAGTGTGGTATTCACTGAGACTACATTACATTTGAGCATTTGTCTTCTTCATTCAAGGTAATACTCTTCAAATCCATTTCATGCGGGCCATTTTGACCATCAACATAATAATCAACATAATCTATTTTATGAATTAAAACATATGTGTATGCCAAAATAAGATCAAGATCATTATAACGTAGCCTTCAACAAAGGAAAAAAGGAATGGTCTAGATAACATAACTCCTCCCTGCTGAAAGCTATTTAGCAAACAATCACTCAGTGCACTTGCATTAATTTGGGTATATGGTGCATTTGAACCTTCATAAATGTGAGTTTTAGGAGCGCATACCACATGACATGGGTATTTGGCAATAGTTTCCTCATCATCATGAGAAGTAATCTCAATTTGAAACATGCTTTCTCCAGTTGCAAATGTTGCATCATTGTTTGAATCATATATATAGAGCTTTGAGGAAAATGTGATCAACAACATGAACCCTACCACTTTTATCAATATGAGTATGAGCTTATGTCGGGTCCCCTTATGGGCCCAACTAAAAAAAAATCATTTTAAAACAACTTTATATGCTCAAAATATCCTAACACAACTTCTGCATGCATCAGGAATGGAAACACGAACTGAGTTTCCATTAAAACTCACTTTTTGACCTTGTTGCAAAATGGTGCAAACTGGCCAAGTTCGCCCTAGAATTCATCTGGAAAACATGTCAAACAACTTCCCAGAGCAATAAAAACTTGCAAACTTGTAGATATTCATTCCAAGAATGCAGTGCAACAAATGGCTCGAAGAAACAAATCATGAGATGAAATTTATTAATCCATAAATTTTCTTAGTTGAACTTTTCTGAAATTGCACCTGTTATGAACCAATTAAAACTCACTCAACTACCAATTTGTAAGAATAGTGAATCAAATCCTCTCGATCTTCCATCAGACACATAAGTTCATTTAGGTACCTCGAGCACGTGTGCAAAAGGAATTTCCTTGAATCATAATTGATTAAAAGTTATTTAGGGTCAAATTTGACCACTCAGAAAGGCTTCTGCAAATGCAGTTGCAGAATAGGGGAATTGCATTTGGTTTCGATCTGTTAAAAATAACAAAACAAATCATGAGGCTTTGAAAACTGACACACGAGATCATTTAGGTATGGAGAACACAGAACAACATTAATTTTCTCATGACAGTCAACTTTCATTTTCTCATGACAGTCAACTAATTGCAAAATGCAATTCCAAACAGAAGGCTACTTTGCAGAACTAACAGTCTGCAAACGGCAGAAAAGTGCAAAAACCCTCTAGCTTCACTTTTCAAAACCCTGTCAAAACTAATTGTGGGAAGCTGAAAATTGACACGCATATTCATATATGTCAATTGAATACATTTGCAAATGGGTTTTTCCTGAAAATCAATAGGTCTCAAAATCTAACTCTCCCAAGTGGGTCACTCAAACTTGACCTCTCAAATGGACTTCTGAAAGTGCAAATGCAAAAATTCATGAAATAGGCACTTCAAATTTGCAAAATTTGAGAGTGCTATCAGGATCTAATGCTTTGTTAGTTGCAACCGATGTGGTATAGGTATTAGTAGCAGAGGTCCCCATTTAGATTGTTTCCTTAGGAATTTTAGGGGTAATGCTAACAGTCAACTTAGAGACATTTTCAACGAAGGCCTTCCACCTAGCAACATCTTTTCTCATCTTCTCTATTTTTTGTATTTGAGCATCCCTCTCAAGTTGCTTAGCTCTAATCCTATGTTCCTTCTCTTTCAACCCCTTCTATCGTTTCTCTTCTTCTTCCTTAAGCCTAAGTTCTTCCTCTTCTAAGGCTTGTATGTCTTTGTCAATATCTTCTTCATTTTGCTAGAAATCTCCAAGCTCACTTGGTGTAGGAGTATAGTAGGTCTGATCAACTAGGCTTCCTCAAGGGATAGGTGCACTTCTACATTAAGAATTTCACCTCTTGGCTTGAAATTCCTTCCATTAAAAATAGACCCAACTCTAGGGGTCAAAGGTTCTGAGAACTTCTTATTTGTATCCCAGAATCCCCATCTACCCTCTTCTCTTGAAATGTTAAAATCATTATCAAAAACTTTCTCAACAAGAAAACTTCCTTGATCTATCCTAGATAGTTCAACTATAGGCAACATTTCTTGTGTATTTACACTATTTACTTCATTATTAAAAGTAGGAGATGCTTCAACAAGGGATTCAACAGACTTACTCAATTCAGTAGTTTTGTTTACCCTTGTTGGTTGCTTATCCTTTGCAAGCTTAGACTCTAGTTTTTGCTTTGGATGCTTATTTTTATAGCTTCTGGTCTTCTTCATGGTGTGAAATAATATGTTAGAATCCTTCTTCTCTCATTCTCTTCGAGAATTTATCTTTTCACTAGTAAATTAGACCTCAAAGTCACCACCCATAATATTAGGAAATAGAAATTGATTATATTTTGACTTGGTACTTGTAACCTCAGACAAGAATCTGAACATAACCTGAGACAAAGTGAAATAAAGGACCAAAACCTAATGCATAAGACTGGATGTGACTTTTGTAATAAAATTTTAAACCACTTGACTCTAATTGTACTAGATCTGAACTAGAGTCTTTGGACTTAGCAATCCCCAATGGAGTCACTAATTTATTGGTTATTTTTTAAGAATGAAGCTGATCTTTAGAATTACCTATGGAATTTCCATTTCCAATGATTAGTAATCTAAAAGGATTGGCCAACGAACAAGTAAAATCTATAAAACTTTCACTCTTGCACTTTGGGCTCTGTGAAACCCGGAAGGGTGATCCCATAATGTATACTCAAGAATTTTTATGAACAATATTTAAATACATTATCAACAAAATATACTTCTCATATAATCACTCAACAATGTAATATATCAAAAAAATTGGCAACTCTTTTAGCAATGTACTACACTTGGAGCATGAGAAAAATAAAACTCAACATAACTACAATGGCAACTCATTCGAAAGACTTGTAAATAAAGAGTGATTTGATGATGAATTGACCCATAAACTGTATCATGAATATTTTACTTGAACCAATGCCTTATCCTAAACACAGAATCAATATTAACTAATGCAACCAAATAAAAATTCTTCACATAGCAACATATAAGCTTCAAAAAACATTGCATTACAACATTTCCATATTATTTTCTTGACCACCACTTCATACAGATATCCTAGCACATAATTCATATGAATCAACAACCTCATTCAAGTGTTTATACCAGTTCCTTGAACTAATTAGGATGAATAAAATCATACAACCACTGGAAACAATGGAAATGAACAAAACAATCCTTCATTATATTATTCATGATTGGTAAAATGCATACAAAGGAGAAAAAATGGTCATGAAATTAGCACCACTCTACTTCATATTTGTTATCTTGTTATCAAAATTATATATGAAACTATAGACTTAGACCATAAGACAAAACAAAACATAAAATATGCTCTATATTCCTTTTACAATTCACTGTGTCAATTGCATTACAACAAACCCCACTTTCTGGTCTTAAATTCCTTCTTATAGAAATGAGGAGAAAAACAAGCTTTGGACCAGTAAGCATACATGTCACCATTCTATTAGACCGCTTGTAACATATATTCCCTTTCTAGTTACACTAGAGATTACAAATGGTGGGAATAAAAATGAGACAAAATTAATCCTCATTCATAGTTGGAGATTCAGTCCCACCTTTCAAAAGGCATCTTCAAGAAGTTTCCTCAAAAAGGGCACCCACACACACCAAGTAAAAATGAAAGAAAACAAGAAAGAAACATAAATGAAAGGAAAAAAAATATGTCCACATCTGAAAACCTATTATTAATTCAATTTAGAGAAAATGCACTATATTTTCTATACTTTAGCAAAAGTCTAATCAGTACTAAATCTATGCTATGTAGTTCATTTTCACCTATCCATTACTCATCATGATTGCAGAGTTCAAGATCAAAATTTTCAAATTACCATCCCACCATTTCAAATAAGTCTAGGTCACAATTCTAGGGGTTACTAACTAGAATTCCCAAGTTTCTATTTTGAACCAACCATAAAACAATTTCCACCTAGTAAAAGGTAGTCTAGCATCTCTTATAGTACTATTCCTATCAATGAATCCCTCAACTACTTGCGGACCTTAGAAAAGTAACTGAAACTTATATTTTTCACTAGTCGAGGGTGGCAACTAGTCAATTAGGTCTTTATTCAGATGTATTTTGGGAACAAAATCTTCCCCTTTCAATGAAGATGCTTTTGATTTTGTTTTGGGAGCCATTGTGCAAGAATTTTACAAACCAATATTTTTTGTTTTTTGGGAAAAATATTATAGCTTAGATAAGGGTTTGACATAGGCTCAAGTAATGCAGAATCAATTATTTTTATTTTCATGAATGTCAAACCTTAAAATGAAGAACCAAGAAAACCCTAATTAACTTAAAGGTTTGGAGACCATGATTTATCAACAATTCAGATAGGAAGGTTGTAATTGACTTACTGGTTTTATGCAGGTTAATAGCCCTAGCCTTGATGTCAGACAAGTATGAAAACCATAGCATGAGCTCTCCAAATATGCAGAATGTCCTTCACAATGCTCAATTATACTTTTAAGGTAGGTTTTAACAGCTATGCAATCTCCTACTTTGGTAGCTTGACACACTTTTTATTATTAAGGCTCATTTGTGCGAACCAGAATGGTTCACTTGCCTTTAAATTGAACTTTGAATGCTAGTCATTGATCATGTGGGTGTGTTAACTGATGGATGGTCCAAATTTGGCCTAATTTGAACAATCTGACTATATGTAGCCATAATGCTCATTAAATGACAACAAACCACATGGAACCACTTGTTGATGATCTATGGGCTCCACCATTTTCCTTGTCATTGCAACCAAAATCCACATTTCCACTTCCCCTTGCCCCCATGAGTCTTAACCCATGTTCATCTTTCATCAGCGGGGAGATGGGGAAGGGCTAAGATTGAATCTCACATCTTTGATATACTCACACCTTAATCCAAGAACAATTTCCTATGGCCTTATTCCTCTGACACAACCAATGGCTCAGATTAAAAGATCTTAGATGCCTTTAAAACATGTGCAAAATATTTTTCTTTAGTGGTGCACATTTTATTATCCATGCTTGTGCTGAAATATTTGATTAATATTTGCCTTTATTTAAAATTCTTTCATGCCCTCCAAGTTATTTCAAGTGGCAATCACCCACTTCCATATTGAGATCTTGGCAGTAAGGGTGAGACCTTCATGAGATAGCGGGGAATGGTCAGGATTGACCCATGTCACTCACTATCAACTGTCGATCCCAACTCCATAGTAACAGTAGTTGCCTTCCAAGCCAAGTGGTCCCCTCCAAAAAGCAATAGGTGTCACATCGCCCACTGGCCCATGGCTTTTCTTAAATATAAAATTAAATAGTGTGGGGTAGTAGGGAGCAATAAAGATGAAGCTGTGTCACCTAATAACCACTGTTGATTTCATGTTGATACTACAAATAGATTATTCAAAGGAACCTAGGCCCGCTAGTGTAGAAGACACATGGCCTGTGCCTACTAGCCTATATGACTAAAATAATGGAAAATGAATCAGAGTGGGTGCATGGGGAATGGGTGAGATTTGTCTACTACAATCAAATGGTCAACAAAGAATCCAATATCTGCACATGCCAAAAATGTTAGTTTTAAATAGGGACCCGACTAGGTCGATAAGACCAAGACCCATGGGATCAAACATTTTAGGACTTGGATCACCTTGGGAAATATTTCACTTGTCTTAAGAAATATTAAAACAATGGTTGAATACTTGACGATCGAAAAACATAAACCAAGGGGTTGGTAACTTCATGGGTTCAGATGGCATAAGATGCAACTTAAAAGACTGGGAACCAGTAGCAAGGAGTCAATCATGAATTAGAGTTTCAATGAGGAGACAAGCCGAAGGGTTTATCAATAAGGATCATAGTAACATAAAACCCTTGAATAGTGATGGCAAGCAAAACCATAAGCTCAAAGAGATGGATTCATCAAAAAAAAATGCAAGGTGATAAATGGAACCAAAATATTCAATGGGTTCCATCACTCACCAAGGAATTCCAACCACCTTCTTTGTTGTGCATTAATTTTTGGTTGAGTAAATATGTATCTCAATCCCATGTCATTTGTCTTGAGTTCAAATTCCTTTCCCAAAAGATAATGCCTGTACATCTATAAGGCATGAACTATTTTGGATAATTCTAAATCATGTGGTGCATAGTTCACCTCGTGCTTCCTAAGCTTCCTTGATTCTTAGGCTACCACTTTTCTATCTTGCATTAATACTTCTCCCAATCCCTCTCTTGAAGCATCTGTGATTATTGTGAATATCCCATTAGGATCAGGGATGGTCAATAGAGGTGTTTTCATGACCCTCTCCTTTAGGAGTTGGAATGCTTGCTTGAATTTATTAATCCATTCAAACCATGTTTCCTTTCTTTAGAGTGAGGTGATAGGAGATGAAATTTGGGAAAAACCTTCCACAAACTTCCTATAGTACCCTATTAGGCCCGTGAAGCTATGAAATTTTGACACATTCTAAGGCACTAGCCATTCCATGATCACCTTTATCTTCTTGGCATCTATATAGACTCCTTCAACTGAAATGATATGGCCTAGATAGTGCACCCTATCTTTATAGAATGAACGCTTGGATAGCTTCCCAAAAAATTTCCTTTTTCTCATCCATTGTAGAACTATCCTTAAGTACCTATCATGCTCTTTGATAGTATTTAAGTAGACTAGTACATCATCAATGAAGATCAAAATTAAATCATCCAAATAGTATCTGAATACGCTATTCACAAGGTTCATAAAAGCTACTGGTGCATTAATCAAACCAAAAGGTAGTGCGGTGAACTTGTAATTCCCATACCAAGTTTGAAAAGAAATTTTCAAAATGTATTCTTCATTAATTCTCAACTTATGTTACCCCAACCTAGGATAAATTTTGGAGAACACCATCGCTCCCTTCATTTGGTCAAACAACTCATCAATCCTTAGGAGTGGATATTAGTTCTTGATGGTTGCCTTGTTCAACATCCGATAGTCTACACATAGACATAAGGTTCCATCATTATTTTTCACAAAGATAACTAGTGCTCCCCAAGGAGACAAAATAGGTCTAATAATCCCTTTTTTCAACAATTCCATTAATAAGGCCTTCAAATTGTAGAGTTCATTGGTGTTCATCTGGTAGGGTGTCTTGGATTGAGGCTTAGCTCTTGGGATAAGTTGAATTCCTGCTTCGGAGGAAACTTCGTAAGTTCATCAGGGAATACATCTTTTAACTCCTTGAGAATAGGGTAGTGATCCAAATACAGTTCCTTTTTGTTAGGGTTACTGAAATGCACAACATAAATTGCATATCCCTTTCGATGAGTCTTCTTGTATTGCATCATAGAAATCTATCTACACTCCAAGGGTCTTTGCATTCCATAAATCTCGACTAGGTTTCCATAATCATCCAAATAGTTGACTACCTTAGCCTCATAATTCAATATAGCCTTATGCTTAGTTAACCAATTTTTCCCAAAAATTACATCATATGATCCTAAAGGTGCCACATACAAGTTGACCTATGTTTAAAAGGTTGGAAGCTCTAACTCACTGCAAAAGAGATAGGTATCTACCCTCTGCTCTGCTCAATTACCATATGGGACTATCCATGAGTTTTCCATGTATCTAGGTCTAATAGGTATTTTGGATATTATTTTAGGGTCTATAAGACATTTATTATCTCCAGTATCAATCAAAATAGAGACAAATCGACCATACAACTTACTTCTCAGCTGAATTAGCAAAGCCTCATACTCTACCTATTTGTTATCCACTGTAGTATGGATCTGGTGATGCTAATTCTACTGATAGCTTCCTTCCTTCTATGAATTCGACCGCTAAGGACAATTTGAGGCATAATTATCACCTCCACAAGTATAGGATCCATCATGAGGCCCTTTGCAACCTCCTAGTTTGTCCTCTATGAATCCCTTCTGCTTACGATCATATTTACCCTTGTTGTTGTTTTCCTTCTTTTTCTTCCCATTTTCACCCTTATCCTATGACTCACTTCCCCTCTTGAGATTACAAATCTGATGGCTCTTGTCTCCTTTATGAAATGTCTTTTTTCTATACTGTGACTTAGGATTTGAATCATTATAGAGGTTGTATAACTACTATAGTTTTTGTTCTTGTTTGGTGGATTTTTCAAAGAATTCATTCATGGTAAGAGGGTTATGCATATCCACTCTAGCTCCTATGTGGGGTCTCAATCCTATTATGAATTTTTGAATGTGGAAACAATCATCTCCTTTATATTGAGGCACATATTTCAATAGGTTGGTGAACTTTTCCTAGTACTAGATCAAGGTCATGTTCCCCTAGGTTAGATTCTAAAATTCTATCACTTTCTTGTCGAAGAAAAGATATGGTAACCATATCTTCCCGAAATATTGGAGGAAGAGTTCCCAAGTGATCTCAATAGATTGATTATTTCATTCTAACTTTTCATTATCCCACAAAGTAGTTTCTTCACCTAAGAGCTGATACATAGCCCGTGTCGCTTTAGTTTGATCAGAAAGGTTATAAAGCCCAAAGTATTTTTCCATCTCTATAATCCAAGCCTCTACTCCTACTCTAATAGCCTTACCATTGAACTTGGGTGGTGGTACCCTTTTTAGATCCTTTCCAATCTCATCCTCAATTCCTCCTCATGAACCTACTACTAGACCATTGTCTCATTGATTGACTTCTACATTCTTGCGGTCCTAGTTCTCACATTCCTCTCAAAATTCTTTCTCTATGTGATCCATGTGAGACTCTTTTCAGTTCATAAGCTACAAAATCTATTCTAGCCTCTTGTTAGGGCCATTGTTAGAACCTCTACCACCCACCTCTTGCTTTGTGGTCACCATTTTGACTCACCCTTAACCTCCAAAACATTCATGTTTATCATGTCTCAACACTAGTTCTATGAATAAACGTTCTTATTCTACATAATATAATTTACAAATGCATACATTCCTCATTCATAGAAGACATACACATTAATGCATACTAAACATGTTTTGGAGTCCTTCATTTGAACACACTAAATTTTTTATCTAGATTATATTCATATTAAAGGTGAGTCAATAAAACCTTATTTACAAAAGGATCCCTATTACATTATTCCATTTTCTCATCATCAGAAAGAGGACATTCTTCTTCTAGGTCCTCATCTAAATTTACATCAAACTTTATAGAAGAGGATGGTTGAGTGTGCAGGATCTCCTTGTCCTCTTTAGTCAACAAGGGTGCACTAGCTCTACACCCTAGAGGCTAGTCCCAGATTGCGGAAACATTCTTTATCTTAGGTGTTCACTTCTCCTCAATCTTCAAGCCTCTCTCTAGCTTAAGTCATGTAAGTGCTTGAGCTAGAGTTTTTTCATCAAGAGTTTTAGGTTGAACCTTTCTCTTAGCTTTTTCTTCCATTACATCATTCTTACATGAGGTTCTAATGGTTTTCCCTTTCCTTCATCCTATCTTTGACTTTCACATACCCGCATTCAATCCAAGTTTGGTCAATTCTCAAGACAACTAAATTTTTGGTCAAGGGTCATCTATCCCTAGTCAAAACTATGGTAGACTCAAAATTCATAGAGTTGAAACCTAAGCTCTGATACCAAATGTAATAATCCATCCTAAATTATTACTTAATTAATATTATTCTAAATGACACATGAATATATTGAAATTAAAAAGACAAAACTAAGTAGCTATAACTATCAATCATAGCAACACATATCCATTTAAAATGAGTCAAAGATTTGTATATTCAATTCAAAAGTCAAAAAAATATCAAGATTGACTTGGCTCATAAGGCAAAAAATTCATTACATTGTATAAGTTTACATCAAGGTTAAACATCATAAACTAATTAGTCTTGTGTACATCTAAGGTTCCTATTGAAGCTCACCTCCACTGGTTGATGAGAACATGGTTTAAGCTCTTTACCACCCAACCATGAATCTTATGCTTCCCTAAAATTCTTCCAACTTGAAGAATACCCAACCATGCATGGAAATTTTAGCAAGAGAAAAATCTACATGGTGGAATCTAGTGCATACCCATACATCAACATGCAATTTCTATCTACAAGTTAGGAAATAAAATGCAAGATCTATGCTAGGAATGGCAGAAAGTGTTGTCACAGAGTTCATACATACGAAATGAACTATATTTCTTGGCCAAGCATACAAATTATGTTGCAAAAACAAAAAACAATAGGTTCTAGTAAAGAAAACCTATAATCTATGAACTCCATTTTGGCACCTATCCTAGAAGGTAACTTTATACAATACAACATTTCATAATAGATATCTAGCCTTTAGCAATATCTAACATGAGGTGCTCTAGTCTACTTAGGTATTAGTGTTCTATTCAAGTAAAAGAATATTATTCTCACATAGGTCTATGAAAAAGAAAATCAAATTACTAATTTCCTTATTAAAAAGAAATCAAATACATGATTCAAATATAATGGTACATTACATTAATCATTCATACCATTCACATGACCCATGTTTAATTTCATTGTAAAGAATTATCCATTTTGAAATGAATTAAGTCACAAGTATATGTATGTGCATAGACGAAGTCTATGTGCATACACATATATGTGCCTACTTAAGTTATTGGTTTTTGCATACATTCTTAAATAAACCATTAAATCAGATTGCAATCATTTAATAATATTCCATTTTTGATGTTTCTTTTGTCAAAATTTCATGAAAATAAAGAATCCAAAATAAGTTTGTATTATCAGTTTCTCACATACTATTTTTTGTTTTATATCCACACAAGTTGTCATATTCTAACTTTGTTGTTTAGACATGAAAATTAACTTTTTTTAATAGAAAAACACTGTTTTCTAGCTAAACAGTTAAGGAACAAGTCGTTTCATGTAGAACATTCACGGTTTACAACTAAGAAATGTTGTTTCAACTAAACAGTTTTTGAACAAGATAGTTTACAACTACACATACACTTATACAACATAATGATGTTGTTTACAAAAAAACATTCACTTCCAATATTACAATGTGGTTTCTAGCTAAACAGTTATAATTTATGACAAAACAATGTTATTTCCAACAAAACATTCACTGTTTACAAATATGCAATGTTGTTTCTAGCTAAATAGTTACAACTTATGATAAAAAAAATTTCTTTACAATGGTTATGGTTATAGCTTCACGTTCCATTGCTTTATTTTCCAAGCTATATTATTATAAACAATTGTATATAAAATTTCATGAAGAAGTAACTAAAATGAAGTTGTTATAACTTTTGTAAAGAAGATAAAAGAATTGAATGACATGCTAACTATTAGTCAATAATGATAAATGATTAGATCCATGCAATTGATCTTAACAGGATTTAGGTTGAAACCCTCATCCATAGGTTTTCATTCATTATACTCAATAATTTTTTTAGTGGCTAATATTTTCTAATTGGCTAATAGTTGAAATTTTGGAATCCAAAATTGACTAATAGTTTGAGCTACAACGTGACTTGAATCACCACATTTTTATAAAATTTTATTATAGTCTTGTTTAAATTTCCAAATAATTTATTTTATTAAAAAAAATTCTCCACAATATTTGATACATGATTATATCATATTCACCTAAATTTTATAAATTATAGTAGTTCAATCTATATTAATTCACCAATACTATATCATAATTATTAGTTTCTTTAGGACCGTATTTCTAATCTTTAATTTCCACCATTGATTTATAATATAATCTAATGGAGCTTGTTTTATTCCATGATGTAAAATGTACCCATGATCTGCAATTCTCATGGAGCCCACAATTTTGTGTCTCATGGGCATTATAGATTGTGGGTAAATGTTACCTTACACAATATAACAAGGGTCATTAGATCAATGATCTAAAAGCAATTTTGAGCCCCTTGAGAATTATAGACCATGGGTACATTTTACCTTGTAGAATACAATGAGGGTCATTCTATTATATTTTAAAACAATGGTGAAAAGTAAATATTATAGTCTACCTCTTCAACCCATCAATAATTTCCACTCTCAAGCCCCTACTTTTCCATGGGAATTATTTTTAGATTGGATAGATTTTCCATCATAATTAATGTATTTTCTTATTATGTTTTAAGATTCACCAAAATTTTCTATAAAATTTTAGTGATGTAAAAGAAAAGCCAATAAAATTAATATTTTTTTCAAAAGAGGGAAAGATTTACCAATAGAAATTAATATATTTTACTAAAAAATTAAAAGATTCGCTAGTATTTTATATCTTTTTTTGAGGGGGGCCTCTTAAAGTTATCATTAATTGTACTTTTATTTTCCTAAAACAATTTACAATTGTTGAATGTTATACAAATCATGAGGGTCGCGACTATGCCATAACATCTACCCTTGGTTTGGGTATAGTCGCCCCATAGAAAACATGGGTATTGTTTAATAGGAACAATAGTCTACCATATTACACATGCAACAAGATAAGTGAACAAGTTCATTGTTTGACCTTAATCCTTTATGGATTAGGTGAGGAGTGTTTCACAATGTATCCATGACATAAAAATATACATCCAACTATAATAATTCCAAATATTATATAATATGTAGCTAGGCATCATAGCCCTCTCTTGCCATGGGTGACAAGACTACTAGAAAGCTTACAAAGTGCCATCAATATTGGATCAATGGGGGATGGTATTGTGTCAAATGATGACCATCACTTGGATATTCAAAAGAAAATTAAATAAACAACATATAAATGCATATAAGAATCTCTCAAGGATATTTGATCTACCCTTTAAAGTTGGTATTGGCCATGGCTCACACAACTCCTATTGAAGGCTATTGGATTAATTGATAGCTTTTTTTTGAGCTAAGAAAAAATAATACATGCAACATATGCTATGATTGTGGTATGAAAGAAAAAAACTAAAAATTAATAATGCAATTGGCTCTCAAGCCATGGCAAAACATGCATTAATAAATATGGTTATAGAGGAACTATCATAGCCATTTTACAAAAAATACAAATCCGATTCAAGGAAACTTGAATAATTGTTTTTATTCAACCTATAGAATTGATAGAATATTGATTTCTAATATTCATAAAATATAGATAATACTATAAAGAAAAGTAAAAGAACTAGTTAAATGTAAAACCATGAAATACCTCTGAAATCAAGGGTTTTCCCACAAAGCTTGGTTCTATGACTTGAACACTGAGAGTGGTGTCAATTTCTATCTTAGAAATGGAAATTTTCCCACATTTCACATCCCTCCACTAAGGGGCTGATTCGATTGGATAGTGGGCCTTAATGCTTTTGCTGCCCCATCCTCAGAATTCGAATATTGCATTACTATCACTGGTAGACCGTGACCATCGTGATCTTTTCTCATAATATTATTTGAATTTAATTTATTTGATAATGATAATTATTGGTTTCAATTTCACTAAATATATATATATATATATATATTTATATGTATATATATTCTCATATATATGCGCATATATATATATATATTTATTTACATAAATATTTATATTCAAATTTGTTCACACACATATATATACATATATTCGTATTCACATATAAATGTTTTCATGTGTATATCCATCATTTGTTTAAAAATGGTCTTTCATTTTCATTTCAACAATGATATAAAATGCATAATTGAAATTCACACATTGGTTCACATACCAAATCTCTCTTTTGTTTTCCTCTAAATTCAAATCCCAAGCTCAAGATCGACTTTTTAAATATACGTTTCCACATAATTTTTTTTTCACAAATGTATCTTTTTCAATCATCAAGTCATTTTAGTCAACTTAATAGGATTCCTATATAAAATTTTAAATGCAAATATCATGCCATTTTGTGGTGTGTACACCTAGATTCCATCTGGCTTATCATTCGATCCACCTAAACAATCCTACTTCAATCATATTCTCGTCCTTCAACTCATCACCCTGCAACTACACACACTTGCACTTGCAAAATTCATCAGTAACATCAAATCTTGATAACATATAAGATAATTTAAAAAAAATCATTTAGTCAACATTGGTCAACTTCTTTCAATCTATTTCAAAATTTCAAAATTTCTATTTAACATATTCAATTTCTTCAGTATATCAATTTACCATAACATAATTAATATACAATAAAATTGGGTTATGACAAAAGCACACTTGGATGGCTTAGCATAGAGTTGATGCTCTTTGAGAAATTGTAATAGTTGATCTACATGTTGCAATTCTTCTTCCCATGTCTTGTTATAAATTAATATATCATCAAAAACACTTATACAAAATTCCTCAAGAAATTTTTAAATATGGAATTCATCAAACTTTGATGGAGCATTAGTAAGACCAAATTTCATCACTAAAAACTCATAATGACCCTCATGATCCCTAAATTCTATATTACAAATATCTTCTTCCTTAATTCAAATTTGGACATAACTGTATCGAATATCTAACTTTCTAGAATACATAGCTCCATTCAATTCATCTACCAAATCATCAATGACTGGAATAGGAAACTTATCTTTAATGGAGTACATATTGAGCATTATATAGTCCAAACATATGTACCAAGTTTCATCCTTCTTCCACACCATCACCACAAATGAGGAGTAAGCACTTTGGCTATGTCTAATAATTCTTGCCTCTAACATCTCCTCCAAAATCTTTTCTATCTCACTTTTTTGTATATGTGGGTACCAATAAGCCCTGATGTTGGGTGGTTGGCTCCCTAGAACTAGTTATATGGAATTATCATGATCTCTCTTATGAGGAATTCCTTTAGGCATATCCCTCAAAATGATTGAGTGATTTTCAATTATTTCTTGCAAATCTTGATGGGTAGGAGATTTATATTAAGAGACTTCTAATGAACAAAATTGGGCCACAAATCCATCAACTCCTGTCTCAAGAAACTTCTAAATTGTATGAGAGATAAATATTTTGTTGAAATGCAGAAGACAACTGAGAGTCAGGGTGTGAATAATTTGTCACCAATCTCATTCACAAATATTAAAAAATTATTAACTCCACATCCACTTTAAACTATTATTAAGTATGAGCATGAAATGTAGATAGAATAAAGAAATATCAACACAATAGACACTAGATTTATGTGGAAAACCCAATGAGGGAAAAACCATGGTGAGGATTAACTCACAATATAATAGTAATGGAAAAAAAAAAAAAAAGGCCTACTTCCCAAGATAGGACTCACTAACCTGATACAAGGCTCACTACTTATAGATAGGACTCACTATCCAGAAGAGAGGCTGACTACCTATAGATAAAGATAGATAACAAAAAATCCACCACAATAGTTTCCACACATTCACAACCTTAATCACAGAATTGCAGACACCATCAACTCACTACTTTCAAGAGTCAAACACATTAAAGTATTGTTGCCTTGATTCACTTTCACACACTTTGCTTCTTGAACTTGTTTCACACTTTTCACATTTCTCGCTCTTAATTCACAACATCTTGACTTGTATTTATACCATCTTCAACCTTAGAAACTTTCTCCAAGGTCGGCTACACATTCTTCATTTTACAAATTCAAACTAGGTCGGTGACCCAACATTCTCGTGGTGGATAATAATGAGAGTAGACCAAATACAAACTTAACGAGGACCCAAAACAACAGCTTCAATCAATCACATGCTTCCTTAATTGATACTTATCCTTTTTGTAATGTGTAGACACTAGGCCAGCCAAACCTGATGAAAACACTATTAAAAATTTAAGTACGTGTGTTTGCAACAAGATGATAACACGTGGATCACATAACACACTTCACCAAGCACTAGAACACCTCTTATAAAGCTTTAGATTCATCCACAACAACTGCAACAATATTCATACACAAAAATCTTTCCAACAGTCCAACCAGATTGTACAGACACATATAGTAGCTCTGGAACAAGCCTTCTAGAGCACCAAGCCATGAACACTTTTCCCAAAACATAGATAACATCATTATCAACCTTCTTCCAAATCTGAAAGATTTGAGACAAACCATTAGAGGACCACGGAGCAGAAATATCTCTCCGAGTCCACAAACAAACAATTCTACTAGACCAGTTCACACACTGGTGAACACAACTTTCACTCTTCAGCAACCCAAAATCTATAACTTAGGATATATTGCCCAAAGATGCTCATAAGAAACACTACAGATCTGCACAAGCATAGAATCAACATAGAAGAAATGAAGAGAACATTACTAGAGCACATTCAAAACATACACACAAATTTTTCTTCATTGTTTATTAATTTTCTCAAAAGCACTTGATAACTCATCATATCAATACACTTGAAACATCATAAAGATAGCTCATGTACTCACAACATCTCTATGGTATCTCAACCATACATGTACCACCTGCAATCACATGATTCCTTTCTCTACAACACCTTGAATTATGTTGACATCAATGACAACATTAATGACAATATCACCATACTCATTCATACTTACAACATATTTTTGGGTTCTTTTCCTTCAACTCTCTTAGATCTATTGTCTACCCTTCTAATTGGAATCTCATGAATAATTCTTGAAAGTTCATCTCAATTGTTCCCAAAGTAGTAATCCATTATACTCTCAAAAAAATATTTGTTGCACCCATGGAGATATAATACAATAGGCTATCAAGGTGATAATCTCCCATGGATAATTTAATCCTATGGAGCTTTCCAAAACAACTGACAGTACCACAATTTTCAATTAAGCCCTAAAATTATGGAGTTGGATATATAAAATAACTTAGATGAGTAGCCAAATTTTTATTGATGAAATTATGAGAACTACCTGAGTTGATCAACATAGTTACTTTCAGCTTCTTTAAGAACCTAGCTACCTTGAGATTTTTTGGGGCACTAAAAGTAGAGAGTGCATGACAAGAAATGATTGGTTTTTAATCATGTGACTCATCATATAAATCCCTATCACCCTCTAATACTATTTTCTCCTCTTCTTCCTCACCTGTTTCTCCAATATAAAAAAAATTCTTTTCAATACACCTATGTCCTCGACTATATTTGTTGTAACAATTGAAACATAACCCTTTTTCTCTCTTCTCTTGATTTTTTTGTGGATTCAACCTAGTAGGTTGTGGTAGTGAATTTGTAAGAGATCTCCTTTCACTAAAAAATATATTCCCTTGTCTCCTACTAGCCAAATACTTCTCCTCCACTTTTCTTTCCATTACTATTATTTATGATAAGGATTGTAGTTGGAACAATCGTAGTTCATATTTTATGTGATCCTTTAAATTTCCTAGAAATAGTTCTTTCATATTTTCTTCCTCCACATTATCAACTCTTAGAGAAAGGGTTTGAAATTGTTGAATATAATCCTTGAACATTCATGTTTTCTTTAATTCAGTGAGTTGGAAAAAGTAGCTATCCATAAAGTTATCTCCATAATGGGTAGCAAGTTCTTCAAAAATTGACCATCTGACCACACAAAACTTTTTTCTCTTCTCATTACATAACCAATGATACCAAATAAATTGATCTATTTCTAGGTATAATTATGCCATAACCACCTCTTTTTGACTAGGATCATGATGACTATCAAAGAAATACTCCATTTGGCATAGCCAATCGGTTGGATCCTTTCCATCAAAATTTCATATGCAACTTAGGCATGAGTTTCCTTGGGATATGATTATTAAAGTAAGGATCCTTCTTGAAACCCAAGTCAAGTCCTAGGAGTTCATGTCCAACAAAGGCATTATCTTCCACCTTATGAGGTGAATCTTCAACCTTACACCACATACCTTGAATAAATGATTTAAATTCACCTATTTATTTCATAATATTCTTATTTAATGATGAAATATCACCTTTGAGTTTGTTTATTTCATCCTTAGGATTAAACTATCATTGTGTACTACCTCATTCTCTAAAGATTTCGTTGGTGTGGTAGCATTCTTTTTTCCTCTTGTTGCAACTCCTATCATGATGGTAGCAAACAATTTTGTAGTAAATCACACAAATAAATTCCAAATGATTTGAAAAGTTCAATAGGACTTACCAAGGCCTAGGTAACACTCTACTAGAAAAACACCCAAAAATAAGGTGATTTGCAACCTTGAGAGCAATTTTTTTGAAAACCCTAATTTTCTAATAAATCTATTATTTATAGTCAAATTTCTCTAAAATTGGACTACATCCTCCTTTTATGTCTCAAAATACCCACAAAAAA
The DNA here is from genome assembly GCA_007115665.2 of Sequoiadendron giganteum. NCBI lineage: Eukaryota > Viridiplantae > Streptophyta > Pinopsida > Cupressales > Cupressaceae > Sequoiadendron > Sequoiadendron giganteum. The sequence continues at coordinate 245,033,342 of CM021108.1, forward strand.
ATTAGGATGCAATTTATCAATATGTGGGAGTTATGTTCTTTCCAAATAAATTAGGTAGAAACCCTAATTTTGTATTAACTCGCTCAATTTTGCTTCAATTCTCTGAAATATGGACTGTATATTCTAAAAAATGTCCTTCAAAACCATTTAAAAATTTAAAAAAAGTCACCAAAATTTGGGAGATATGGGTTTCACAAAATAACTTCTAAAATTGAAAAAAATGTGTTGTCGTAACGGTGCTATGATCATGATTTGATACCACTTGTAATGAAATAACTTGCATAATATAAGAATATGATATGAAATATGCTATAAATACTTGATAATAACAAAGAATAACAAGCCACTTGGACGTGGAAAACATCCAAATATCTCAAATGAGAATGAAATTCATAATATAATGATGAAATAAGACTCACAACCTCCTATATATCTATTTATGCCTAGGATATCACCCAGGCCAATTTAGATAACATTATATAAGTCCTAGGATGACCTAATCAATTCAATAACAACACATTATTAATAATATGACTTAATTAGGAGTTAAGATAGCCACAAGCCGACTATTCATTACTCGATATACTCTAATATTAAGGGTGTAGCAGAGAAGTTTTGGGAGAATAGTTATGGCATGTTGCTATCAATGAAAAAGGGGGAGATTGTTGGAAGAATAGGAATATTTCCATTGATATACTTACAAGCAACATGAGCATCGAGTATAAGCATAAGTTGTATAGTATGGAGTTCAGTGTTTTGATTGATGTCAACTTTTTATTCTGGTATGAAGATGACAATGAAGAAAAGTTTGTATAGCTTGATAATTTTTAAAGATGATTATCAAGTACAATTTTGAAAGAAGGTTCAGTCAGGTGAAGACAGTTGAAGTGAGAAATTAACTGTGTTAAAATAGGTATTTTTGTGTATTGGACATTTTTTATTTGGTCCACATTGGTTCTTGATGTAAATTATTTCTTTGTAGTTTTGGGGTAATTTTATTAGATGTTAGAAGATTCTAAAGATAGAGTTTCATTTTATTTTGGGTAATGGGGTTGAAGATATGAATGATAAAAGTTTTGGTCTACCAGTTACAGTGCTACCAATATAGTATGTATGTTTTGGAGAATCCACACTTCTCCATGGACTAGTATTTGGCATTGTGGATTTATGGATATGTTGACAGGTTTTAGTAGAGTATGAATTCTAAGTGGCATGAAGTTTGGAGGTCCCCGTGTCAGTTTTTGGATGTATAGTTGTCAAATTTCCATGCTAGGTCATTACCAGTGTCGACCTATTAATTTTTGGGTATTTTGTGGTTTTAATAAGTATTGATTTGTTATGTGGGAGACATTATAGGTTCATTCTTACCTATTTTAATGTGTTATAATATTTTTAGTTTTGGCTCAAATTATGTATGTGTGTATGTCAAGTTGACAAGATATATTTTGTATGGTACATCTATTTAGGCCCACCTAATCAACATTGTAAGTGTTTATAGATGAAGTAGATATATATGTAAGATATTTTTTGGTGTTTTAGATGATGAGAGAGTTATGATATGTTTATTTGATGTGAATTATGTGAGTATAAAGAAAATTTAAAGTAGAGAAGAGTGTTAGTGCAGATCATTATGAATTGTGTAAAGTTTGTATTTTGAGCTTCAATGGAACTGTATCCCAACATGTGGTAGATGAATTTGTAATAGTTAAAAATCTTAGTTGTTTACTTTAATCTCATCCATATTTTCTTCTTTCAATAGGTAGTGAGTCCACTTTGATAGCGAGTCCACCTATAGTGAGCAGTTCTGCAATATCTAATAATTGGTTATAATATATTGTGGGCTAAACCTTATCATGGTTTTTTCTGATTTTGGGTTTTTCACATTAAAAGTATAGTGTTCATGTGTTATGTAATGTTGATGATTATTTTCATGCTTTATTTTCATAGTGAAAATTGAATATGTTATGTTGAATGTGTGTCTAAATGTTTAAGTGGTTTCAAAGAATACTTATTTACCCCCACTCTCAATATTTTAGGTGTACAACACTCTATGTCTTGATGGTAGTAAAAAGACACGTGATATTTTGTATGTTGAAGGTTTAAAGAAAATTTGTTAAGTGTCAATCAAATGTGTGACAAAGGCTATAAGTTATATTTTAATGATGAAGGTTGTGAAACTAGGGAATCTAGTATCAGTGAATTGATTACAAAATGAAGAGAATAGATAGTGTCATTCATCATCTTAGTGAGCTAAATGGAAAGAGTTGTCTCGCTGTGGAAAAGGATGAAAGTTTGATTTGGAGAAGAAGGTTAGGACATATGAATTTTGATGATATTGTAAAGGTTATTTCAAAATAATTGGTCTAGGATATGCCAAAGATTAAGAATCCTCAATCAATTAGCTACAAGCTATGTCATGAAGGGAAGCAGAAAAGGAGTGAATATATTGCTAAGGATTATTTGACATCAAAACCACTAGATTTGGTTCATACAAATATTTGTAGATGAATGAAGCCTAAGATTCCATAAGGAGACATGCATTTTATTATGTTGATTGATAGTTATACTAGGATGACTTGCATAAAATTCTTAAAAGAGAAGTGAGAAGCCTCTAAGAAGTTTAAGACATTCAAGGAACTAGTATAAAATGAAACTAGAAGGAAAATCAATATTTTGATATTAGATAGAGGTCAAGAACTCATTGCTAAGAAGTATGAAAAATTTTGTGAAGAGCATGGGATCTTGAGGCAATTCTCTAATCCTAGAACTTCGCAACAAAATGGAGTTGTAGAAAGAAATAAATGGAATGTATAAGAGATGGAAAGAACTATGATATCTCATGCAAATCTATCAGATATTTACTAGAGAGAAGCTACACAAAATACTATATATATTCTAAACAGAGCTCAAATCAGGCTTGAAACTGAGAAGACTCCATATGAGTTATGGAGAGGAAGACTAACATTAGTAAGACACCTCTTAATATTTGGGAGAAAGTTCTACATCAAGAGATGAAAATTTGGGTAAGTTTGATTCCAAATTAGATGAAGGTATTTTTCTTGGTTATTGCTTAAGAAGTATAAATTATAGATGTTATTTCCAAATATTGAAGAAGATAGTTGAAAGTGAAAATTTGAGAGTTGATGAGAATATTTAGTCTACTAGAATTTTAGAAGTAGAAGATGATGAAGAACCAATTGATAGTAATATTAAAGATTAAGAATAATTTTCTACAAAAACTCCATCAAAGTGTGTTCAGAGGAAACATTATGAGGACTAGATTATAGGAAATAAAGAAAGTGGGATTTAGACCCATAAGGAACTTGGGAGATTAGGTGAGAAAGTATGCTTTTGTTTACTATCAAAGATAGAACTTAAGTCATACAAAGAAGGTAGGAACAAGGATGGATAATAGATATGGAGGAATAACTAAATCAAATCATGAAGAATGAAACTTGGGCACTTTTCCCAAGAGCTAAAAACAAGAATGTGATTGGAATCAAGTGGGTATTTAGAAACAAGATAAATGAAGAAGGTGAGGTAATCTAGAACAATCAAATACTTGTATGTAAAGGGTATGATCAGATTGAAGACACATATTTTGAAGAGATATTTTCTCTAGTAGCAAGACTATAGGCAATCAAGATGTTCTTAGCTCTTTCAACATTCAAGAAATTCAATGTGTACCAGATGGATGTGAAATCAAAATTCTTGAATGGACAACTAGAAGTATTTCAATATTCTAACAATCCAAATTATGTTTGTAGATTGAAGAAGCATTTCTATGGACTTAAACAAGCTCCCAGAGCTTGGTATTCAAGGTTGTATGGATACTTGTAGAAATAAGGATTTTATAGAGGATGTGCAAATATAAATTTGAACATAAAAATAGGAGAAAAAATGTTGATAGTTGTGGTTTATATGGATGACATCATATTTTGAGGAAGTATTGATCACATGTGCAAGGAATTTTAAAAGGAAATATATAATTAGTTTGAAATATCTATGTTAAGAGAATTATCTTTCTTTCTTGGGTTGTAGATTGTAAAATCAAACAAAGGCATTTTCATTTTACAACAAAAGTACATAAAGGAAATGTTGAGTAAGTTCAAAATGGAATATTGAAAATTAGTTGTGACACCTATGGTTACCAAGTGTAAGTTAATTAAAGATGTTGAATATGTTTTGAAAGATCACACTTTGTATAGTTCCATGATTGGTAGTTTTTTGTATGTGACAACATCCAAACCCAACATTATGAAAGAAGTTGGAATGGTTACCATATTTCTTGTTGAACCTAAAGAGACTCATGTTGAAATGTACAAGACAACTAAGGGGGGTAAATATTTTGTATATAATCACATTCACCATAGTTCTTAAAAAATTCTACATTCACCTTAATCTATTATTAAGTATAAGATTGAAATGCAAATAACAAAAAGAAAACAATAGAAACATAGGATTTACATGGAAAACCCTATAAGGGAAAAACCACGATGAGGATTAACTCAGAATATAAGAGTAATTGCAAAATCGGTTACAAAGAGGCTCACTGCCAAAGGGCTCACTACCCAAGATAGGAATCACTATCTAGATAGGACTCACTGTCCAAATGGGAGGCTCACTACCTACAAATACATAAACATATAAAGAAGAATGTTACATAGATAACATTCTCTCAATGCAAAAGAAGATCCACCACTGTAACTTGCACACATCCACAACCTAGATCAAAGAATTGTAGACACCATCAGCTCACCACTTTCAAGAGTATAATGCATTGAAGTCCTCATTGGCTCAGTTCACTTTCACATAATCTATCACATATATCTTTCTTATCACACTTGTGGCATACAATCCATAACATCTTGACTTGTATTTACAACATCTTCAATCTTAGAAACATTCTCCAAGGTTAGCTACATACTCTTCATTTTATAAATTCAAATTAGGTCGACAACTCAAAATTCCCAAAATGGATGAGAATGAGAGGGGAAAAAACCAATACTTAACCAAGACCCAAAACCCATCTTGGATCAGTCACATGCTTCCTTGATTGATACTTATTGCTCGCGTGACATGTAAACACCATGTTGGCCAAACCTAATGAAAACACTAGTGAACTTTGAAGTACATGCATCCACAACAAGAAGATAACATGTGGACCACATAACATGCCTCACCATACACTAGAACATATCTTAGCTAGCTTCAGATTCATTTGTAGCTACTGCAACAACCTTCATACAAAGAATACTTTCCATCAATCCATTTGGACTATACAAGCACACATAGTAACTCTAAAACTATTCTGGAGTACCAAACCATGAACACCTTTGATAGAACATAGATAATAAAATGAAAAGCTTTCTTACAGATCTGAAAGACCTAAAAAAAACTAACAGAGGACTGTGGAGTAGATACATTTCTCTGAATCCATAGAAAACCAACTCTACCAAACTAGTTCTTAAACCTATGAACACAATTTTCACTCTTCATCAAACCATAAGCTATAATTCAAGATACATCACCCAAGGATGTTCTTAAACAATATTAAAGATTCAACCAAGCATAGGATCAACACAAAATAAATGCATAGCACATACCGAAGAACATTCTAAACACACACACAATTCTATCTTCACTATTTATTAATTTTCTCAGAAGCACTTGGTAACTCATCTTATCACCACACCTGCAACACCATAAGGATAGCTCCATGTAATCACAACATTTCTACAATATCTCAGCTATACTTGTACTACCTAAAATCACTTGTTTCCTTTTAGTACAACAACCTATATTGTGTTGACATCAATGACAACATTAATGACAACACCACCATACTCATTCATACTTGCAACAATCTCCCCCTTTGTAATTAATGGAAACACATGATGTGCAAAACCCTCAAAGACAACATACACACTTTCCCTTTTTTTTAAAGACTAGGCATCCTACACAAAAATCATGCACTCTCTCCTCCTTATATGATTCTCTTTTCCCCTTTCAACGTTTTTAGATATAGATAGACTTTTTCACATCAATCTCTCTCCCCCTTTGACATCAATGGAAAATATTTTTTACATAATTCTTAAACCATATATAATTTTGATCACTACCCATTAGGAGTGCACCTATGAAAACACACATATCATACAGTAACAATGATAATTCCTACTCCCCTTGAGGAGTAGAACCCAATCATTAGTCTAGACAAATGATGAATTTTTAGATCCATTGGATTGATGCACCTCTATGTGCACCTAGTTCAAAGAAGGAGGGGCAGTAACCTCCAAATTCTCCTAGAGATACTCAAAATTATCCTTAGGAAAATCCTTAGTAAATATATCTACAATGTAATCCTTTGTAGGAACATATTCAAGCCTAACATCCTTCTCCAATACATTATATCTTAAGAAATGATATTTGATAGATATATGCTTTGTCCTTGAATGTATTACTAGATTCTTTGAAATATTTATTGCAATTATATTATCATAGAAGATAGGGATAGGATCATCACACATCACTCCTATATCCTTCAATGCTTACTTCATTCATAGTACCTATGTGCAGCAAGATGTTGGTACAATGTACTCAACCTATACAGTGCAAAAGAGACTAAATCTTGTTTCTTGCTTAGCCATGAAACCAACTTGTATCCAAGAAAGAATGCATCACCAATTGTACTCTTCTAGTCATCTGCACAACCAACCCAATCTACATGAATGTAAGAATTTAAAGTAAAATTAGTATCCTTAGGATACCACAAACCATAATCTGGAGTCCCTTTTAGAAATCTGAATATCCTTTTCATAGTTGTAACATGTGTTTCTTTTGTCTCTTCTTGAAATCTAGAAAACAAACATATTACATGCATGATATTTGGTCTAGTAACAGCAAGATATAGAAGTCCACCAATCATAGATCTATACTTGATTTGATAAACTTTAGGAGATTCATCATCCATACTTAATTTTCATCCGATCACCATATGGGTACAAACTAGTTTGGATTCATCCATTCCAAACTTCTTCAGTAATTATTTAATGTATTTTTATTGTGAAATTAATGTGCCCTTATCACTTTGATTCACTTGAATTCCAAGGAAGAAATTCAACTCACCAATCATAGACATTTCAAACTCTTTTTGCATCTCCTCTACAAATTTCTTGTACATACCCTCATTTCCTCCAAAGATAATATCATAAACATACACTAATACTATCAAGATTTTGTTTCCTTCAATCTTGAAATAAAGATTACTATCTACAAAGCCTTTTTTGAAACTTTGCTGAGTCAAATAGTTTTCCAACCTTACATACCATGCTCTAGGAGCCTATTTGAGTCCATATAGTGCCTTTTTAGCTTACAGACCATGTCCTATTGATTTAATAACTTAAATCCCTTTGGTTGTTCCATGTAGACCTATTCTTCCAATTCTCCATTAAGGAATGCAAACTTAACATCCATTTGGTATACCTTTAAATCTTTGTGAGAAGAAAATTCCACAAACATCCAAATATCCTCCATTCTTGCCATTGGGGAAAATTTCTCCTCAAAGTCTATTCCTTGAACCTATGAATAACGTTTGCACACAAGCCTTGCTTTGTTTCTTACTACAACATTCTCATTCAACTTATTCATGAATACCCATTTAGTACCAATTATATTCTTGTTTACTAGTCTAGGAACCAGTTCCCATGTTTGATTTTTCTCTATCTAATGTAATTTATTTTTCATGGCTCTAACCCAATTTTCATCTTTCCATGCTTCACACACTCTTTTAGGTTCTATCTTGGAAAGTAGACACAAAATTACCTCAACTACTACCACTTTTCTTCTTGTTGTTACACCTTTTCCTTTGTCTCCAATTATTTGTTCTTCCAGATGATTTTTCTACACATATTTTGGAATATTAGGAGGAGATTCCAAAGCCTCTTCTTCTTCATTTTGTTCTTCTTCTTCCTTATCCTTCTCTTTCTCTTATCCACAAATAGGTTCATCTGGTTCATTTTCCCTTATTTCAACTAGACTATGCATATTTTCATCAACTTTAACATTTGCAGTTTCAATAATCTTTCATAATCTCTTATTGTAGCATCTATATGCTTTTCTTTTGGTTGCATATCCAAGAAAAATACCTTCATCACATCTTGCATCAAACATCCCTATATTCTCATTATCTCTTTTAATATAAAATTTTCTTCCAAACAACTTAAAGTACTTGATAGTAGGAATTTTACCATACCACAACTCATAAGGAGTCTTTGTCCTATTTCCTTTAATTTTAACTTTGTTAAGAATATAGAAAATAGTGTGAATTCCTTCTCTCTAGTCTAACTCAAGAAAATTTGTCTCACTCATCATAGTCCTTGTAGATTCTTGAACTATCTAGTTCTTCCTCTCAACAACTCTATTCTTCTAAGGAGTTCTAGGAGCAAAAATATGCCTCTTTATACTACACTCTTCACAAAACATGTTAAACTCATTGGAGGTGAATTATCCACCTCTGTTAGACCTTAAAAATTTGATTTTCAGATTCACTTCATTCTCTACCATAGCCTTGAACACCTTGAATCTATCGAGAGCTTGAGATTTCTCCCTAAGAAAAGTAACCCATGTCATTCTAGAATAATCATCAATGAAAAGCATAAAATACCTATCACCATTAAGACTTCTTGTTCTTGTAGGACCACAAAGGTTTGTATGAATCAATTCCAACATTCTAATAGTTGATTGTTCTTTTCCTTTAAAGCTGCAATTGTTTGTTTTCCCAATTGACAACTTATGCAAACAACATAGGTAGGCTTTGTGATTTTTGGTAGATCCCTAACAACTTATCTTGAATTAATCATGATTAGGTTGTCAAAGTTTACATGTCCCATTCTCTAATTCAATAGCCAAATTTCATTAACTTGAGACACAAAACACTAACCAACACCCTTAAGCTAATAAATGTTTCCATATGTTCTTCTTCCTGCAACTACCATAGTTTTGAACTCTTTTGATCTCACAAGTATTATCCCAAAACATAAGATTAAATCCTTTGCTACACATTTTTCCAACACTCAAGAGATTATGCCTTAGGCCCTAAACATAATATACATCATAAATATTGTGTTTTCCATCAAAACTAATTTTTCCTTTTCCAACAATCTTTGCACCAAAATCATATCCAAACATGACTAATCCTCCATCATACTTTTCAAGTTTAGTGAACTTAATTTTGTCTCCGATCATATGATTTGAGTAGCCATTTTCAATTACCCAATATTTTTTGTCTTTTCTATAATGAAAGGAAGAAACAAGAGTACCTTCCATCTCTTCCTTCTTATTTTTTGGACCACATTCTCTTAAACATCTTCCATGGTTAATAAATACTGAATTATTCTCTAAGGCTAGAAATATGCATTCATCTTTATCACCCTCAATATTAGATTCATCATCAAAAATTCCAACATCTTCTCTAACATAGTACAATTTCTTGAACTTTTTGTCTTTATTATCTTTGCTCTTCTTGTCTATGGATCTATTTGGACATCTTGAAGCATAGTGACCAATATTTCCACAACTGAAACATTTAAAAGCTAACATTCCTTTATACATACTAGTACCTTTCTTCAACTTCCTTGTAAAATTGCTTCCAACTCCTCTGAACCTTCACTATTTGGATCATCTTCTGAATTTGTGGATTTGAAGGTTTTTTCTATTTTCTCATTTTCTTTTCCAAATTTCCTCATTTCAAATGTGGTCAAGGTTCCAAATAGATGTTATTTAGTGAATTTATTTGAATCATAAAATTCCTCAATGGCCAAGACCTTGTCATTGTAGCTCTCCAGTAGGGTCATGAGAATATTCTCCATTACATCTTCATCTATCAGAGTACCACCTTGATTTTTGACTTCATTTCTTGCAATGTCAACCCTCTAAAAGTAGCTTTCAATTTCCTCACCTTCTTCCATTTTCAAGTTCTCATATCTGCGCTTAGCTATTAACTTCTTTGATAATTTGACTCTATCATTTACTTCATAGATATCTTTCAACTATTCCCAAACTTCATAAGTAGTGCCCAATGAAATAATTTTTTTCAGCTCAGTTTTAGATAAAGCATTGTAGATTGCATACCTTGCTTTTTCATTTTATTCATATGTAGAAATCTCATTTGCAAAAGAAGGACCACTTGTTGGATCAACATATTTTGTCTCAAAAACTTTCCAAGTCTTGTACCCAAGAGAGATCAAGCAACCTCTCATCTGCACTTTCTAGAAACCATACTTAGATCCATCAAACACAAGGTTTGTCAATTTGTGCGCCATCAGATCTACCTCAAGTGGTTAAGCTCTTCTTCAAGGAACCAAATCTATTATACCAATTGTTGAAATGCACAAGACAACTAAGATGTGGGGGTGAATCAGCTGTATCTAATCACATTCACCACAAATATTAAACAATTCCACATTCACTTTAATCTATTATTAATTATATGCATGAAGTGCAGATAAGGGAAAGAAAACACCAAACACACCATAATTACATGGAAAACCCTATAAGGGAAAAACCATGATGAGGATTAACTCACAATATAAGAGTAATTGCAAAACATGTTACAAAGAGGCTCACTACCAAAGGACTCACTACCCAATATAGGACTCACTATCTAGATTGGACTCACTATCCAAATGGGAGACTCACTAGCTACAAATAAAAAAATACATAAAGAATAATTTTACACAAAGAACATTATCTCAATGCAATAGAAGATCCACCATTGTAACTTCCACACATCCACAACTTTGATCAAAGAATTGCAGACATTATTAGCTCACTAATTTTAGGAGTCTATCACATTGAAGTCCTTTCTACCTCAATTCACTTTCACACAATCTCTTACATCTATCTCACTTTTCACACTTGTGGCGTACAATCCATAACATCTTGACTTGCAGTTATACAATCTTCAATATTAGAAACTTTCTCCAAGGTTGGCTACACACTCTTCATTTTACAAATTCAAATTAAGTTGACAACTCAATATTCCCATGATGGATGAGAATGAGAGGGGACCAAACCAATACTTAACTAGGACCCAAAACAACATCTTGGATCAATCACCCACTTCCTTAATTGATACTTATCCCTTGGATGACATGTAAACACTAGGTCAACCAAACCTCATGAAAACACTAATGAACTTTGAAGCACACACATCTGCAACAAGAAAATAACATGTGGACCACGTAACATGCTTCACCATACACTAGAGAATATCTTAGATGCCATCAAATTCATCTCAAGCTACTCCAACAACCTTCATACAAAGAACACTTTCCATTAGTCCATCCAGACTGTATAGACAATCATAGTAACTCTGAAACTAGTCTTATGGAGCACCAAACCATGAACACTTTTGATAGAACATATATAACACAATTACAAGCCTTCTTCTAGACCTGCAAGACCTAAAAAAAACTAGAAGAGGACTATAGAGAGAACAAATTTCTCCCAGTCCATAAACAAACAACTTTGCTAGACTAGTTCTCAAACCAATGAACTCAACTTTCACTCTTCATCATTTGAACTAGAAGCTATAATGTAGGATATGTCACCCAAGGATGTCCTTAAAAAATAATACAAATCTATAGAAGCATAGGATCAACACAAAATAAATGCATAGCACACATCAAAGCACATTCTGAACACATATAGTTCTATCTTTACTATTTATTAATTTTCTCATAAGCACTTGGTAACTCATCATATCAGCACACCTACAACACCATAAGGATAGATCCATGTACTCACAACATCTCTATAGTATCTCAACTATACATGAACCACTTGCAATCACTTGTTTCCTTTCACTGCAACAACCTTTACTTTGTAATGGCAACATTAATGATAACACCACGATACACATTCATACTTGCAACACTTTGTATATTTCCATGATTGGTAGTTTGTTGTATGTGACAAAATCCAAACCTAATATTATTCAAGTAGTCGGAATGGTTACCATATTTCTTGTAGAACCTAAAGAGACTCATGTTGAAGCAATAAACATGATATTTAGGTATTTGGAGGCCATTGAATATTTTGGACTATGGTATCCAAACAGTGATAATTTTACTCTGACTACATACATAGATGATGATTGGGAAGAAGGTTTTGATGACCAAAAGAGTACAAGTGGTGGTACATTCTTCCTTGGTAATAGTATGGTGTCTTGGTTGAGTAAGAAACAAGAATCAATTTCTCTATCTATAGCAGGAGAAAAATATATTGCTACAACATCATGCTACACTCAAGTGCTTTGGATGAAGTATAATTTGAAGTAGATGAAGGTTGAGTTTGAAGACCTTATCACTATTTCTTGTGATAACACCAATGCAATAAATATTTCAAATAATTTGGTGATGCACTCAAGAACAAAAAAAATTACAATCAAGTATCATTTCTTGAGGGAGAAGGTTGCAGTGAAGGAAGTAAGCTTGAAATATGTGGATAGAAAGGAGAAAGCTATAGATATATTCATGAAGCCACTTCCTAAGGAGACATTTGAGTTTCTCCGAAATAATTTTGGAACTTTGTTACTCTCTCCTCTTGAATCAAGAGGGATAATAGGTTAAGGGGAGCTTGGTTTCCTTGCTGCAAGAAGGGTTCGTGCTCTTGTCAAATAAATTTAGAGGTAATGAGAATGGAATTAGAGGGATTCTATTCGATAAATAGGTTTCCAAATGGTGTAGTGTACTGGAAAGAGTGGAAAATATTGCAAAAATTGTGCCTACTCATAGGCAAAGTAACTGGATGTCAATATAAGGATTGTTGAACCTTTATCATTCATGTCAAAGGGGGAGAATGTGAGCTCAAGATTCTGAATTGAAGATTGAGTGAGCTTAGAATGATACGTTTCTCAAAAATAATAATCTCATAATGCAATATCTTTCATGGCATGAGAAAATGATATAGCCAAGAAATCATTATGAAAGCTAGTGTGGTGGTGTCCAACATTTCTTTGTTTTCCATCAATGAAAAAAGGGGAGATTATTCAACATAGGTTATCATTGATGTCAAAGGAATGTCAAAGGTTGTTAATAGTTATTATCAAGGGGTGTCAATGATGTTAAATGTGAAGGTTTTCAAGATCAAAGGGATCGCAGTACTTGAATTGTAATTATATTCCATTGACTTAAACTGCTATGTATCTAGGAGTAATAATAATGAATGTCTTATCAACCAGATCCTATATCAAGTAGCATACATTAATATTCATTGAGAAGTGACTTCCTTCTGATAGTTGCTATTTTTAATTATACTATGTTAGACCATATGTAGTCAGTACAAGTGTGGTGTTCTAGAAATCAATTCAAGGATATATTTTGGGTAGAGAGATTTTTAAATAGGATTTCCATTTCCTTCAAAAATGCATGTGTTCTCTATGGTTTGGAAGGAGAGTATGCCTACACTTTTTTTTTATCAATTTCTTGAGTTTCTAGAGAATATTTTTAGTGTGCAATAAGTTTGAAGTGTTAGAAGGTTCTCTATTCCTATTCAAATCTCAAGGAATGTGCAGTAACAAATAGTAGCATGTGCAACTCAAATCTTGTGTGTGGAGTAAGGATAGGACCTAATTGTAGACATGGAAAATATACAATTCGATCCAACACACTTGATCCTGATTACTAACATCACTTCATCCTAAACCATACTCTCAGCTTATCATCACTTTTTCATCTCTTAATTAGATAAATCATTCTTTATTTAATTAGGTCTTTCTCCCTTGTTGACTAAATTAATCAGTTTAATTTAATTAATCCTCAATCCCTCTTTAATTAAATAATTCATTTTATTTAAATAGAGTCTATAAATTCTTCTCATCAAATTGAATAAATTAAACCTTATTTGGTTTAACCTAACATTATCCCCTTTAGTTAAAAAAATTAAAAACATTTATTTAATTAATCCTTTCCTCTATATTCTAATTTAAATCAACTCATAAATTTGATTCAAAATTGTCAAATCATCTAATCTCTCATTAAATTGATCAAATATTGATTAATTTAATCTCAATAAATAAAATCCTCTAGAGAATGCAGCTTGCACAATAAATCAATTACTTTGATTCATTTAATTTCCTATTTTCTCTCAACATGAAATAAGAGGAAGAATATTCCTTCAAATTTGAATTCAAAATCCAAGTGGATTTGTACATCCAACAAGGAATTCACTCCTCTTACATGTCCTTGTGCATTGAGCCAAGTGGCATTTATTTCATTCCTCTTTCCCTCCCACATGTCATTTCCTCAATTTCAAATTCAAACTAATTTTATTTATTGGCACTTTGGCCAAAATGTGCACAACCTTCAACCATTCACATCTTGACAAGTGACACTTGGCCATTGGATGTTGAATGATCCCACATTGCTCAAATCCACTCTCTCTTCCATTTTAGAAATCTATAAATAAGACATTCTTCCTCTTATTCATCATCCACAATCTAGAGGAAATTTACTCTCTCCACATTAAGAGCTAATTTTATCCATTGCCATCACTATAGCTAGGTTATTGTAGGTTTTCTCAAGAACTCATCTTTTTATTCATCAACAAAGTGGATCAATCTCCATCAAATCATCAAGCTTACAAAGGAGTTGGGAAAGGGCCAATTTTGACACACCTATTGGCACCAACTCCCCCATGGGATGAAGAGTTTTCCTTTGCTTAAATAGGATTTCAATTATCTTTCTATGTTTTGTTTCTTCATTTTCCTATTTGGAGCATTGTAAATGGATTTCATGGGGAATCCTTGTTTTATCTTGCATATGAACCTAACAATGTGTTTGTTTGTTGTGTTTGTGTAGGAATAGGTTTGGGCTTCAAATTTTGGAACTAGAACGAGGACAAGGTTGGAGAAATTCATCACATTTTTCCAAAATTCTTTTATTTTTTGACATTTTTTTATGTTTACAGGAAATTGCGCCGCTTAACAGTCACACGATTCCATATTGCATTTCTTTCAGATAGGCGACACTATATTGCACTGCTCTAACCTCAAACTCTACTGCACCTACTTTCTCGCCTAGGAATTTCAAATTTTGAAACTTCGTCGCAGATCTCTTAAACCCAAACTGCATTGCATGCTCAAACTACACCGTATTTGTGCTCTCTGTCTTCTGTAGAACGCCACACTTATTTTAGGTTCTGCACTATATTGCACCACGGGATTTCCAAATTGTGCCACATTTGCTAACTATGTCGCTGGGTGAGTGAAAAATTAATTTATTTTTTTTCAACATGTTCTTTTTTATTTCTAGCTTTTTGAACTTATAACTTATTTGCTATCTCTACATCTTTTGGTTTTAATCATTTTGCACATTAAGGAAAGGGAGGAAGCAAAATGGAAGGTTCCATTATAACATCCTTCTTATCCTATACAAAGTGTTTTTGAAAACTATAGTGTTGTTTAACACTTTTAGAGGATTTTCAATCTCCTTTTAAGAAATTGGTTATCTTTCATGCTTTAGGGAACAATAAATTTCCTTTCAAAGTTTCCAAAAAAAAGGCTTGAAAAGAACCTTATAGACAATTTATTAGATTTGGTTGAGGTTTAACAATTCACAAGACAAATTCCACATTTGATTTGGTGCTGTAAAAAGAATTTACTTTTTCTATTTGCACTTAAAATGAATAAATGTTGTTTTGTTTTGTAATTGTTTATTCAAAATAATATCATAAAAAGGACGTATGCGCTTCTCTTGTACATCACGACCATCTTGAGAATCACAAGGTCTTTTGGTGATCTTAAGATGAGTAAATTAATTACCTCCACATTTCATTTTGGGATTAAAATTGAACCAATCTTGCGAGTGTGAGCATGGTATATTGCGAGTTTTCTCCCTTTATTTTTCAATGAAGGTCGATTGAACTACGTGATATTCTTTCTTTCTTTTGTTTATCTTAGCAGACCTGCCTTGTGGGAAAAAGTAATCATGCAAGGGAACAACCCAACCGAGAACATGCTAAAGCCAAGCGACTTCCACCGAGGATATAAGTGTGGATATTGGAACAAAGGCCAATATCACGAGGATTTTTCTGACAAGAAGGGCAGCAATGGTCTCTAGCCACATGGATGGTCCCCCACGAATGAAATACCCACATTAAAACCCTTGTTTAGAAAAGGCCAAAATCCTATCTATTTATTGGTGCAAAAGGTCTTATCCTTTGAATCCACCCCACGTATACATGCAATTCTATTGTAGAGATGAAAAGTATGCCATGGGAGATTCATGGGTACTGATGTTTGGCTGACCCAAGAAGCGTGAACTATAAGGGGGAGCTTGTGTGGTCAAGCATCTAATCATCCGCACTGAATATGCATAGCTAGATTCCTCCAAGTGGGAACCCAACAAATATTGTCATTTTAGCCTAAGGATTGTACATGTTCCTGAAATCAAAACACTTGCTTGGATCTAAAAACATTGTAGAAAAAACATTTACAAAAGCTTCTAAATTTCAAACCCTTTGGAGGAAACAAACACCCTTGACAAATCCATGTGCTCTTGCTTACCCTAGGGATTTTTTCCTTATAGGTTTCTAAGTACTTGGGTTTAATCATCATTTTTTTCACTAAAGTCAACCTAGGAAACTATGCTCTTGATACCTTGATTTTCACATAATGGACCTTGCAGAATGAAAATGAATTAAGACATAGACATTTAGTTTGAAATCATAATCTAGAAAGTGCTTTTGGTAAAAGGAACTCATTGAACAAAGATAAGAACAATTGGACCTCACACATGTGTTTTCTCAAATGGTTTCCAATAAAATCAAAATCGAAAAATCAAGATTCAAAAGGATTAGCCTAAAAACTCATGAGGAGCATCTTGAAAGGATTTTTGAAGTTAGAGAAATATTGGTGTATAATTTCTACAAGAAGTCTTCAAAGAACAACCCAAGTTTGTATGAGTTCTATTATCAATAGAATCCAACTCTTTTTCAAAGGTTTGCTTTTCTCACATAAGAAGTATGGCATGTTCTTCAATATCAAGGTCTTGTAAGAAATATTCTTGTCTAGGTCAAGTCTGGGATCAAAATCATCACTCTTATCCATCCCTCCACCACAAAAATCAAACATCACCTCACCAAAAAACTCTTGGGAACTTTGAAACATCATTCATGCTAAACTTATAGGAAAAATCATCATCACCTTGTTTTACTTAATACACTTAGTCAAATTATCAATCCTCTTGGACAAATTTACCTCTAGGATAATGCAACTTCCTAAGGTCTACAAGTTCAAATCACTTCATTTGGCTTAACACACTTAGTCAAATCACCCTCTCAAATGAGTTTTCTCTAGGATAACGCAAATTCCCAAGGTTTACAAGTTCATCATCATCTTGTTTGGCTTAACACACCTAGTCAAACTATCAAACTCTAATCAATTAAAGCCCTAAAAAGTTTAGCATCTTCTCCCCCCAAAGTTCTTCAAAAGTTTCACTCATCTGCATCATCCATCTTTCAGCTACATCCTCACTTTTTTTATCCTTAGACTTTCCTAGTTCTTATCCTTTTTGTGCCTAAGATTAAGATCAAATGATCTCTATTTTATGGCTCAAACAAGATCACAACACAAGAGGAACATGGAAATCACTAAGGAAACATCAACTTCAAGTGAACTAAGCCAAGCAACCTCTAAAGTAAACCTTGTAGGATCGAGCAATCCTCCAAACAACTCCTCTCTACCATCACAAAACCCTCACAAGGAAGGCAATATAGAAGACATCATCTACGATGATTTGGGAATGATGCAAAAGGAAATAACTGAAATGGTTCAGAATCCTGAGAATCATAGAATCATCAATGCCATGTTGAAACTTAACCCCTCCCTATATATACAAGCATTAATGAAAGAAGGGGCCAAAATCCCTTCTAACTTTGATGTAAGTACCAATGTAGAAAGGCCTCTTATGAGCATACCCCCAATATCACTCCCAAACATCACTCAAGATATTCCCCAAGTCATATCAACAATCGTTTCAACCCCGCCAGCTGTTAATAAGGGAAGCATCATGTTTCATGAATTAGAAAAGCATCGCCTTGTAAACAATAGAGAGGTAAACATCAACACCACAATGGATAACTCCATCCTGGTAAATTCATTACACCCATATGTTCCACTTACTCTCCATAATAATGTAGACTCATCCTTATTTCATGCAACACTAATCTATCCATTGAATATACAAACTTCTCTGCCCATGATTCTGCAAGGAGAGGGTGGGTTATTCAGGATGGAGGGAGTCATCAATTTTCCAAGGGAACATTCCACCATTCCCTCCATTACTGCTGACATCTATATCACCTCTTGGGTTGGGTCTTCCCCCCTACCCAGCGCCAATATCTCAAACCAAAGCAATCAAAACATAATGTCAAACCCCCTCATTTTTCCATCAATATCACAACAACAAGTGGTAACCATCCAAGCTATCCAAACGGTCAACACATCCACCATTCCCCAAGTATCTCGATTGCACCATCCACAACTCAAATCCCAATCACCAACACAACCCCTCCACTCATCACAATGATTAAAACCATTCCTAATCCATCATCGGTTCCACCAAAAGTCAACATGAAAAAATCATTCATCACCATGATTCAAGTAGTCAAAAAATCCACCCACCAAAGGGTACCTCAACAAAACCAACAAGCTGCACAATAGGCTACTCAGCAAGCGCAAGTGCAACTAGCTGCCCAACAAGCCGCTCAAGCTGCACAGGCTACAAAATATGCACAAGCCACACAAGCTGCACAAGCTACTTAAGAAATGCAAGCAACACAAGTATCCCATCAAGAGAAATCTCAAGCTCAAGCCCAACACTAGGATCAATAGGCGCAAGTGTAGTACCATGCACAATTGCAAGCAATTCATCAACAAGCATACCAACAAGCCCTGCAAAATTTTTAGGCACAAAAACAAGCTTTGTTGGCACAACAATAGCTAGACCAACAACAAGCTTTGTGGGAACAACAACATGAGGACCAAAAAAAATTTTTGGTTGGAATAATAGCAGCAGGACCAGTAACAAGCTTTGTTGGAACAACAGTAGTAGGACCAACAACAAGCTTTGTTGAAACAATAGCAGCATGACCAACAACAAGCATTGTTGACACAAATGTAGGCATATCAGCAGGCCTTGAATGCATAATAGAGCTTGCAGAAAACTCCCACCAATGCCCCTCTTGTCAATCAAACTCCATAAACACCTCAAAACATTTTCATCCCACCTCCCGATCCACAAAACAATGTTGCAGCACAAATCAAACTACTCTCACAGCAAGTGTTGGACCTCCAATCAGGAAAAACAACTAGGAAACTTGTGCCCCTATCCATTTGACATAAATATTACAATGGTACCGTTCCCAAAGGGATTTGAGATCCCCAAATTTGATTAATATAATGGGACGGGAAACCCTAAAAATCACGTGAAGGAGTTTCAGGTGCATTGAATGGAAGTTGCATATGATGAAACATATCTAATGCAACTTTTTCCTCAGAGTCTGACTGGTCTTGCCATGGAATGGCTCTCTTGCCTACCCATAGGCATGAAAACATTCCAATAAATTGTGTAAGCTTTCCTTAAAAACTACGCATTTAACATGGGTGCAGATGTTAGTTTGGAAGAACTATCAACACTGAAACAAAGAAAAGGAGAGATATTCACATCCTTCTTGCAAATATGGTGATCCAAGGCCAATCAAAGCAAGTGGACCATGCCAGAAGAGCAACAAGTTTGCACAATCATAGCCAATCTAGATGAACCAACACTTGAAGGTGAAGTGCACAATTATGAGATGGTTGGGCGAGGAAGTCTTGATCCGGGAAGGTGAGGAGATTTGGGATAACGATGTTACCAACCGTAACCTTTAATTTTTTTGTATCAAGGGTAGCAGAGATAGTGGACACAACTAATGCTTCATCAAGGATTTTCCTATGGGCGGCAGAAATTTTCAATAACTCCATGATGGAGATTTGAGCAGGGGTTCTTTTTAGCTGGTCAATGATGCTATAATCATAGGGAATGGATTTTGGATTTAAAATGGGGATCTTAGATGGCTGTGATGCCCCTGCAATAGTAATTTTTCCACCACGTGTGGTGACTCCACAATCAGCAATGGCTCCTTTGACACTAATGACAATGACCATTTCGTCTATGCATGTGACTGTCTTCATATACAGGTTTGCACTAGCATAATTTTTCTTCCCTTTGTTGTTCCCTTGGTTATTTCCTTGATTATGGTTTAAATTTGGTCTTCAATTTCTTCTCTATACTTTCCAGTTGATTTCTGAGTCTGAAACCCTAATTTGCAACCTACAAAAGTATTACAATGATCTTCAATGCAAGGTGACAACTTTTAGAACTTTCTCCTAACTTTGTCTTCAATGTGTCTTCAACCTAAACCTACAAATCACACACTAAAGAGAGGGAAAATTGTTTTTTTGCTAGTGAATAGGGGTTTTCCTTGGTCAAACCTTGTTTTGGCAATGCAAAATAGGGAATGCTCAAAGGATTCTTGTTTAATTCATGTGAGGTCTTCAACTTAGGGAACATTTTTCCTAATGTCTCCAAGAGAGGACCAATCAAAGAATAGAAGATTAATAACTTAGGGGATGTGGTGTGCCACATCAAGCCACTAAGAGGAATATAATATGCTAAGAGAGATCACACTCTTGAAGGACATCACACCCAATTTCATCCACAAAGTGAAAGACGCATCACATGAAGTAAGAAAAATACACCATGAATCATGGAAAATGCAAAAAGAATAATGCCAATGTATGCCCCCACTTTAAAGAAATTGCTAAACACCATACTATGAGAAATTAATTTAAAGTAGCAAATGATAAATGCTAACAATAAAGAGGACATGGGAGCTAGCTTGGAAAGCCCTATGCCAATTCATATGTTTCCAAATAAAGCTACATCATGTAGAAGAAAAGTGAAAAGGGGGTTGTCCCCAAAATGAAACTCCAAACACACATAAGGGATCTATGGATTTAGGCTCAATATGTTCTTGCTACAATTTTTTTAAGAGAGCTCAAAACTATCATCATTCCCCAAATACACATAGAACTGGAAGAATGACACGAAGAGAGTGAAAAAAAAGAAAAAACTTTCAGGTCAACATGAAAGAGACATGAATGTCTTGACACCTTGTGTCATCTCCAAAAGGAAAAAACATGAAAAAAGAAAAATAAAAATATTTTGGGTCAACATGGAAGAGACATGAATGTCTCATCATCTTGCATCATCCCCAAAAGGAAAACAAAAGACAAAGAAAAGAGAAAAATAAAAGTAAAGGGAAAAGGAAAAGATTTTGGGTCAACATGGAATAGACATAAATGTCTAAACACCTTGCATCATCTCCAAAAGGAAAAAAACAAGACAAAGAAAAGAGAAAAGTAAAAGTAAAGGGAAAATCTTTTGGGTCAACATGGAAGAGACATGAATGTCTCAACACCTTATATCATCACCAAAAGGGAAAACACAAGACAAATAAAAATGATGTATGACATACCGACAAATGAAGGTACAAATAGAAGAATGTCCCAAAGAGAGAGAGAGATACATCAAACAGAACAATACGCGGGATCACATCACTACATGCAATCACACAAAAGAAAAATGAAGAGAAATAAAGAAAAAGACTAGTAAGTAACATGTGAATCAACCTAAAGCAGGTTTTCCACATCCCAATCATGTTCATTGTATGTTGAAGGTGGACAACTAGCCAAAGGGACAATAGCAAGTGTCGAACTAGGGTCATTACCAATTTCAACACTCTTCCTTGGAGAATTATTGTTTAAGTTCATGGAAGACTAAAATAATGTATTCAATTTATTATGTACCTCCTCATCAATTTTAGTAATATCATCATCATCATCTAAACTAATCACAACAGGAGGTCGAATGATAATGTCCAAAGAAGGGTTCAACTCTTGTTGTGATTGCACTATAGGATCTTTTTGAATTGAGGGAGATTCATTTTGTATTGCTTCTATCATGTTTGGATTTTTATTCTATTTGTTAATTTCTTCATTTAACATGCAAGAATGGGCACAACGTCTACGCCTATGCTCTCTAGCACCTCTATTTCTTTTAGTTTGGTTTTCAAGTTGTGTTTGTGTAGGAGAAGGATGATCAACCATATGTTTATTTTCTTCCCTAAGGTGAGGAATGAAAGGAACCATGGGAGGTTGTTCAACCAATTTCTCTTTGACTTTGTAATTTTTTTTCATTCTAGGAGTTGTAACGGTATTGTTTTTTTTATCTCTTGGTCTTTTGTAGGAAATAGGTGAAGGTTTTGTCTTTGGTTGGTCTTGGTCAATTGGAATGTCTTTAGTTTAAATAATGGTTTAGTCAAGGATAGTAGGCTTGATGGTGGGTGGGGACATGTTTCAGAGGGATAATTCTACTATTTTTTTTGCCTTTAACTGTTATTAGGATTTGAAAAAGAAGAATTCTTGTGGTTTGATAGATTCTATACACTTGGGCCAAAATAAATCTAAGGAAAAGTTTCCATGGGAAGACAAAGGGTTAAAGCCACTATGATGGATGGTGAAAAATTCATTGTCAAAGGGAAACTTTAAGCATTTATGTACAATCGAAGGGACTGCATTCATGAAGTGAAACCATGGATAGCTTAGCTTCACACGAAATTGGTTCGACTTTGGGATGATGGAGAATGAGATATCTAATGTTTTTGGTCCTAATTGTAAAGGAATAGTGATCAATGCCATTGTAGGGAAAGCAAAACCATTATGTGTCTTGATCAATCCTTTTGGTTTATCATATATATCTTGATAGAGTTCATGTAGAAGTAAGAATTCCTTGTTGATCATATTCTCTCCACAAACAAGATCTATTAATATCCCATTAGTGGGTTTATCATAGATACGGATAGCTATGTAAAGAGGACCATTGGGTGCATTTTTAAGTTTATCTTTAGAGGAGAAATCAATGTCGAGAGGCTTTTGAGTTAAGCCCTTACAATGCTGAGTTTCAACCAATGCAACTAAACGATCAATAGGATTTTTTTATTGTTGATTAGTATCCATAAGATTTTGCTGAATTATATGTATGTTCTCATCATCCATGTCAATATTCATCACATCAGTATTTGTAGTCTCACTAGATTTGATAAATGAAATATTATGTTTCAGCATGGGATTGGTAAAGATTCCCAAGTTTTGGTTAGGAGGGGAAACAAATTTATTTCCTTGATCATTAACACCTCCAATGGAAAGTCAGTTGGAATCAATGAGGTCTTGCACAAGATGTTTAAGACACTTACAATGTTCCATATCATGTCCATTTTTTCATTGATAATGGCATAATAATTTGATCTAAAATTTGGAGGTAGGGGATTATTTGGATTAGTTGTTTTAATGATAGGAAAGGTAATCAGTTTTTATTCTAAAAGTTGGGTCATTGTGTTATGAAGGGTATCAAGTAAGGGAGTGAATTTCCTTTTCGGGTCCCCATAGCTAAAGGGTATCTTTGCTTTAACACCTACTTGGGTATTGTTATTTTGACTTATTTTTTGAGGGGTATTGAGTTGAAGGAAGCCTTTATTCTATTTTCTAAAATATTGGTAATTGTTTTGATTTGTAGACTTAGACTTCTTAGTTTGGCTAGAAGTGGACTTTGTATCATGACTACTAAATGAGTTTTGATAATCATAGAGGGCATTACATAAGTGAATGAAGGAGGGGAATTTAATCATGATAAGCTTATCTTGTATCTTACTTTGAAAATTCTCTATCAACATATTTTGAAGGTGAGGGTCAAGAACTTGGACATCGATTTGGGAATAAAGTGATGGATAGCACGAGATAAAGTCAATAATCTTTTATTCTTCTTTTTGCTTACATCTCATCAAATCAGCTAAGGTCATCTTAGGAGTCATAGACACTTGGAAATGGTTTATAAATGCCTCAACAAGTTCATTGAATGAAAAAAATTATTTTTTTAGTAATGAAGAAAACCATTCTAAGGTAGTATCCTTCAAGGATCTAGGGAAAATTTCAACCAAGAGTTTATCATCAAGAACAGAGTCACTACATAAGGCAGTATAGGCAGCAACCTGGTTAGAAGGATCACCCTTCCCCCCATATTTCTTGAATCTAGTCATCTCTACACCTTGTGGCATCAGTGATTTCAATATATCCAAGGATAATGAACTAATTTTGACATAATATGTAGGTGGACCATTTTGATTTTGGTTGATGGTGGAAACATTCTTTTGAAGGGATGAAATAGTTTGCAAAATTTGATTTATGATAGGGCCATTGCTTGTATAATGAAATGGAGGTGAATATGGTGGGGGTGTGTATGTGTTTGAAGGACAAGTTAATGGAGTTCTTATAGGTGGTAAAGTGGTAGGATATATGACATGCAATGCCACAAAGGTACTAGGGATGCAAGCAGAAATAACTAAGGAATCACATTACTAGTTGGTTGCATTGTTGTTGTAGCTTGAGGGCTAGTATAGGTAGGAATAGAGCCAATTTTTGTGGGAGGAGGAATTTGAATTCCTCCTTGGCTTATGACATTGCTTGTAGGTAAAGGACAACTAGTGGTTGAGGGAAAGTGTTTTACAAATATTTGAACTATGTTATGCACAAGGTCAAGTTTTTCTTCACTTTCAAGCATGCGATGAATGCTATCTATAGTAGGGATAGTAGTGGTTGAGATGTTATTATTTTTCACTTGATGTTTTATGTTTTCTAAATATTCATAAATTTGAATTATGTTTTCTTGTGGAATACTATCAAAGCTTGTTTTAGCATGCATCACACTACTTAAAGGCAAAGAGTTGTTAAGGGTATCCTCCATACCTAGTGTAATAGTGTCAATACTAGGAGTGAAAGAGCTAGACAACCTAAGATCCATGATGATTGTGCTATCATAGGATGACATGAGTCTCGAACTTCATCTCACTATAGTATTAGCAATAGGAGACCAAATACTCATGCAAGGGCTACTAAGTGCAAAATGAATGAAAATGTAATTTAAGATAAGTACAATGATTAATATAATAGAAACTTTATAAACTAAAACAAAAAGTTATCAATAGTAAATAGGATCTCACAAAAAAAAGTCTTAAATTCTAGAAAATGCAATGCAAAATCTGCACTAGGACAAAATTGCCTAAAGGGGCGTATGAGTTCCAATGAGGGGTGTGTTTTTAAATTTAAAATAAAATCAAGTGATTTTTATGCTTTTATGTTGTATGATCTATAACCTAAGTGAAAATGCAGAATTTAGATAATTTTCAATGATGTGAGATGCAAAAATGCCAGCTCTATGCACTTTCACTAATTTAAAATTAGAAACCCTAGAATACCAATTAACTAATGTAAACCCTAATGCAATATTAATGCAAGCAAGATATAGGATGCTGATGCACTCCAAATTAGAATTATGATGTTATAAATGCAGGTTCACCGAAATGAAAGGAAGAATTTTGTATGGCTTTTATTCTTGGGAGATAGAATAACCAAATCCAAATACTCTCATTCAAGGATAACCCTAGAGATCTCAACCTCAAGTATGTAAATGAAAAAGAGATCTTGCAATAGGGTTGTCCTAGGGTCTGATTGTAAACTAATGTGGGGTTCACCACAAAGCTAGGGCTTGGAAAGACAAATGCAATGTAAATCAAAATGCTTAAACTTGGTATGATGCAATCTTTCACTAAATGACATAAAAATGCATGTAAATCATAACATAAAATTGTAAGATGAAATGTGTGCACTTGAAAAATCTAGGGATGACTAAATCATGGCCTAAAATGTTGAAAACACTAATTTTAAAGCCTACTGGGACTCATACACTGGTCAGGGTGATTTAGTCGCAAATCTGGGTTTCTGTGCAAAAACTAAAATATGGCAAAAGGGTGTTTGAAACTGTAAAAACTTGGAAAATGACCTAAAGTAGGACTCATATGCTAGAACTAGTGTATTAGTCTAGTTATGGATTTTTGGAGCTTCAAAGTCTGAATCTAGTCTTCAATATTTGGTATGTACTTTCTAATTGATTTTTTTATTTGAAACCTTGATTTGCAACCTACAGATGTCTTCCAATGATCTTCAATGCAAGGTGACAACTTTGAGAAATTTCTCCAAACTTGGTCTTCAATTTTTCCTCAACCTAAACCTACAAATCACACACTAAAGAGAGGGAAAAATGTTGTTTTGTTAGTGAATAGGGGTTTTCATTGGTCAAACCCCATTTTGGTAATCAAACTTTCTAATGAAATGAAATAGGAATGGAGAATGATGAATGAACAAAATGTGATGTTGCAACTCACCAAAACCTAGCAATAAAGTGTTGCAAACATGTATGAGGTGGCTCTAATGGATGTAGATATTGATTTGAATGGTAGCTTGAATCATAAAGCCCTACATCACAATTGTTAGCTAAAAATAAACATTATGCATTAAGACTTTGACATGATGCTTGCTACTTGAACAATGCTCTAAAACATTTGATAATATACCTTTGAAGACTCTTGAGTGATCTTGTAAACACTTGAATTCTCTTGTGAACTCAAATTTTCTATAAGGATGCTCATTCAACTTGCTAGGTGTAAAATGAGTTGAAGAAACTTGTATTTATACTTAATTATGCCAAATTTCTTGAAATTACAACACTACAAGCCGACATCAGATCTAGGAGGATAAAATCCCACCAAGAATTTGAATTAATTTTTATTTTGGGTGACATGGGACTCATACACCCAAGGTGGCGTATGAGCCCCATTAGCCATAAATTATGGGACCAAATTCAACAATTCTTAGAAAGGTGAAAAATCAAGATTGAGACCCAAAACCCTAGGTGGGACTCATACACCCAAGATGGCGTATGAGTCCCAAACCACCAAATCTTGGCCACATAACCTGAAAAAACTTGAATTATGATTGGATGTTAATTTGTGTCAGGATCATCCTTAAAAAGATGCATTAAATGAGGCTTGTGGATGCAAAATAAGGCCAATTAAAGAATAAAGAAGCCCAATTATTAATGACAACCCTAGAAAAGTGTGAAAGTGTGTTACAACCCTTTACAATGCCCTAAATAAGGTAGGATTACTTTTATTTATTTTACAAGGGCCTAAGACCTAGTGTGAGTGTGTTAATCACATTACAACACTAAGTCAAGGAAACATTATGCTCAATTTTATAAGGAGAGGCCCAAACAAGTGTGAAAATGTCACTGATGACATTTTTTGACACTACAGTATGTGAGAGAATTTAAGGCTGATGTCCCTTTTCCTTGTTGACTTCAATCCTTTCAGTACTAACCTTATGTTTTATTGTGTGTCTTTTTATGTGTCTTCTTTGCGTTTGCATTGTGTTAACTTCATGTTTTTCATTTTTCATCATCTCTTTGTTCTATCATGCCATGTTTTTTCATTATGTATTCTTCATGTTTTCAAGCATGTATGTCTATGTATGTTATCTTGTTTAATATCATACACATGTGTTCCATTGTGCTTATTTTTGTTTTACATGGGATATTGTATAATGGGGGCTTGATCACCCCCTAGATTCATTGTTATCATATCTCTTCAACATTTATACATTTAGACCCCTCTTGGCATATATTTATTTACTTTAGTGTGATTCTAAGCATAATTTCATACTCTCACAAAAGTAGGGGCTACATATAACATCATAAATTGTCACCCTTGACAACTTCACACTATCTTTTTCTCCCCTTTAAAGTTGTTTGACCTAATTAAACATTGAACTTCCTATATTATGCATTCCACAACCTATTTTAAACATTTTCCCATAATTTTAAAGTATTAAACCAATTCTCTTATTTAATAGTTTATCCCTGACACTTTAATCTTCATAAAATAAGGTTGGGACAATAGCACCTAGGGTGCTTATGTCCCCCTATTTTGGCTCCAAATTCAAAGATGTTGGCATTAGCATTTTATTATTTGAAATTCAAATTAAATTTTGCTATTAGGATTTAAGTTTTAGGAAATTAGAATAATAGTTTATAAATACCTATTTATTGCATCATTTCAAATCTATCTAAAATTAAGTGGAAAATTTAAGAACCAAGAGCAAGAATTATTATCAAGAGCATTGTTTAGCAAATTAAGAGAAACCATTAAAGTATTTATTGTAGTAATTCAAGATCCAACATCAAGTCAATCTGTATGTGAGTTCATTTTTTCATTATCATTATTTTGTGAAGGCTAACCCCTTTTGTAGGTTTACAAAAAAAATCAAGAAAGAAATATCAAGACCTTGAGGTGATGTGTATGACTCCAATTATTTGAGGAATCCATTGAAGGGTGGTGAGTTGTAGAAATTTATGATTCATCATTACTGAATATCATTTATCTTCCATATCATTGACATTTCCATTATGGAATTGGAATCACTAACATGGGGTTTGACTAAGGGAAGCCCCTAAATGGTGTAATTCTTCATTTCTCCTTGATTATGTAGGTTTCAAATATGAAGAATATTGAAGGAAGATTGAAGGCCAATTATTTTTTGCTGCAATGAAAACCCTATGCCATGAAAACTCACAAAAAATAACTTACAAAATTATCCAATAGTGATCTGCCAAGTTTGTAGACAAGAAATGGAAGTTTAGATTTGACATAAGAGGTTTGTGAAAATAGATCCAAAAAGAGCCTACTAAGATAGTGGTTCCTGAAAAGGAAATTTCCTCATAAATCAAGCTCAAATTTATACCATAGGTGCACAGTTTCCTTCTCAATCTATTCCTGTAGTCCAATTTTTCTTATGATATTTTAAATCATTATTTGCATTATTAGGTCAATTGAATAACTATATTTCATCTTTAGGGAATTTCTAGATTTGTTGAAGGGACAGTTGACTCCCCTATCAGGTTGTGAGTCAATCACATACCTTGTCCAAATCCATCAAACCCCTATTCAACCTCTACATTTCCAATCCATTTCATTTCCACCCTTCGTTTATTTACTTAATGAAACATTTACGGAAAGGTATCAAAACCCTAAGGTGAAAACCCAAAGCTTTCCCTTTCCCTCCATTTTAGTCTCTTGCCTTTAGGATTTTCTATTAGACGAGAAGATAATGAACCTTGAAATTCTTGTCTTATAGTTGAAATTGAAAGGAACTCTTCATCAAAACAAGATAATTTGTACATAACCAGAATAGATAAATCTTGTAAACAAGTATTGATAATCCATATGAAGCCCTCAAGAGAGAAAAAATTATCCTCCAAAAGAATCCATCACTCATGTATTATTCAACAATAAAGATTATAATAGTTCTCCATAGTCATAATGAATCCATTTGAAGCATCAAACCCTCTATAAGTTAATGAAGGTGACTCCCCCCAACACCCACATTAAACATAAAAATAGATATCGACAAAAAAATCAAGATAAAAAAACCCAATTTTGATTTTTTTAGAAAATAAAATTATTGATTTAGGAATTACAATGCTACAACCATATGTGCTTGATAAATTATAAAAAAAATTAACTCTATAAATAAAATAAAATATTCAGATCCACAATCTACACTAATGGAGCCACCTTCTGTAACCATCATTAACCCGTTTATTGTGTACCAATAGATTCCCTAGAATGTTCTAGAATGTGTGATTTCTCCCTTTATTTTGGCATCCAAAAGTTTGGCCATTCATTTTTCCCATCCAAGAAGATATTCTATAAAAATTCACTTTTGGTGGCATATCTTCTTGGATCCATAACTTTTTATTCGAGTGTCCAATTGGATATTATAATAATATATCGTTTGAAATATCTCAACAAGATCGACTAAATTGAAATTTTATGCATTTTTATAGTTGTTTCAAGGCTTTGAAATTTTACAAACTTGATTTTGAAACTTTATTGGAGAACTTTGTCAGATTAAAAAATTTAATATCTCCCAAATGGTGTAGGATATTGAGATGTTTAATTTTCTATTAGATATGTCTTTCAATTATGCTCCTTGGGGTAAATTTTTAGATCCACAAAAGCCCATTTAGGTTGAATTATTAAAAATATTAAGTGATTATTTTGACCTTTTCTAACTTATGACTACCTTACACCCCTTAAGTGTCATCATGGGACTCAAAACAACAAAAAAAAATAAGGAAAATATATTTTTTGGCGGATCCAAGATTGCACCTATGCCACTAGATGCTCCTACGTCAGACACCCAAGTTTATTTTAGATGTGACCTTGTCACTTCTCTAGTGTTGGAGGAAAACCAAGATGGTCAATCTATGCCTTATAAAACCATGATGAATCTTAAAAGGGAATTTATTGCAATTTAACAATATATTCTTCATACTACTTGTTTCTTCTACTTCTTCCCACATGGATTTCAAATATTTTTTCTATATCTTCCTTCTCTAAAGTAGGTGCTAGATTTTTCCACTTCTCTTTTATTGGTCTATCATCTATATCTCCTTCATGATACTCTATCATATCAAAAATGCATAGCATATTTGAGATGTTTATCCAGCTTGGAAACTCTATCTCATAGAAATTTTCTCAATCATGGTTTTTCAGGATCTTTCATTGTCCAAATATCTTCACCTTGAGCTTGTTATACATTCCCATTGGGAGCCTTTCTTTCCTTAGGTTAACCATGACTTCCTATCCAACTTGAACCTCCTTAAATATTCACTTCTAATCTTCTTGATCCTTTTACTAATAATTCATCTTATTGATATGATTTCTTACCTCTTCATGCAATTTTTGCAAGTTCTCTACAAAATCTTCAATTTCGACACTGATCTTTTCTCCTTTTTCCATATTTATCAACTCAAAAAAATTCATCAAGCTACTCCCATATACAATCTAGAATGGTGATTTATCAGTTCTCCTATTGAAATTTTTTTTGTAAGTGAATTCTACTTGTATAATTAAATCCAATTCCTTGGACTTATCTCCTACTAAGCATCTCAATGGTTTCCCAAACTCCTATTCAACACATCCATTTATCCATCAAGCTATGGATGATGTGCAATAATCAACTTCGAATTTGTCTTCAACTTATTCCATAACATCATCAAGAAATAAATAATAAATTTAGTATCTTTATTTGAAATTATACTCTTTGGAAGAACATGAAGTCTCAACACCTATATGAAAAATAACTCTACAATGTGAACACCATCAGTAGTCTTATGACACAATAAAATATGCCATCTTAAAAAAATTGTCAACCACCACAAATATTGAGTCGTGTCCTCTATTCCTTAGTAAAAAAGAACAAATTCCATAGTATTATCTTCTCATGGCCTCTCTAGTACAGGTAATGGCTCATATAGCCTAGTACTTTGACTTACCCCTCTAGCCATTTAGCACACTCTACAAATTTGTATACACTTCCTCACATCTTGTTGTAACTATGGTCAATAATAATTCTCATGAATCATCTACTATGCTTATCCTTTATTAGGTTCCCTCTCATAGAACTCCTTGGAATGCATGATTGGATTCCTCTAAAAACATCCCATATTGGATTAAGAAATCCAACCATTTTGTCCTATCCAAAATAACAAGTTCCAAAAAAGTCTTCCAAGCTTCTACAAATTTTATATCTTCAAGATACAAACTCTTGAGTTTATTGAACCAACATCCTCTATTCTCATCTTTATCATCATTTTTTTCCTTCTATGTAAGGCATCTATAACTCTATTTGACCTTCCACTCTTGTGCTTCAAAACAAAAGTATAACTCTACAAAAAATCAACCTAGTTTAAGTTCCTTTGATTTAACTTTCCTTGATTATTAAGATACTATAAAACCTAATGATTAGTATAAAAGATAAAATATTTTAGAAAAAAATAGTGTTTCCATTTCTTCAAATCCTAAACTATAGCATAAAACTCATGATCATAGAAAAAAATTCCTTTTAGCATAATTCAAATTCTCACTAAAATAGGTAATGGGCTTACCATCTTGACTCAAAACACCTTTAGTAGCACTACCACTAGCATCACAATCTACTTGAAAAACCTTATTGAAATTTGGAAGTTCCAAAATATGTTTCTTTATCACTTTTTTCTTCAACATATCAAAAATATCAGCTTATCTTGTATTCCACTTACACTCCTTTCTACCCCCTCTCATTTTTCAGTTAGGGGTGCACAAATACTACTAGAATTATTAATAAAAATTCTATAAAAAAATTCTAGAACATGATATGATCTTACCTTTATAACACTCGTTGGTGTAGGACATTCAATTATAGACCTCACTTTTTCTAGGTCCATTTTAAGACCTTCGACTGAGATAAAAAATCCCATATACACTAGTAGGGATTCTAAATTTTATAAAAAAATTAGGCTGGTTCTTTACTTTGTCATCTTTTATTGCCTTTGTGCCCAAGGGCAGGGTTTAGGGTTTTTGTTTAAAATCCCTTGTTTAAAATTTTATGGTCTTAATCCCTTGGGTATTCTAATCCTTTGTTGAACCATTATGCCAGTTACTAGTTACCTTAGTTACAACTTGACCTATTGTTAACATATTATTACCAGCCCCTTGTTCTAGGTTTGTCGGTCGCCGATTACCTTTCCATGGTTTTAATTCTTCCTAAGTCAGGCTGAAATATTTCATGTTAAGAACACTTAAGTCCTAAGTTTTTGTTCTTGAGGTTTTGAGTCTCGTTGACCTAGTCAATTCCCCTTCTTTAAAATTAACATTTATGCATGTACATGTTTGTTGGCCATTGAATCTAGAGATTAAATCCTAACCACTCCCTATTAGCCCCACAAGATTAAAATAATAGTTTCTATGAAGTAGCAGGGTCAGCGGGCTAGTGACATGTGTAACACTGTAGGTGTGGGACCCAGTTTCCACTTTTTATGCTCAATGCTTTAAGCTTTTAAACAAACGATCAAGATGAATTGTTGAGTTTTAATCTCAGCCATTCCCCACCAACCCCACGAGAATAAAATAATATTTTATGAAATGTAGCAGGGTCAGCGGGTTGTTGATGTGTGTCCAATCAAAGAGATGGGGCATAGTCCCCACTAAAACACCAAGTTATGAATTTGGGAACCAACGCCCGAGATCTCTTTTTGAGATCTAATCCTACCCATTTTGTGTTGATCCCACAAGATAAAAGTAATGTTTTACGAAAAGTAGCAAGGTCAGTGGGCTACTACCATGTGGATTCTCTTGTTGTTTGGTAAGAAAGAAGGTGCAACCCATGGAGCAAGTGGGCCAGTATTCCAACTAATTGATTTTCATTAGACAAAGAATAAGTGAACGATGGCGATGAAAATTCAAACTTTATTGAATTAATCTAAGTCATTCAATGAGCGACCTAAGAAGAAGATCAACGACTGATATTCAAAGTTGAAGATATGAATGTGAGACTCATTTATGCTTCACGCAAGTGAGTAGTAACGATGGAGGAAACATCGAGAGCTACTTAGTTTTGACTTAAATGAACATAAAAGTTTGGTTTGTTGCATAATTGAGAATTGCAATACGAATTTGGAGCCTCTAGGATATTGAGAAGAGAATTTCATAGTCTAGGATGACTAGAATTTTGGTTTCCTAAGTGCATAAAAACTGTAAGTTAAACAAACGCACTTCTCTGTGCTGTGTTCAAACTATTCTGAATTAGGGAAAATATTCATTGTGTTTTCTAGTTGACTTGGTATGTGTGCCCTTTAATTGCTTTATTGTTGTTTGAATTTTCTTTCAAGAGTTGAAATCTTGTCAAACACTTTGAAATTGTACCTTCGAGCCATGCCCTAGGTTTTGAATTGAAATGTTTGGTTTTGAACTTCTTAATGTTGAAACCCTAGATTAGTTTTAAACCACCTTGATTCTAATGATGCCCAAAGAATGAGTTCCCAATTCTGAAACTGCATCCAGGCCTCTTCTTGCTTAGGATGTTATTGATCAATTGAAACCATCA
Source organism: Sequoiadendron giganteum (assembly GCA_007115665.2). Taxonomy (NCBI): domain Eukaryota; kingdom Viridiplantae; phylum Streptophyta; class Pinopsida; order Cupressales; family Cupressaceae; genus Sequoiadendron; species Sequoiadendron giganteum. Next base: position 245,067,321 of record CM021108.1, read on the forward strand.
ACTAGTAAAAGGGTAGAGGGTGTAGCTCTATTTTATGGGCTATTAGGTTAAGGAGGGGCTAGTAGATACGTAATGCAGTATCAAGGATGCCAATGTGTTGTATATAGGGTGGAAATTATTCTAAAATTGGTTTGGGAATAGGAATTTGGGAGTTCCTATCTACAACCCTTGGAGATTAGACTTTGGAAAATTATTGGTGCTAAAAGTATACATGGGTGTGGATTTATTGAAAGATATTGCTGCAAGGTATGACCATGTGTCAACAGTGATTAGGGCATATAATGGTGTGGAAATGGTTAAGAAAACTAGAGAGGAGATTGTAGAGGTTTTCAACCTACATGAATTGAATAAAGATATGATTCCTACTGACCTTAAAGTTTTTAGAGAAGAGTATAAGAACACAAAGGCTTTGTTCAGATTGAAAATTTTTCCCATTCACACTACAGGTACTGAGGCTAGGAGGAATAAGAAGAAAATAAATATTGGTGAGAATGAAAAGGAGCCTTTCCCCATGATGTACTTTGCCAACTACTTCTAGAAAATAGTTTTCTCCTTGTGCTAGATCCTTGGTGTTGATGCACCATCCACCATGGAGATAGATTTCATGTATATGGTTGCACACCTCCAACACCCAGCTTATAACATAGTGTATGAGAATTCTACCTATGTGGAAAATAAAATGCATAAGGGTTTGTCTTCACTGAAGGAAGGAAAATAATTAGTGAGCTTCAAATGGTACTCTCTCCTAATGCACATGTTCCTATACAAGGGAGACAATTTTTTTGGTAAGGACATGAAATTGAAAAAATTAGAGGATGATATTGAGCTTCATGTCTAATGTTGGACTCAAATTTTGGAAAAAGATGATTTGAAATTTGACTATGTTGTTTTCCACAATGTTTTTACCTCCAAACTAAGAAGGTTTCTATTTTCAATCCACCAAGAATCCTGAAGGAGATACATGACTTTTTGAGGCCTATGGAAAGGAGACCTGAATTGAAATTGACTCACAATTGGGGGGATACAATCCCATACTATAATAAAATAATTTTTAGGTTTTATGACACTAATTCGAATCCATATGCATTACCAAGAGATGATCAATTGAGGATCATATTCATTGAAATAATGAGACAGCTAGGGGCAACACAAATGGCACACTTGCCAAAGCAACAAAGAAAGAGTTATTTCTTCCCTAAATGGATGGTATTTGTAGAATTTATAATGGAAAAGGGAGGATGGATGAACTTGGGGTAGTTTCTTGGTCCTTACAATTTGAAGACACCATGACCCCAAGGGTTTAATTATTTCCATGAAGGTAAAGACTAGGAGTGGCTTCTTTGTGCACAAATTTTACTATCCTGAACATGTCATCAAGAATATCTTTGATTTGCAAGAACAGGAGGAGAGGAAGGCAGAGTATATTTCTTTCAAAAATATGATGGATAAAGCTAAAAGGGCAGATCCCAATTATGACCCTATGCCCAATATTAAGGGTGAATTGAATAGAGTTATGTATGTTCTTGAAAATTTTGAGAACATAGTGGGTGTCGAGGGAAGAAAATATGATAGCTAATAAGGGGAAGTCAATTGAAGTCAAGGAGGATACCACAGTAGAATGGGAGATAATACCATCTTATTAGCTAGCACTAAAAGTTAGAATTTACTCCACAAAGAAGGAGAAAATTAAAAAAAGCAAACATTTCCAATCTCTTATACGTAAGAGGGCTCAAGGGAATCTTCTAAAGATAGATCAACACCATCTCCTCCAAGGCAAGATGCACCTACTTATAATTGATCTTGACTCACCTCGAAGAGGTTCTTCTCCATCGGAGCAGCCACCAATCAAAAGGTAGAAAATAGAGGTGAAAGTTGTAGTTGATTATCCTCAAACAAATGAAGATGATATTTTGGTCACACCTGATGAGATATGAGAAGGAATGTCTTCTCCCCCAAGGGAGGTTGCATCAAGTATGAAAAAGAGTAGCCTTAGATTGGGAAAGGAAGATATTATTGGTTTGAATAATGTTGATGATATGAGGCATGAGGCCTGCAAGGCTTTTATTATAGATGATTCTTTTATACAAAATGAGGCATTCAAAGATTTTGTATGGGGAGCCAAATCTTAGGAATATGTTGAGAATGTGGCAAGAGAAAGGAGTTGCACCCTGAAATTCTAGAGGAAGTTGTGCAAGAAAATGTGAGGAATACAGTAAGGAATGAATTCTAGGATATGATAGCTAATGAGGGCATAACACTTTTGGAGAAAATTGTACTCTTGTTGCCTGAATGGGATATTGCAGATGTAGTAGTGTTGGATACAATAAGGAGGTCTAAAAAGCCCTTATTGAAAACTAAAGAAGAAGCCAAATTGGCACTACAAAGGTCAACCTTTAGTGAGGAATGGGATGATTTGTCTATTTGGTCATTATCTTTGAGATCAAGGAAGCCAAAAAATGTAGAGTCAACTAAATTTAAGGGGAAACTAATTGTAAGGAGAGTATCGGATACTCGATCATTGGAAGAAACTTACATGAAAATAAATGTTGCTAAATTCACTAAAGAAATGATGGAGAGTCTCACTACTGATAGAGACTCATACAAGGGTAAAAATAATGAGCTTGTTATTGAGTAGCATAAGAGTTAGCAATGGGAAGTTATGCTAGAAATAGAATGGGAATTATACAAGCAACAAATAGAAACATTGAGGGCTTAGGTCCCATCAAGGTCAAGTCATGCTACACCCACTTCTCCAATAACACATCCTTAGTTTCCTCCTCCTCGAAAATAAAATTCTTTAGAAATAGTGCCATATAAATTGGGTCAGGAACCATTGCAGTTGAGGAGCCAAGCACATCAAGTGTAGCTCCATCAAGTGGGCCCAACAAGGAATGATTATTGTTGCAGATTGAGGTGTATAAGAAATTATTTTCAGAGGTTCAAGATACAATATATGAGAATAATTCAAAGATAGTTAATACTATTTTGGAGCATTTAAATAAGAATATTAAAGGTAAGCTAAATAGTATTCATGCAACTTATTCTTTAATGTTGTAAGCAATAAAATTGTCTCAAAGAGACAAGGAGTTATCTACCCCAATCTTGGATAAATGGATTCCTAGGGCTGAGAACTTGAAACTCATGGAATTTGGGGTTTCACATTAGAAAGATATGTATCAAGAAATTTTCCCAACTTATAGATTCTTTAGTGAACTTAAAGAGTAGAATTTTCAAGGGTGTGTTGCTCCATTAGAGGTTAAAATCAAGGAGTTAAAAGAAAGGTTTGATGAAGCATATTTGGTGTTACTTCATGATATCGAACACACATATGATGAGGTAAAACCTCTACAAGTATGGAATAATTAGTTTGATACAACAATTGCCTCCAAAGCATCATTAATATGTGAGAGTGTTGTTATTGATGTGTTGAAGAATACTCTTGAGAACTTGTCTTTCACCATCAGCTTCTTGGAGGATTTTGATAAAGAATCAAATTTAGTAATGGCAAAGTATGCTCCCTATAGAAAGAAAATGGATGAACTCATTTGATCTAATTGGACTTATGATGCTGAATTTGAGTTGTGGAAAAGGATTTTCATTGATGAAGTGGAGATAACATATACATGATCAAGTATAGTATAGGTCTAGCCTCAGAAGATATAATGCATGTAAAGGATATGTTTCTCCCAATTTCAGTTATGAAAATTAAGTGTTGAGTATTGATGACTTGGACTAGTGACTTGAATGTTGATCTACATTTTGATCCACCTTTTCCCTCCTTTTGCACACCTTTTGTCACTTTGTTGAAAATAATAAATATGCAACAATAGTTTGAGGAGTACTCATTACAACAAACTTCATTTTGGAAGGTGTGGGAGTTTCCACCAACTAAAAGGAAACCATTGTTTCAATGATGAATATTCTTTTAGTTTGTTGTAACCTTTCCTTAGGGAATAACCTACATAGTTTTTCAAATGAAAATGTGACATGTGTACATTTTGGCCTGAAGCTTGTTTTTCTCCCTTGTTTCTATAAACTGCAATTCAAGGCCATTTGTGCGAGTCTCTTTTCGGAATTCTAGATCTGAAAATACAAATTGAAAACACAAAGAAAATACATTTTGATAGGTTTTCATTCGAGCAAGTAGATTTTGTAAATTTTATAGCTTCCAAGCATGTCTGAATGACACTGCAAATCATTTGAGTCTATTTTCTCTCCATCTTTAATGTTCTATATGAGTTATTAATACAAATTCGATCAAAGATCCTTTCATTAATCTTCATTGTTATCTTGCATTGATGCATGTTTTAATTATGGCTCTAGTTTAATGAATTAATTAAAATACCTTGATTAAAGCATGAGTTCATATGGATGTTTAGTGGATCTTATAAGTAGTCATAGAGTCTAATTATTTCATATGTGAATTCTAGTGCAATTCCACAAAGATCATGAATTTTTGGAATTAAAATCGCCTGGTAGTTTAGTTTATTGTTTTTTGACTCCCTACCCTGAGATAAAGCATTGATTTAAATTTTATGAGTGCATTTCCTATGGTTTTGGTCCTTCAAATTGAGACCAAAATTTATAAATCAAATTTTAATCCATCTACCTTTGTTGAGGTTAGTGTTGTGTGATTTCTCAGCTTTAGGTGTTTGATCTTTCAAAGGAATTACTAGTTTCTTTAAAGGTCTCATCTATTTAGCATTGAAATGAGAATTTATTTGTTTATTATGCAATGTCTAATATAATTATTTAGCAAGGTTACAAGATGCACATTGTGGGATCACCCTCTCGGGTTTTACAAAGCCTGAAATGCAAGAGGGAAGCATCTTAGCTTCCTCTTGTTCATTGGCCAATCATCTCCTAAGTATTCAAGAATTGAATCTAGAAAATTCATAGATGCTTGGTGAGATCTATTTGGTTCTTAAAAAACCATAAAGAGATTCGTAACTCTACTAGGGATCGAACCCAAAATCTCTAGTTTCATAGACTAGGTTTGATAAAATATATGCTCTCCAAAGTTCCTTGTCAAAGATTACTATGCTTCATAGTGATGTTTATCCATAGAGTCAGTCTATTTGAAGTTTATGTTAACTATTGCTCAAATTTTATGCAATTTTCTCACCATTTTTGTGTCTAAAATCCATTTCTCAAAGTTCAACACAAATTTATTCGTATTTGTCAAATCTTGTTTGTGTATGTAAGGATCTTGTAAAGTTTAGACAAAATTGTAACAAAATTTCTATGAATTTGTCCCAATCAATCTGGGTGTCAACTCTAAAATCTCTACACCAGTGTGTGCCAACATTTGAAGATATCAAAGAAGTAAAGAAGCATAATAGAAGAAAATTTAAAAGGTGGATGAAAGTAAAGAAGATTTGAGAAAAAATGCAAGGAACCCATGGCCACATGAAGAAACATCCAGAGAAAAAGTTGGAGGGAGAATTTCAGAAGAACAGTCATGGAAAATGGGTGAAAGAAAAGCAAACAGGAACAAGTAGGTCTAGCCCTCATCCAACTCCTGAACATGAAAGAAACTCGGTAGATCTGAGTGATAATGCTTCTTTTGAAAGAGGGTAAGTCATAATAAAAAGTGTTATGAATGAACAATGTTCAAATCAGGCCTTAATGACTAAGTAAAGAAGATAGAGGGAAATGATACAACAAGATAGTATAAATGCTAGTCATGCTAGAGTTGAAAGGTGTTTGGGCTCAACTTGTAACATAAACACTCCACTTCCTAATGACTTATTGACTGGGTTTGATGAGTATTTATTTCGAAATACTCTTGTCCATGTTGAAATTGTAGTGATATTTGATGTTAATACCACCTTTCCAGAAGAGGATGAAATCTTCAATGATGTGGAACAACTTAGAAGAGAGTTATTAGGATTAGATGAGTCTAGGAGAAGGAGAGATAAGGAAAGAGAAGAAATATTAAAGGAAGCTATGATTGAGAATGACATGTTAAAAAGAAAGGTTGAGAAAATGAGAGAACTAGAACAATTGGAAATTCAATATACCCAAACAATTGGTCCTACAGTGGAAGAAAATATATGTAGGGACCCTATAACTGCCTTAGCCAAAAAAAATTGCATTAGTTAATCGACTAGTGATCCTATGAAAGATTCTCTTGCATTTGATCCTCTCCATAGTAATAAGACTGTTGATCCCATCCCTTGTAACAAAAATATTGATCCTCTCCCAAGTAATACTAAGGAAGTTCCCCAAAAGGATGATAAGGGAAAAAAAAATCTCAGAGGTATAAAGATAAATTGAGGGAGGTTCCTCTCAGAAGGACATACCAAAGAAAAATACTCTTTCATTGGCTGAAAGGTTAGTTGAAGAAAATGAGGAACTACTAAGAAAAGTGAATGAGATGGAATTGTTAGTTGTGAACACTGAAATGAAAAAGAAATTAGGCTTCCTAGAATCTTCCATAAAAGTTGTAGCTCTTGAAGCCCAAATTCCTCAAGCCCATGCCTCATCTTCAAATCCCCATGATTGAATCAATGTACTCTATCCTTGTTCAACCTTCTCAATGGGCCTTCCTGATGGACCCACAATAGGTTCCATAAATCCTACATGCAAAAGGTGAGGCCTAAAAAATGATTCCCAACCCAAAGTATTTGACACTGTGAGGCCTAAAAAATGATTATGATAGGAGAAGGAATCATGACAATCAAAATGAACAAGAGGGAACCTTCAGAAGAAGACAATTTCATACTAATAGGTATAGGAAACTATGATTTTATATAATTCTAGGGTATGTGAACCCTGTTCTTGATAATGCAAGAAAGCATTTGCCAAAGTTCACTAGTAATAATTCCTTGAGTGGTGAAGATCATCTAAAAGTATTTCATAGTTTTGTAGAATAATTTTAGCTTTGGGATGATGATGTTGCAATGAATTAATTTATGCAATCATTGATAGAAGATTCTAGAGATTGGTGCAAGAGCTTTCTTGATGTAAGCATTGATTCAAAGGATGCCTTCTATAAAAAATTTAGAGAGCAATATGGAGATCAAACTGATCCTAGGTTTAGGCTAAATAATTTTAATAATATCACAAAGGGACATAATGAAATGGTGATTGAGATTAATGTAAGGTTTAAAAAGGTTATGAATAGAGTCCTTACCTATTTAAGGCCTAATAAAAATGCATGCCTAGTAGAATATTATAATGGATATGATTCAAATATGTGTTACTCAAAGATAAGAATCCATAGAATCTAAGAGAAGCCTACAAGATGGTAGTTTACATAGAAAATAACAGGAGATAATCAAGTAAGGTAGGGATAAGAGATGACCCTAAAGCCTTAAAGGATCCAAGAGATTAGAATGAAAAAGCTCGCAAAGCTACAACTCCTTATGAGAAGTTGGATCAGATTGTTAGTTTGTTGCAAAAGGTGGTAAGAAATGAAAAACCTCAGTTCCAGAGGAATGAAAGGCCACCAAGATTGGTTGATCACCATTATATTACTAATTAGTACAATGGAAATCCAATTCAAAATAATCATAAAAATACCCAAGGTACACCTAACCCATTGTAAAAGCATTCGACAAGTGTTACTGAAGATTTTCCAAGGTGTCGAGTATGTCAATTACCTCATTCTTCACAACAATGTGTTGTTGCAATATCTATATGAGTCACATGATAATCAAGGGGGTTATGATTCTCCTCATGATCAAGATGAATTAATGAATGTGGTCATGATTAAAGAATATCTTTCCTATGATAAATACTCTTTGGATGATGAGCCCAAAATAAGTGATGTGGATGTGCAAAGGTAGGAAGCATGTGAGTACACTCAACAAGTGTTTTCAAATGAAGAGATAATGATTGCAATGTTTATAATCTTGATTCAAACAATATTTCTCTGAGAAGACCTAAAAATGATGAAATTGAAAATATGAAAATTGCATGAGCTACTCAAGAAAGAAATAAAATTCATTTGAGAAATAGGATTGTGAATGGTGATTAGGGTAAGCCTAGTAGTATGTTTATCAATGAAAAGAATGAAGAAAATAAAGGGACAAAGAAAAAAATAAGAAAGAAGAGACAAAACCTAAAGAAGGTAAAGGAATCAGAATTTGGGCCAAAAATATTGATAAGGTCAAGACATATGAGGAAGTTACTTCCCAAGCTATGAAGGCTAATGATCAAAAGCTAAGTGCTAAAAATATTGAAAAATAATATGATAAGGTAATTACCAAGGAAATAATACTCCTTGAATTACCTAAGTATGCTTCTATGGATATGCTCCAAATGTTGTCTCAGGTCAAGGTTATTGTCCCATTATTAGAGATGATGTGTATTGATGAACACAAGAACAAGGAAGTCACTCTAATAAATGGTGTTGATATGGTTGGTAAAGATAATATGGTAATTGATCCACCCAAAGTGAACAAGGACTAATAAAATAATGATGAAGTGGAATGGGTAATAAATGAAAACACTTAGATATACTTGGGAACAACAATTATTGCAAGACCAAGTTAGGTCAAACCATTTTTTTATCTTGATTATTGATGGAAAGCTACTTAAAAATTGTATGATTGATTCTAGGGCCTTAAACAATGTGATTCCAATGGAAATCATGAAAGAAATGGGTTTAAATATTTATAGCACTTATGAAAAGTGTTATTCTACGGAATTGAGAGAATTTCCTATCATAGGAGTGATCAATAAAGTCCCATACAAGCTTGCAACATTCCATGAGAAGGAATTGTATATGAGTGTCACAATGGTGGTATCCCACCAAATTATGGGATGTTGTTGTCAAGACAATGGAGTGTTTCCATGGGTAGAAGAATATAGTGTGATTTATCATTTTCTACCTTTTCCATTGACCAAAAGGATGTCTATATTTTTAGAGAATCAAGAACTCACCATATGATTCAGCCACTAGAAGAACTAGTGAGAATTCACTTTGTTGATACTAGTTTGGACACTTTTTGGGTTGAAGAATTGAAACATGAGGAAGAGGTCAGACTTGCACCAATTGAAAAGGAAGTCTTAGATGAATCATAAGGAGATGCTCTCTGGACCATGTACTTTGATGGAGCATGTTCCAAGGAGCCCTCAAGTCCAGGAGTTATTCTCATTTCCCCACAAGGTAAAACATTCAAATACTCTTTCTTGTTGAAATTTGCCTACACAAATAATGTGGCTGAATATGAAGCCTTATTGTTTGGTCTAAAAATAGCTTCAAAACATGGTATCAAAATGCTAAAAGTATTGGGTGACTTTGAGTTGGTAATATCCCTAGTTAGGTCAAGATTCATTTCAAAAAATAAGAGACTTAAGCAGTATAGGAATGTTGTTTGGGATACAATTGAGGCTTTTGATTATTTTAAAATTGAATGGCTACAAAGAGGAAAGAATGTAAGAGAAGATTTGTTAGAAAATATTGCTATTAGATTGGATGATGTCTTTTTTGATGGAATTTAAAAAATAGAGGTGCAAACTCGGCCTACAGTGCCTGTTAATACTTGAAATTAGAAAGCCTTTGATGATCATAATGATATTTTGAAATTTTTGCATTGTATTGACCAATATGAGAGCCAAGAAATTGATTTCGGTGCATTATTAGTGGAAGGTGATGGTATAGAAACACTGTTTGGGAAGGAAGCAATCCAATTGAAAACCAACAAGATTCCCAAAGGATTGGTTGCACTAGAGAGGGTCTTTGATGGCCCTAATAAAGAAAATCTTAAGCAGACATCTTCCCACAAGGAAGATTTGGAAGAAATAAATCTCGAAACCGAGAATTCTCCCAAGAAGGTATACATAGGAAAGAAAATGAAACCAGATGTTATAACCATGTTGATTGCCATATTAAGAAAGTACAAATATGTGTTTTCCTGGTCATATGATGACTTAAAAGCTTACATGGAAGATCTTTTCCAGCATGAGATACCTTTAAAGCCTGATGTAAAACCTATAAGGTAGAAGAAGAGACTAATAAATCCCACTCTATAGCCTAAAATGAAAGAAGAACTCACAAAGTTAGGGGATGCCAAAATTATCAAGCCTATAAGACATTCTTCATGGGTCTCTAATTTGGTCCTTGTTAGGAAAAGGAATGGTTTCTTGAGACTTTATGTAGCTTTCATAAATTTAAATGTGACATCCTTGAAACACAATTATCCATTTCCTAATATGGAGGCTATGTTATAGAAAGTGATAGGGTGTGAATTGTTATTGATGATGGATGGGTTCTCAGGCTATAACCAGGTCATGGTGAAAGAATCTGAACGATACAACACTGCATTCACTACACGATGGGGAACCTATGTGTATGTGAGAATTCTATTTGGATGAATTAATGTTGGTGCCATATTCTAGAGAGCCATGGATGTGGCCTTTGCCAATTTTATTGATCTATTCCTAGCTATATACTAAGATGATTTTGACTGCACATAGAAAGAAGCAAGAAGATCATTGTTCATATTTGGAGAAGATATTTGTTAGAGCTTTGTAATAGGGATTTACTTGAATCCTAAGAAATGTGGTTTTGGAGTTAAGGAAGGTAAGATATTAGGACACATTGTTTCTAAAGAAGGGGTTAGGAGTGATCCTCAACATGTGGTAGCAACTACTTATAGAGGAAATTCCATACAAAAGACCACTACTTATAAAATACTGATAGTAGGATTTTGGTGGCCAACCATGTTTAAGGATGCTTGTAGATTTGTTAAAAAGTGGGATGCTTGAAAAAGATTCACTGGCAAGTTGAAGCTCTCTAGCAATCTACCTCTTAGAAAAATTTCGATTTAGGCTCAATTTCAACAATGGGGCATTTATTTTATTAGTGAGATGTCAAAAAATTCAAGTGGGGGACATTCTTGGATCTTTGTTGCTGCAAAATATTTTACAAAGTGGGTAGAACTAATACCCACAAGGAAAGCAACAAGTAAAGTATTAATTGATTTTTTGATGAATAATATATTGATTAGATTTGGAGTCACAAAAAGGATTATGTTTGATAATGCCATGTGTTTTACATCAGATGAATTTAATAACTTTTGTAGCAAGCATGGTATAAGTATCTCCTAATCATCTTCCTATCATCCTCAAGGGAATGAACAAGTAGAATCCAAAACCAAGAGTTTGATGAAGATCATCAAATGGATGATTGAGAAGAATAAGAAGACTTCGGATTCAAAATTATATCTTTCATTATGGACTGATCGAACCCCTTTCAAGAAGGTCATTGGGAAATCACCATTTAATCTTGTGTATGGAGTGGAGACAAAGATACCCCATGACAACTTGTTAAAAATGTACAAGTTTGTTCAAGAATATGATATAGATATTTGTAATGAGGTGTAACATAAAATGGAAGAGTTAATTGAGCTTGATGAAAATAGAAGAGAATCTCATAAAAGAAATGAAAGGTTATAGCTTCAAGTAAACCATCTGTATGATAAGAATGCCATTGAAAGACAATTTGAAGTTGGATGCAGGGTATTGATGTGGAATGCAATGATGGAAGATAATGGAAAACATGGGAAATTTGATCCTTTGTGGCTTGGTCCGTTCTTGATTGTAGATACAGATGGAGAGGACTTATATTTATTGCTATATAGGCACGAATTTTCACCCCTTACACAAATTCTCCTTTTACACTTTCTCACCTTAGAAAACCAAATCTGAAGGAAAAATTCCACATTAGCAAGCTACCTTCATTCTACATGGCATTCATCTTTTGCATTGGTAGAAGAATAAATATCATTGATGTCTGGATGACACGTACATGTCCACATGACACACTTACATCCCTAATGGATTCCTGTGTTTGAATTTGGCAGAGGCGATACACTTCCTATTGGGAATGAATTGTAACATCCCTCTTCGACTAGCTAACACAAAAATGACCCTTTACCTCTCATTTTGGTCTTGAAAATTCCTATCCTACTCATTCAATCCATGTTCTTATAAATTCTTGAGTTCTTTTGCAATCTTCAAGCTTTCATCTCACTTTCATAACTTCAAGCAACACTTTGGCACTCCATAGCAGCAGCAACAACACTGCAAATTTGTACAGAAAGTGTGGAACAAGCCATTGCAGTAGGGGCTTGAGGTTTTGCAACATCTTCCCTCACCACATTTTAGGCTATGGTGATTGTTAAGGCTCTCATTATCCATCATTGTCTAGTGAGCTTTTGGCAGAGGTGGTAACGTCTTCAATCCTCTCCATTACGATTTGGTTGAGTAGCACTTCATAGTTTTGTACTGTTTATTATGTTCTCTACTTTCCTTTCTCCTTTATCATATATTTCTCTACCATTGCTATCTTGGTTTTTTGTGGAGGTGGAAACACCAAAATGGGGGTCTGACTGAGGTAGACCCCTATACAACCCCTAAAAATTTTCCCTCTTCGTGTGTGTTGGTGGATGCACATTTTGAGCTAGCTAGCGAACAAGCATCTTTGTGAGATCATTTTTGTCACCATAGTCCTAGTCTACTTGTTTTTTCATTTTAACATCTACTTTGTATACTTTCTCTTTCTATTTTACAATCTAGATTGAGTTATCTAGGATTTTAGTAAGTAATTTTTGCAGTTTTACTATGTCCACTATTGTTTGTTTGTACATATGCTAATGCGCCAAAGAGACACCATCATGCTATGCTAACATCCTAGAACTACACTACCATCCTCTGACAAAGAACTGTCTGAGGCACAAAACCAAATCCGAAAAACTAGCTCGCCTAGCCTAGATTATAGTTCAAGTCTGGAGAGTGATTGAAGGACCTTATAGTCCTCATAATTCTCATCCCTTATTTGAAAAATTATGTTAGAGTGAGGTAAGTTAGGGAATCCTTCCACTCTTCGCTCTCCATGACTTGGGGCCTTGAACGTGGTTGGTGTCCCTCTCTTAAATTTGTGGTGAACCTGATGTTAACTATTTTGGTTCTAATTTGGGATACTGAAAGCTCCTTTCATCATATTCTAGGAGTGTTGCAAGGCCTCTACCTTAAAACCCAACCTACAACCCCTAGTAGGTGTAGTTGGAAGGTTCCAAATGTGTTGCATAATGAAACCTTCATTGGGTCATCGTCTTGTTCGATAACCTTCAGGGGGCTCTGAGAAAGTGTCATATATTGTGCATAATGGCCTCTTTTCTGCACCAACCTATTCCCTTTGTGTAGCCTATGAGTAGTGGTATGAGTCTAACCTTCACCTCACATGATCTGCTAATGGGATTTAATAGAGAACCGTCTCATCTTTACATTCTTGTGAAGATCAACAAAAACACTATAGCAAGTGTGCTTGTTGATCTGACATCTCATGTGAATATCATAACTAAGGAGATCATGCTAATAAATTTTTTACATAAAGATGGGTATGATGCACCTATGAGAACCATCCATACACATGACAAAATTTGTGTACCTCTTCTATGTAGTATTGTCCTGTCAGTTCTCATTGGACCTAAATATGTGAATCCTTTGTTCAACATTATCCTAGAGTCTAAACTATTCAGAGTGAAGCTAAATATCCCCCGGTTGGTAGCTATGAATGTAGTTCCCTCAGTTGTGCATAAATGTTTTAATTTTATTCATGAGATTTTTGTACATGCGACCCATGACACTAGCTATAAACTGCCTATTGCATGTAGTAGCTACTCCTTAGATTACTTTTAACCTACACTTGTTGGTCCTCTACTACCTAGGAAGGACCTCTTATACCAAACTTATCAAAATTATAAGGGAACCAAAAGCTGAAAGAGAGATGCCCTCCATCACCTTATTTTGTTTCACATAGGGCATGTTTAAAACCTGACAGTGACTCCACCAAGGCATGTAGAAGAGAAGAAGAGAAGCGATCTCGAGACCCTCCTTCTTCCTCTTTTTTTTTTTAGCTAAATGCTTCCTCTTGCCCTACTATGATGCCATCAGGTTCTACCCCATGTCTATGTGAGAAACCTATGGTGCCCACTTGGTGAAAGCCTAAGCATCCCACGTTTGAGCTTCCTATCCTACCCATGGAGCCTAGGCCCATTCACTATGGTAGGTTGAAGAGTACCCGTGGGAGTCCTCTATGTATCGGCCTCTACAACCTCCCACTACTCCTACTCCCAAAGTAGTGAATGGAAAGAGGCCCGATACTGAAGCACTAGAGTTGAATCCCCCTTCTTGTTCTCAAATTATCCCTCCCACTCCCATTTAGGATCTTGTCCCTCCACCAAAAAAGGTTGTAGTGGACACTCCCATGGCTGAGTAGGAGCATTTTGTTCCTTCACAACCTTTGGCCTCTAGCTCAAAGACTCAAAGAAAGTGCCTTGCATGAGAGAATAAGTGTCGAAGAAAGGATCTCAGAGCTAAGGAGGCCAATTTGCATTGGAAGGAAAAGGAGATAGCTGCCCCTGTGTTAGGGCCTCTTGTTGTGTCTTCCCCTCTCCTTTCTCCTCCTTTTTCTCAACCTAGTTCAATCTCACCTCTGACTCCCATGGTGAGTGTGCCTAACCCAAAAGAGGTGCAAGTGTTTATCACTCCTTCAGCGGAGCCACCTTTGTTGATGTCCCTTCTATACATCCCACCATTTCCAAAACCCATAGATATGTCAAACAATTCGGTGTTATCTGCTGTAGTTTGCTCCTCCTCTTCCTCTGCACCTCCCACCTTGTCTATAGGGAGTTCACACTACCCAATGAAACATAAGGAAAAGGTTGGTTCTTCCAGAAATGGAGGATGCAAGAAGCTCCCACCCTCTCTGAAGGGTGGTCCTATGCTGACTTGTTCCATCCTAGTAATAGAACCAGTCTCGGCTTCCCCTGAGTTCGTCACCACTCCCGAATAATTTGGTGATCCTAGTGGTGAATATCTGGTGCCATATTCTCCATCTATTGAGGTAAAACATGGAAATCCAATAAAGTGTGTTTTTAACTCTCTAGATGAAGTTTCGACCTTGTTAGTGATCTTCACAAAGTCTTTGGCCCTAGCTCCACAAGAGCTTAGTGGAGGGGACCTTGCGGGTCCCTCTTCCTTAGCCCTTGTTGCGGGAGGGTTGGAAGCTCCTCCCTTTAACATTCCACCATTGCAACCTTGTGCTTTGTCCCCCTATGATGACCTAGAATGGGAAGTGGATGACCTTTTGGTTGATCAGTGCTAGGGGGAGGCCCCTTCTTTATCTTTAGATTAGATATATGTGTGTGTTGTGATGTGTTCCCCCGTGATTCTACTATGAGTTCATGGATGACCCTTATCACCCCTATCGGTGCTTGGATATAGGAGTGATTTTCAAGTTGTAAACCTTCTTCTATTTATTTAATCATTCTTCCATGTTTGTGACTTGACTTTCAAGAAACTGGGACAACGAAAAGTGTTTCGGGAATTTAGGCTCTCCTTCCATATTGACCCATTTTTTTATTCTTACTTTTTTTTATTGTATATTCTTCTTGATCTGGTTGGGGATTGATGATCTTTCACCCTGCACCATGGTTACCTACTATTTATATAAGCATGAGCAAATATCACCCCATGAAACTAGATCCCCTTATGCCCTTTGTTTGTGTTTTCCTCTTTCCCACCCTTTTTCCTTTCTTTTTCTCTTCTTTTCTTGAGTTTTCCCTCTCATGTGTGACAATTCCATCTCTATAATGCTTCGATTTTCAGAAAATGCATTCATCACTAACAGATATTTTCTTGAATGTCCTCTTGAGTGTTTATTTTTCAAAACTGTATTCATGAATTGGACCCCTTATGGAACATGTTTCCTTCATCATGGGTTCATAAATAAAGAACTTAAGAACCTTCCTCCAAGGTGGGAATTGCTTTGACCTTCCCCTTGCGAGGGGAGACTTTTCTTTCTTTTGAATTCTTTGATGAAGTGAACATGTTTCGAAAGGATTCCTTGATGACGAATTGATTTGAGAAATAATTTCCTTCTTGTACTTTCAAATAATGAATCCCTTGAGTGGACCTCCTCTTCATGCTAGGTTCTTGAGGGACCCCTTTGAAAGTTTTCCAACTTGTTGATAGTCTACATGACTATTTGTTTACTTTCCTATGTGGCCACTTTTTGACATGTTCTATTTGTGGGTAAACATGTCACTTTGCAGGTGCTCCTGTGAAGCCACTTCTAGACTCTATGGAGTCCCCTTCCTTTGGTTTCCTCCATGTGAGAGATCTTGGGGATACCTCCCTACAGGTCTACGGGCCTATAGGGTGCTTTCTTTTAGATTCATCTATGTGAGAGATCTTGGGGGTCACTCCCCTATAGGTCTATAGGTATATAGGGAACTTTTCTAGGTTTCCTTCATGTGAGAGATATTGGAGGACACCTTCCTTGTAGGTCTACAAGTCTGTGAGGCACATTTCTTAGTTTCCTTTATGTGAGATATCTTGGAGGATTCCTTCCTTGTAGGTCTATGGGTCTATGCAGCATTTTTCCTAGTTTCCTTCATGTGAGAGATCTTGGAGGATACCTTCCTTATAGGTTTGTAGGCCTACGAGGCACTTACTTCTCTGGGCTTCCTTCATGTGAGAGATCTTAGGGGTTGCCTCCTTGCAAGTGTGTAGTTTGTAAGATGCTTTCATTCTATAGCTTCATGGTTCTGTAGGATTGTGGAGTATTTTGTTTAATCTTATGATTTCAAGCCCACTAGATCATGGTCTACTTCCTCGACGATTCATGTATACATTTCTAAGCCTACTACCTTTCTGATCTACTTTATTGAAGCACTCATCAGTATTTGTGCCTACAAAATTGGGGGAAATATGTATAGGCACAAATTTTCACCCCTTACACAAATTACATTTTTACAATTGCTCACCTTAGAAAACTAAATTCAAAGGAAAAATTCCACATGAGCAATTTTCCTTCGTTCCACTTGGCATTAAAATTTTGTGTCAGTAGAAGAATAACTATCTAGGATGACCATGCAGTGCATAGATGTCTACAAGATAAACTTATGTCCCTGATGGATTCTTGCATATGAAGTTGGTAGATGAATTACACTTCATATTGGGAATGAATTGGAATGTCCCTCTTCAACCAACCAACCCAAAAATGACCATTTCCCTCTCATTTTGGTCTTGAAAATGCCTATCCTGCTCATTCACTATTTTGCAGTGTTTAATTTGTTCTCTACTTTCTTTTCTCCTTCATCATATATTTCTCTATCATTTCTATCTTGGCCTTCTATAGAGGTGGAAATATCAAAACGAGGGTCTAACTAAGGAAGACCCCTATAAAACCCCCCAACAATTTTCCCTCTTCTTGTGTGTAGGTGGATGTGCATTTGGAGCTAGCTAGTGAACGAGCATCTTTGTGAGATCATTTTTTTCACCCTAGTCCTAGTCTACTTGTTTTTTCATTTTAACATCTACTTTGTTTACTTTCTCATTTTGTTTTACCATCTAGATTGAACTCGCTAGGTTGTTAGTAGGCTGTTTTACTAGTTTTACTGTGTACACTGTTGTTTGGCTGTATGGATGTCAAGGCACTCAAGAGACACCAGTGCACCATGCTGATTTCCCAGAACTACATTGCCATCATCGAAAAGAGAGTTATCTAAGGCACAAAACCAACTCCAAAAAGCTAGCTCACCTAGCCCAAATTATAGTTCGAGTTTGAAGAGTGATTGAAGGACTTTATAGTCCTCATCATTCTCATACCTTCTTTGAAACATTCCATTAGAGTGAGGTAAGTTAGGGCAGCCTTTCAATCTTGGCTCTCCATGACCTGGGTCCTTGAACATGGTTGGTCGCACTCTCTTACACTTACAATCCTTGATAGGTGAAATCATAGAATTCCAGTACATGAATAGCTATTGAAGCCCCATTTCTCTTGAAATAGGTTATTTTCCATGTACATTTTGTAGACCTATAATTCGTGTATATAGGTCTAGTGTTTTTTATTTTAGTTGCATCTGCTTGCCTTTTTCGAGAAAGCTCTTGGATTTTTTATTTCTCTATGGTGGTCTGCTTCACCTTGAGATCTAAATTCTAGCCATACCCACCAGGGGTATGCATCCCCGAGTATGAGTCAATAGTAGGGATTCTAAATTTTGCAAAAAATTTAGGTTAGTTCTTTGCTTTGTCATGTTTTATTGCCTCTATTCCCAAGGGTAGGGTTTAGGGTTTTGGTTTAAAATCCATCACTTCAAGTTTTATGGTCTTAAACCCTTGGGAATTATAATCCTTTATTGACCCATTACATATGGTTATTGGTTACCTTAGTTACAACTCGAGCCATCATGAAAATATTTTTACAGACCCCTTGGTCTAGGTTTGTTGGTCATCGATTAACTTTTCCATGGTTTTAATTCTTCCTCAGTTGGGCCAAAATATTTCATGTTAAAAATACTTAAGTCCTAAGTCTTTGCTCTTAAGGGTCCGAGTCTCGTCGACCTAGTTAAACCCCTTCTTTAAAATTAACATTTATGCATGTGAAGGTTTGCTAGTAATTGGATCTAGAGATTAAATCCTAGTTGTTCCCTACCAACCCCACAAGATTAAAATAATAGTTTCCAATAAGTAGCGGGGTTAGTGGGATAGCAACATGTGTGTAGACATGAAAAATATACAATTTGATCTAACACACTAAATCCTGATTTACTAACACCATTTCATCTTGAATCATCTCCTTTGCTAGTCATTTAATCGAATAATTTGTATTTGATTAAATTCATCAATCTCCATCTCTTAATTAAATAAATCAACTTTATCTAATTAAGTCATCATCTCTTGTTAATTAAATAAATCGATTTTATTTAATTATTTCTATAATCCCCCTTTTAATTAAATAAATCATTTTATTTAATTAATCCTTAAAGTCGTCTCATTTAAATTAAATAAATCTTTATTTGGTTTAAATCCAACATCATCCATCTTTAATTAAATAAATCAAATCTTTTTTTAATTAAGTCTTTAATCATTTTCCTTTAAATCAATCCTAGAATCTAAGTCAAAATGGTCAAATCACCTAATCTCTCATTAAATTGATCAAATCTTGATTAACTTAATCTAAATCACTAAAATCCTCCAGAGAATGCAACTTGCACATGAAAATAGATTTAATTCATTTATTAAATCTCTATTTTCCCTCACATGGCATCAAAAAGGAATATTCCCTCAAGTTTTAATTCAAAAAGTCCAAGTGGATGGGTACTTCGAACAAAGCATTCACTCCTCTTACATGTCCTTGTGCACTGAGCCAAGTGGCATTTATTTCATTCCTTTTTTCCCTCTCACATGTCATTTCCTTAATTTCAAATTCCACCTAATTTCATTTATTGGAACTTTGGCCAAAATGTGCACAACCATCAACCAATCACATGGTGACAAGTGGCATTCAACCATTGGGTGAAAGTTAGTCCCACATTGCCCAAATCTTGCTCTTTATTCCAAATTCAAATCTATAAATGGGAGGCTTCTCTCCTCATTCTTCATCCACAATCTCATGCAAAGTTACTCTCCTAACATTGAGAGCTAATTTTGTGCACATCATTCCACATATTCACCATTTTCACACCTCATAGCTAGGTTATGCTCAAATCTCATTTAGGAGATTTGATAAATCTACAAACATCAACATTGCAATTTAGGAGTTGGGAAAGGTCCAATTTCAACACTTCAATTAGCACCAATTCTCCCATGGGATCACTAGTTTTCTCACTTAATTAGGATTTACCGTCATTTATTTAGTTTGTTCTTGATTTTCATAGTTTAAGCTTGAGTAGATGGATTTCATGGGGAATCCTTCATTATTTCTTGCATTTGATCTAACATCTTGATTTGTTTGTTGTTCTTGTTAAATTGTAGGTTAAATAAAGTTGTGTTTGATAACTCACCTAGGTACGATGCATCAAGGTATAAAAACCAGGATGGCATTGTACCCAGTGTGATGGAATTTGACTTGATAATTAGATAGGAGTATTCTTGTTCACACTTAGCATGCATACTTCATTCAGGATGTAGTTCAAACATTCTAAACATATTAGGCCAAAACATAGGAAAGCAAGCTTTCTTATGTGGTCAACAAGATATCTAAAACATCCTCTCCACAAACCAAACAAAGCACACATGACTAAGTTATTTTACAAGTGTATCCCACAAGAATAGTAGATAAAAGAGACAATAATCCTTGCCCCATTCCTCTCTCTCTAAACCTATTATCTTTAGGCATCATTGAGAGGTCCTTGGAATGAGCACAAAATAAGATAAGCCAATAAAAGACCAAATAAAGCAAACCAAACGAGCTAATGTTCTTCATACCGCTAGCCAAGACTAAACTACTGTGAAATACCTGATGCTTATGTCCATCGTGGGAAAGTTTCATACTAGGACATGTTTTGATCAGGGTTTTGATGGGACTAATTGGATGATAACCTATTGATATTCTGAGTTGATTAACTTGCTTTCTTACTGACTTAGACTTTCGAGACTCTGAGAATTAGGGTGTTCACTTTTGAACCTACTAGACTTGCTTTTGATTGACTCATCAAAGGATGAAGGCAACGATTGATTTATTAGGAATGATGAAAGTCGCAGGTGAAACCGAGATGAGATGGATGCACCATTTTGGATTTTTCAAATATTTTGAGATGTTTTACAATTTTTTTTCATATTTTCAAGATTTACGGTGAAGAGAATAACCTAAAGACCTATCCTAGAGGTATCGGGAGCTGATCCATAGATTATCCTTGCCTACGTTGTACACGCAGAGACCACGTAGTTCGATTGACGATAGACTTGACTTAATGATGAGATAGATGGAAAAATGGATTGCCATTTTACTACAATGGACACCTAAGGATTGACCTAAGATCTCTCAGGGGATGATCAAAGATCAACCTTTCCTATATTCAAGCTCAGAGACGACGTAGTTTGGACTAGGTGGAAGACTGACAAGACTCAATGATGAATTTTTTTGAAGATTTTCCGAGATTTTTGACATGTTTTTGGATTTTCTGACGAATTTTCCAAATATTTTTGGATTTTTTGATAAATTTTCTGAATGTTTTGATTCTCTGATTGATTTTATGAATATTTTTGTGGATTTTGGATATGATTTGGATTTTTTTAGAATTTCGCATGATTTTGATGATTTGGATATGGATATGATATCAGTGCTTTGTTTTGAGATTTTGTTGAAAACCAAGCTAAGGTTGATTGATTGGATTGATGGATTGATAGTTTGACTAAGTGTGTTAATTCAAACAAAAGTCATAATGCACTTGTAAACTCTAGGAACTTATGTTATCCTAGAGTAAACTCATACACAAGAGGGTGGTTTGACTAAGTGTGTTAAGTCTAACAAGGTGATAATTGATTGGATTCGATTGATCAAGATTGATGAAGCTTGATTTGGAACAAAATTGTTTTGATGATTTAATGTGACACTGACGTATACATTAGATGCAACTGATATGGATTGTTTGGATTGATGTTTGACGAAAGATAAATCTTGATAAGGAACATATTTTTGTCAAAATATGCCATAGGATAGTGATTTAGATTTTGTCTCACAAATGCTTTGACCAATTTGATTTCATGTTTTCCAATGTTTATATCACCACATAAGTTGGAGGATATATATCAAGGTTTATTCTCGAAGCAAGATGTAAATATTTTCCCCTAGTGTCTAGCAATTTTTGAAATGCCATGGATGGATGCTTGGATTGATATATAGATGGATATATATGGTAAGCATGCAAAGGATGCCAAGGATTATCTTGTGATAAGATAAGGTGTTCGAACATAGGAATGCTCATTCGGATAATGCTTCAAGGTTCAGATAACATTTGGATTGGATAGGATCAGTGAAAATGACCCATGTCAAGATGTTCACCATAAACAAGTGTAAAGTGTGCACCAAACCTTCATCAAGATCAAGATAAGGTAGATAGATGTTAATGGGTTGGATAAATGGTTCATGGATGAATGGATTTATAATGGGTAAGATGGAGGGAATGCTGGATTTATTATGGATGTGATAAGATGCTTTCTCCTGAAATGGTGCATGTAGATGCTCGATTCTTCACATGATTCTTGTTTGCTAGGTTTTCATTATGGTACCTATCCAAAGCGGCACCAAAGTGTTTTTCACTAGAGGATAATTTTTTCCTTTACTGTTTTCAATCCTTTTTTATTTTTATTTTTTATTTGTTTTTTGTAATTGCCAAAATGTAAACCCCTAAACTTGAAATTGCACAAGAACAACAAACAAATCAAGATGTTAGATCAAATGCAAGCAAGAATGAAGGATTCCCCATGAAATCCATCTACTCAAACTTAAACTAGGAAAATGAAGAACAAACTAAATAAATGACGGTAAATCCTAATTAAGTGAGAAGACTAGTGATCCCATGGGGTAATTGGTGCCAATTGAAGTGTTGAAATTGGCCCTTTCCCAACTCCTAAATTGCAATGTTGATGTGTGTAGATTTATCAAATCTCCTCAATGATATTTGAGCATAACCTAGCTATGAGGTGTGAAAATGGTGAATATGTGGAATGATGTGCACAAAATTAGCTCTCAATGTCAAGAGAGTAACTCTGCATGAGATTGTGGATGAAGAATGAGGAGAGAAGCCTCCCACTTATAGATTTGAATTTGAAATAAAGAGAAATATTTGGGCAATGTGAGACTAACTTTCACCCAATTTTTGAATGCCACTTGTCACCATGTGATTGGTTGATGGTTGTGCACATTTTGGCCAAAGTGCCAATAAATGTAATTAGGTGGAATTTGAAATTGAAGAAATGACATGTGAGAGGGAAAAAAGGAATGAAATAAATGCCACTTGCCTCAATGCACAAGGACATGTAAGAGGAGTGAATTCTTTGTTGGAAGTACCCATCCACTTGGAATTTTTGAATTAAAACTTGAGGGAATATTCCCTTTTGATGCCATGTGAGGGAAAATAGAGATTTAATAAATGAGTTAATCTATTTTCATGTGCAAGTTGCATTCTCTAGAGGATTTTAGTGATTGAGATTAAATTAATCAAGATTTGATCAATTTAATGAGAGATTAGGTGATTTGACCATTTTGACTTAGATGTTAGGATTGATTTAAATCAAAATAAGAGGAAAATGATTAAAGGCTTAATTAAATAAAGATTTAATTTATTTAATTAAAGATGGATGATGTTGGATTTAAACCAAATAAAGATTTATTTAATTTAAATGAGATGAATTTAGGGATTAATTAAATAAAATGATTTATTTAATTAAAAGGGGGATTATAGAAATAATTAAATAAAATTGATTGATTTAATTAGCAGGAGATGATGAATTAATTAGATAAAGTTGATTTATTTAATTAAGAGATGGAGAGTGATGAATTTAATCAAATATAGATTATTCGATTAAATGACTAGCAAAGGAAATGATTCAGGTTGAAATGGTGTTAGTAAATCAGGATTCAGTGTGTCAGATCAAATTGTATATTTTCCATGTCTACATATTATAAGTAGTCATAACTTCTGAGTATTTGATTTGTGAATTGTAATACAATTCCACAAAGATCATGAATATTTGGAATTAAAATCTACTTTCAATTCAATCTATTGGGTTTTGACTCCTTGCCTTGAGATAAGGCACTGATTTAAAGGTGTTGAGTTCATTTCCTATGGTTCTAGTCCTTCAATTTGAGAACAAAATATATAAATGAACTTTTAATCGATCTACCTTTGTTGAGGTTAGCATTGTGTAAATTCTCAACTTTTGGTGTTGGATCTTTCAAAGGAATTTCTAGTTTCTTTAAAGGTCTCATCTATTTAGCATTTAAATGAGAATTTATTTGTTTATTATGCAATGTGTGGTATAATTGTGTAGCAAGGTTATAAGATGCGCATTGTGGGATCACCCTCCTAAGTTTTGTAGAGCATGAAGTGCATGAGGGAATAATCTTAGCTTCCTCTCATTTTTTGGCCAGTCATCTTCTAAGTATTCAAGAATTAAATCTAGAAAATCCATATATTCTTGGTGAGATCTTCTTGGTTCTTTAAAATCCACTAACATACACCAACTCTTTCTTCATAAAACTACATTTCTATATATTAATTAGTAAATTTTCCTCGCTTAGCTTCTCAAAAAATCTTTGAATATGCAATAGGTGTTCCTCCAATGTCTTATTGAAAATAAAAATATCATCTAAATAAATAATAACAAATTTTCCTTAAAAATTATTTCAATAACTCATTCATAAGTAGCATAAATGTGCTAGGTGTATTGGTTAGCCAAAATGGCATGACTCACCACTCATATAATCCCCCTTTAGCCTTGAAGGTTATCCTCCACTCATCTCCTTGTCTTATATAGATCTAATGATACCCACTCTTCAAGTGAATTTTTATTAAGTACTTACCTCCACTGAAACAATCCATAACATCATCCATCCTTGACAATGAAAATCTATATTTGATTGCAATATTGTTAATGGCTCAAGAGTCTATACACATTCTCCACTCTCCATATTTATTTTGTGTTAATAATTTAGGAACTACATATGGACTCAAACTATCTCGAATCAATCCTTTCTTCATTACTTCTTGAACTTTTCTATTCAACAACTCATTCTCTACAAGAGTCATTCTATGGGATACCTTATTTGGAAAACTAGATATTGGTATCAAATCCATCTGATGGATAATGTTCCTTACTGGTGGAAAACCCTCACATACATTATTTGACACAATTTCATGGAAATCCTCTAACATATCTGAGACTTCTACTAATATATATTCACCTTATTCTTTATTAACTCTAGAGGAATCAAAGTATAACATATATACTCATGCTTCATACCATCCAAAAAAAATTCTACCATCAACTATTTTTGTGTGGTTCTACTGAATACCTTTTTTTCCACTTCCTTGAGGTGCTTCAACTTGTTGTGAACTCCATCCCTTGTCAAGGAATATGTGTTGCCATGTCCATTATGTATTTCATACCAATAAAATTTCCACAATCTCCCTAATAACATATCACAAGAATCCATAGGCATAAAATCACACAATACTTCATCACAAGATTTCCCTATCTTGAAATTTACTAAAAAATTCTCATTGACCAAGGCTCTGTGATTATTTTGTAGCCATATGATCTTATATACATGTGGATGTCTCCTTCTCTCCAACTATAGTTTGTTAAGAATATCTAAAATAATATTATTAGTGGTACCACTATTATTGATAAAATTATAAAATTTACCCTCACATTTACATCTTGTGAAAAAGAAATTGTTCCTCTAATCTATAGATTTCTCCTCATCTATAAATCCTTGTGACAAGAGGGTAATCCCAATGATAATAATAATAATTCTCATCTATAGTGGAATTCTCATGAGGGTAATAATAATTATCTCCCTTTTTGTTTTGACTGTTGCTAGCTTCTTCCTTCTTCTTTTGGTCTTTATTTCATCCTCCATATGATCTTTCTCTAGTCCTTCCACCATGACCTCGTCCTCTTTTCTTGATTTAAAATCTTATATTTAGCGTCTCTTCTACCTTCAGGGAAAATAAATAAGCATCTTCAATAGTAGCCATACTAGCCAAACTTAGCTCTTCTTAAATAATAGGCTTCAACCCATTTATATATTGGGCTACCTTCTCCTTGTTGTCCCTGGAATGGATTTTTTTGACCATGGCCCTATAAAACTCTTTTGTGTACTCTTTGATAGACTTACCATCCTAATTCAAACCTTGCATCCTTTTCAACAACTCTAATCCATAATCAACATGAATGAACTGTCTCTTTAGATCTTCCACCATCCAATCTGATCTTGTTATTTTTTCTTTCTATCTTCTATTTATTTCTAACTATACATGAGCATTTACCTTGGTCTTTGAAAGTTTTACCCTCTTAGGATCTTCCACCTCTTCATACGTAAAGTACTCCTCCATGTCATTGATCCAATCAATCAACTCTTTTGGGTTAAGATTTGAAGAAAATTTAGAAACATAATTCTTTAGCCTTTTTTGAATCTTGGATATGACCTTAAATAATCTAACTTACTCAAGATCTAATACATCATGTTCTTTGAATTTTCCTTCCTATTCAACTTCACCTTCACTTTCATCCCCTCTTCTCAGATCAAACCCTCTATATAGCTCCTCTTGTAGTGCTTGAACTTGTCTCTATAGGACTCTAAAACTCTCTTCTGGTTTAACAATATTTCTTCAACCAAATAAATTTCCTCATGGAGGTATTCTTATCACCTTTCTCAAATAATATTGGATCTAAATAATCATGGATCCAAAGAACATTACTACCCTTACTCCATTCAGTTATTATGGTTGGAAAAAGTGATCTAGATTCATTTGAAGAAACAAAGGTTGTATATAGTGACCATAGGTATAGAAAGTGAGACTACATGTGTTGCTAAGACAATAAAATGGTTTAACAAGTGTGATGAGGTTGCCTGAACATTATGCATGTCTTTGTATCTTGATATTGTCTTTCATGTTGAATCTCACAGCACACCCAATCAGATATAGACTCAATGAGAGTCTTTTTTTTGGGAAGTAAGATACTATGAGAGGATTTTAGTTGGAGAATAAGCTTATTGGCTAAAATCCTCTAGATTTTGATAGCATCTCAGATTTCTTCATTAAGTTCAAATCTCTCAGACTGCAATTGACTTAGTGTGGTATTCAAAATTTTCTCTTGATTGATACTTTCCATTATTTATAAGCTTGGACCCAGTACTAACAATATCACATACTTGATTTTTCCTACTAACACCCTTTCTAGTCTATTTCATCCATTTAGTTTAATAATTTCAATTGTTTCCTTAAATTTATATTTTATTCTATTAACTAATAAATCAATTTTGTTTAGTTAATTCACTATTATTCATAATAATTTCATTCTCATTTGATTAAATAATGATTTTTTTTAATTAATTGTCATTAATCACACTTTAATTAATTAATTCATTATTACTTAATTAAATCCTCTCACCTAATCCACTTGCACAATTAAATAATTTTAATTAATTATTTAATTAGCTAATTTATTTCAATATTCCAACTTCATCCACTTGCACAATGAATATTCCCTTGGAATATGCCATTTTTGAATTAAAATATTTCCCTCAAAATAGGAATATCTCCAACATTCCTCCAACATAATTCCTAAAAATTATGGAATTGGTTGAGTCTCTCATTGATTTTAGACCATTGATTTGATCTTTGATTCATGCCTCATAGATTGTGAATCGTATGATGTTTCCTTGATCCATGTTCATTCTTCTCATTCAATTTCATCCATTTATTATCCTTTTTAATTTTCACCATTGATCCTAATTTCAAAAATCTATAAGTAGTGAGCATGTTTCTATAATAAGGATCCACAAGCATTAAGTAAACTTACTCTCTTGAATTGAATCTCCAATTTGATCAATCTGATAACACTTGTGATACATTTTAATTCATCCATTCATTAATTTTGTTGCATCAACAATGGATTTTTATTTAGATTGAAGCACTCCACATCCAATTTTGAAATAATACCATAATTGGATTGAGGTTTGCATTCCTAGTTATAATGAAATTTGATTTACTTTGAATATTTCATGCTTTGGAATTATAATTAAAATTTTGTGAACAATTTCCCTAGATTTTATGTTGAATTAATCATTTACTTTGTTATTTTGGTTCAATATAGTTCTAATTTATCAATTGAGTTTATACATTCACATTATTACACACTTGGTGGGACCTCATGTCCCTAGCTAACAACATTTTCTTTATTTTCTTAGATTTTGTGGGAACAAGAAGCAAAGAGATGCATTTGTCAATTAGTAGAGTGACATTGTTGAAATATTGCAATGCAGTTGAAATATTATGATGCATTTGAAATATTGCAATGCAAACACAAAGTGAAAGGCTAGTGCACTTATAAATTGTGACTTGCTTGTTAATTTTCATCTTCCTAGTTACAATTTGTGTAGGTCGATGTAGTTGTATTCGAGTGACACATTTGAATAGAGGTAGAGAAACACATCTATACATTGCAACAACACTTGTAGAGATATAGAGTGAAGCACTTGTTTGGCAAACCAACGTAGATGGAAGTAAAACAAAGAGTTAAATTCTAAGTTTTTCACTTTAATTTTAGGGTTATTTTACATCCAACCCTAACCTAGCTTTGTGTTATCTATTTTTTTTTAAGGAAAATAGTCTTTTGAAGAATGTAAGTGATGTCTTAGGCATGAAGTCAAGTATTTATTAACACTCTATCATTATGAACTCATCAAATTTCCATAGTTTTTATCAACACTTATGTGAGGGATAACCTAATTTTCATTTTAATTCAAATATTTAATTTAGGTTCACATTTTAATTTGGTGTTTAAGAATTGAGCAACTCAACTTTCATTTTCAATTTGAGCTTAAGAATTGAACCACACAATCTCACTTTCATTTGGGTTCTAAAAAGAAAACTATAATTTACATAATTCATTTGGTTCTTTTAAAACTTTACTCACATATTATCTTTGATGCAAATAAAAGGAACAAGAGTGTGTTTTGTGTTTTCTATGTTTCGTAGACTAGTGAGTGTAGATCCACTCCCCTTGCACTTTGTGTGATCTAGGGTGAAGAGAAACACTTCTAGTTTGCAAAACTTTTTCATTGTAAATCCTATAAGGTTATTTCTATGTATCCACTCCCATTTCACTTCGTCCAATCATGGGTGAAGATAAATAGTAACAACATTTTTTTCTTTTGAAGTAGGATTCCTTCCTTGAGATACATGTCGTAAAGGAGAACTAAAAGTGACCTTAAGAAAAATTTATGGGCACACTATATAAATTGGTTCAGAGTGAAAACTATAGTTCAAAATGTGCATATAGTGCTCTAGTTATCTATGGGTTTCTCGATGGATCTACTAAGAGGTTAGATGCCTAAGAATTTTTAATGTCTTTTTAAGGAGGTTACAAATACCTTTTAAGGAAATTTTCCTTTTAAATTACGAGGTGTATTGTGTACATGTGCATACTTTAGTCACTCATTCTATGGGTAGTATTCTATCATGGAGACCCAACTTAAGAAGATATACCTACTTGAATAAATAGGATTGTCCTTGCTTTGTGTTCTATGAATATTGTCTAGTGAGATTTGTCAGGGAAAGCTCATGAAATATATCTTATTACCCAGTGAGTTAGTTAATATATTAGTTATCATCAAAAACATTTAAAAAAAATATTAAACATGGTCATGAAAAAAATTCAAACACTTTCAACATAACTAAATTCACTTGAAGGAAACTATACTACTGCATGCATCTAAGTATTTTTTTTATCAAAATAATATCTTACTATGCTTCCTAGTATCTCTTTCTATATCTTCACACATTATGTCAAAGAAAACCTAGGAAACAATAATTTAGCATTTTGGTTTTCACAAATTTTGAGAATTTGTGGAAAAAACTTGCTTTATTGTAGACATCTTAGTATTAGCCAACTCATAATCAAGAATTCTATGTGGTAAAAATAATTCATGCCTAAATCAGATTTTAAGAATTGAACCTAATAGAAATATTTAAATCCACTTGGTTACAACATTTGAATCCACTTGGTTACTTTATTAAAAAAATTGGTTACTTGATTCCAACAAAGAAAAGAAGGAGATACATGCTCAAAGTTATTTTTATAAAAAAAAATCTTTGGGTTATCATTAGAAATAAACATTATTTTCCATCAAACATTGAAGTGTCATACAAAGTTTTTTATCACAATCATTGAGAAATTGTAAAACATAATCTTAGAGTTTCATTTGGGACAAGGATATATTATTCATTCAACATAAAAAATCAACATATCATATCAAATAGAAAAAATTACATTTGAACATCAATCACTTAGGTTTGAAATCATCATCACATCCACTAATTTAGCCTTATCCTTAAAAGTTATCTTTTTTTAAGGTTTTTAGGTTTGAATTAGCAAACATCATTGTGGACAAACTAACTTTGGAGTCATCAGTCTACTCCTAAAGTAGTAAATTCATAATCATCAAACACATCAAAATGTCAAATCAAACCAATCAAATCCTAAGTGTAGTCCAAATAAAAGGTTTCATATCATCCATATCAAACATAATCATCATTGATCCAAACCTAACCTAAAAAATCATCATTGGAAAAAGGAGATAACAAAAATGGTTCAAAATCATTTATCTCCTAGGATTCATAAACATTGTATGATCACAAATAGGTCTCAATACAAGAAAGCTATGGATTATCACTCTATTGAATCAAGTGATCCTTACTCACATTTTAATAATTAACCATATAGTATTCATAAAACAAGTGATCTTCCTCCTACTACAAAAAATATTCCAAACACCACAAATATTACAAAAATGTTCCAAATACCACAAATCTTACACCAAGTCTTTCACTCGCAAAAAATATTCCAACAACAACACCTCCAGCTACAAAAAAACCTCAAGTGGAAAAATTTTACATTGAGGAAGAACAAAAACTGCATGAGGTTACTCCTGAACATATACTAGAGTTGAGACAAAGTCAATATTTTCCCCATGCAATGGAAGTATTGATGAAACAAAATCTCACACAATGCATGATAAAACTTGCACAAATGTGTGTCAAACTTCCATCAAATTTTGATTTAAATACATTGAAGGAACAATCTCTTGAACCAACATTACAATCACATGATCAATATTTTTCCCAATATTCTTCAAGGAATCACCCACAAGGGAGTGAATCCTTTATTCATGTGAATGGTGATCCTAGACCTGCACAAACACAAAGAACAAACAAATAATTAGTCTAATATGCAAGTTAGAAACAACATTCCCCATGAAATTCATTTCAAACATAAAAACAAGAAATAATATGAATAACACAATGAAAAAGCTATTAAATCCTATTTAAATGATCAAACTCTCAATCCCATGGGGGAATTGGTGTCATTTTGATGTGGAAAATGGCCCTTTCCCAATTCCTTGCAAGCTTGATGATCAATGGTGAAGATTTGATGCTACTTAGTGAAATTTCTCCATAACCTAGCTATGACAATATGAAAATGGATAAAGATGGATGGAGATTGCTCAAACTTGAAGATAAAAATGTTGCATGAAGTTGTGAATCAAATTCCTAAGATTGTGGATCCAAAATTCAAATGAGAGCCTTCTATTTATAGAAGAGAATGACATAGAAAGAGGCAAAAGGGATGAATGAGGAACAAAACATGAGCCAATGGCAAGGTGCCACTTGTCAACATGATAGTGGAGGAGGAATGAGCACATTTTAATGAATGTGCAAATAAATGTAGTTAGGTGGATATTTGAATTTGATGAAATGACAAGTTGGAGGGAGAAAGAAATGGAGTAAATGCCACTTGGCTCAAGGAAAATGACATGCAAGAGGATTTTAATGCCTTGTTGGATGTACTCCTCCTTTTGGAGAGATGTTTTGAATTTGAAGAATATTCCCTCTTTCATGCCATGTTGAGAGAAAATGGGAGATTTAATAAATCAAATAAAATGATTTACTTGTTCAAGTTGCAAAAGCTAGAGGATTTGAGGGATGGGTATGTGTAGGATCATGATGGGCCAAAAAGTGACAATATGTAAGTGATATGATGACTTCTTTTTTACCCAAAATTTATGAAACAAAAAGGGGTTTTAAAGGATATTCTTAACTTTCCACCAATATAAATTATGATTACTTTGAATTTAATAAATAATTATTATTCATTTTCTATTTGAATTACGACTAAAGTCCTAATTGATAGGATGATTGAAAAACATGTATAGCTTTCAAACGGTATCACATTTTTTGAATTCAAAACATGCATCACATTCTATGCTTTGCATACTATACGATTAAAAACATAAATGAATTTCATGAAGTTTTGACCAAGTTAAGGTGGTCAGACATAGGAGTTTTTATATTTTTTAAAAGTTGTAATAAAAAATTCATAATTAATTATTTACTTGGAAACAAATTACAAAAAAATATGCATCACATCAAGACATGAGTCCTCTACTTATATCTAAAGTCTTATTAAAAAAATGTTGTTATTTAATTGTGGTTAGGGTGGTCAGATAGACACCTACTTCTTATTTTTTTCCTGAAATCTAAGTACTACTGCATTGAAATTTCAAATTTGCACCAAATAATTTATTTAAAAATAAATAAACCTAGTAGTTTATAAACTACATTCAATTTTCTACGGATTCTATTCTTACATATTTTTGAAATAATATAAATAACTTATTCAATATTTTATGTCAAGTTGCCTAACTCTGATTTTCTAAATTTTCATCGCCACTTAAGGGCCTGTTTTTTCCATGAAGATCCTACACATACTTAGATTAAGATTAAGATTAATCAAGATTTGATTAATTTAATTGTAGATTAGCTGATGTGACAATTTGGTTTAGATTTTTGGATTGATTTAAATCAAAGTTGAGAGGAATATGAATTTAGACTTTATTAAATAAAATTTAATTTATTTAATCAAAGAGAATGGTGTTAACGTTAAATAAAATAAAGATAAATTTATTTAATTTAAATGAGATGACTTTAGAGATTAATGAAATAAAATGAATTATTTAACTAAAAGAGGGATTATAGAATTAACTAAACAAAATGATTTATTTAATTAATAGAAGATGATAACTTAATCAAATAAATTTGATTTATTTAATTAAGGGGTGAATTATGGTGAATTTAATTAAATAAAGAGTATTTAATTAAATGACTAGTAGAGGAGATGATTCAGGACAAACTGGTGTTAGTAAAATTAGGATCAAGTGTATAGGATCAATTTGCATATTTTATGTGTCTACATTTTACCCCTCTTTGAAGCAATGTACCCATCGTGTTGGTTCGAAGAATAACTTGCCAAGATCAAATTTATTTTTTTTTCAATTTTTTCGGATGTCCCAATGCTGCCCCAGTGGAAGAATTAAGCTTGTAGACTACCCCCTTGAGAGATTGAACAAAAAATTGGATTTTTGGGTGATCTTGTGAAAAAAAGAGAAGCTGTATGACGGGTCTAGAAAGGGTCCAAGATGCAAAAAACATCCCAAAATGTGAAAAAGTGATGCAAAACAACCCTTGGTTAGGCAAAAACAAGATCGAGGGTCCAAAACCCTAGTTGGATGGCTAAACAAGGTCAAATAAACCCTAAATTTCAAGCTTCAATAGGCCTCGAGGGGCCACTTCCAATTCATTTGCACATTCAGCCTTTAGAGATTTAGCACTTTTGAGCTCTGACCATTGTACAAGATGGCACAATGAGTGCTTCCACGCCACATTTCAAAGCAAGTGTGAGTGTACCAACGACTACTAGGTGCAGGACCACTGGTATGTGACCTTTATTCGACTTGTTGTTTCAATTTTTTGTGCACATCAATTAGGGTCAAAGGTCAAATTGAGTCAAGCAATACTATTTGGCACTGCTAAAAGTGTTAAATCAGTGTCATGCGGCCTTAAACTACACCGTTATTGAGTTTGGCACTGTCGCTATCTAGTTTAGAAATTAGGGTTTAGGCTACAAAGTCCACCACATATGCAAATTGCGCCACTGTGGTGCAATTTGGAATTTAGGTTTAGGGGTCAAAATGGTTCGTAGTCAAACTACAACGTGCGCAACACAGTGTGGAATTTAGAAGGTTCCAATGATGAAGTTTGGAACTTTCAAATAGTGATGCATTTGCAAGTAGTGACATATTTGTTGTTTCGGTCATGAAAACTCCAAACAAGATCCCAATTTTTTATAAATCTTGACATTGTGAATTTACTGGTGCAAGAGGACACAAAGATTTTACATTCATGAGAGAAAAGGTCCTTGATACTTAGTAGGTTGGTTGGACTACATGATATGCTCCAAGAGTACCTTGGGGAGATAGGCTATGGTACATTGCCTATGCACCTCCTTTCCAGACACACCTCGGCATGATGATAGCACTGGCAGAGTGATGAAATAGTGAGATGTCATCATTTCACTTGCCCACAGGTGAGATAATAGTTACACTAGAGGATGTTTGGTGCATTCTTCAATTGTCAATCCATGGAGAGCGAATTATCTATGATGTGGATGTCAAGAGAGATTCCTTCTTCAAGGTTATGGAGCTTGATGAGATTATTTTTGTTGAGGGATAGATCGAGCTAGAGAGGTATAGGGGCATGGTGCCCAATTTTCAATTGATTGCCACTACAATCATTTCAGGCCTTATGATGCCAGATCGGTGCAACTGATACTTTAGTCTTGGATGGGGTCTTTCCTGGGAGTGAATGCTCTACTGGAGAGAGTGCTTTGTGTGGGGTCCAGTGATGTTGGCCTTACTCTACCATGACCTACATGAGTTTTCTTACCCAGATAGTAGATCCATTGGGGCCAAGGTGACACTTTTGCACATCTGGGCCTCGGAGCACATTATAGTGCTTTACCCATGGGTTACACCAGTTGCCATGGATCCAAATGATCTCATAGTCTGGTAGTACAATGGGGCCTTGAAATTTACTCATATAGGAGTGATCGACATCCCTCACTGGAGGAGGGTGATTGATGAGATGATAATTTTTTACCTAGAGGCCCTGGCTTGGTATGCCTGCTTGGTATGATGATGTTCAACAACTCTTCTTTGCTCGATAGGATAGGATTATGCAAGGTAGATAGCATACAATGATAGAGCGATACCTACTAGATCGGGTTGCTAAGCAGTTTAGAGAGAGACAGGACATGCCCGATGACCAATACGTGGTCATATTTATACATATTATGAGGGAAACCACATGGGGTAGGCTGATTCTATTCAAGGACATAGTTAATTCATTTAGACAGCTGGTGACCAGGCCATGGCCATATGATCAAGGGTAGGCAGATGTAGGGGTTACATAGGCATATACTGCATGGTTTAGGCCACTTGTTAGATTGACAGTTTGAAGGGTAACACCCCTACGATGGAGGACCTGAGGTAGATCAATAGGGTGAGGGAATGGGTAGGGGGAAGATGAGATGGGGATGGAGATGGACATAGACAAGGAGGTGGACCACCTCCATATCAGAGGGGAGAGGTGCCTAGAGAATAGTAGAGAGATGGGGATAGGCAACCTAGAGATGGGGACCGATAGAGAGATGCCCTGAGGGACCATCAGAAGTAGCCCCCACCACCACCACCACCACCCTAGCTGAACCAGAGAGATGCACAAATACAACAATTATAGGAATAGGTTCAAGAACTTACGATGCAGAGGGACCATACCAAAAAATAGGTCTAGACCCTCACTGCAAAGAGAGATCAAGCCAGATTAGAGAGGGATCAAGAGGTGGGTTAGAGATGATAGCTAGAGAACATGGTCAGTGCATCCTATGGTAGGATAGTCTTGATGTATATGTACCATGAGGTTGTCAGAGAGGCAGATTACTATAGGTTATATTATCAATAGGCCATACTAGTAGGGGCTCGGGTGTCAGAGTATTCTCAGTAGATTGGCATGAGACATGCAGAGGATTAGGTTGAGAGACAGGTGGGTGAGGGGAGCAGCCAGTAGGGCTAGATTCACATTTTTTATGAAATACAACATTCTTTTTTAGGTCCACAGGCTCCATTTTTTATAGCCCCATGGGCATTGTATACTTGATTGATACACATACATTTGATCATGATTCTTGTACCATGAGAGTTATATTTTTTTGATGATATATATATGATCGATCGATTTATTTATGAGATGTGTCCTATTTTAGTTATGCATTGTGGATGGATGTATTCTTTATGTATGATCTATGATATGGAGATGTTTATTGATGCACATGGTTATGGATGTATTTATTTTTGTATATTTTATTTGCATTTTATGATGACGATGTATGATATATGGATGCAATTTTTTTTATATCCTTGATGTGATGATGTATATATGGATGATGTGATGATTTTGATGTATGGTTTATGAGATGCTTTAGTAAACCTATGCAATGTATGCAATGATATGTAATGTTTTTGTATTTTTCATTGTGCGTTGATGATGATGATATATGGATGTTGTTTATATAATTATGCAATGGATACTAATGTAATCATGATATGTAATGATACAAAATGATTATGATGATGTTATGATATGAGATGACTTATGATATTTATGGTTTGCAACATGCAATGGTTATGTTATGTAATGATTATGAATGTAATTATTTCTCAAGATACTTAGAATAATAAATTTAGATTAGTCTTCGTAACTGCAGACAATGATGTGATATGAAATTTAATGTGATTATGACATGCAATGGTTTGTAATGATTTGTAGTGATATGATGACATGAAATGATTATGACATGATTTATGAAATGTAACGATATTATTATGATGTGATATTCCTATGATATAAATGTCTATTGATATACAATTATTTATGATGTGTAATGATTATGAGGTGCTATGTGATGATGCAAATGAATGATACAATGATATGATGGTGTATATGTGATTATGCAATGGATTTTTTGCATATGATATGATTTAATAATACCTATGTGATGATACTTTTATGTTTATGAATGCAAATTTATGGTTCATGAGATTCTTAGAATAACCAATCTCTATTAATGATGAAATGCAATGCATGTGAGATGATTAATGTTTACTATATGATATGATATGATATGATATGCATTATGCTGACAGTTTGTGGATGTAGGTTGGATGCATTAGTGATGTTTTTTATTAACTATCATAGTACCATGTTAGCACAGAGAGAAGATAGGGGAAATAGGAAAATGAAAAGAGGATCCAACAAGCCTACATTATTAGTGATGATGATGATGACGATTTTCTTATCAAGAATTGGGATTTTAAAAAGGGCCATTTACCTTATGTTTTGATAATACACATAAGTACGATGCATCAAGGTATAAAGGACCAGGATGGTGTTGTACCCAGTGTGATGGAATTTGACTCGACAATCAAATATGAGTACTCCTATTCACACCTAGCATACAAAACCTTATCTATAATTCAGTTCAGATATTTCAAACATCTCGAACCAAGCCTTCCTATGTGGTCAAAAAGACACCTAAAACATCCTCCCTACACCCAAAAAATGTATGCATGACCAAGCTATATTACAAGGATATCCAACAAGCATAGTAGATAAAAAGATAATAATCGTTGCCCCATTTCTTTCTCTCTAAATCCTTTTGGAAATCATCAAGAGGTCGTCAAAATGTGTGCAAAAAGATAAATAAAAAAGACAAAGATAATGTAAAAAAACAAGCTAATGTTCTTCATACCGCTAGCCAAGACTAAACTACAGTGATGCCTGATGTTGATTTCCATTGTAGGAAGGACACATCCTTGGACATGATGTTATCAAATGATTTTGGATTGACTAGATGATAGGCTATTAATACCAAGAGTTGACCAACTTGTTTACTTACTTACCTAGACTTGAGACTTTGATGCTTGGGTTTTCACTTTTAACCTGCTAGACTTGTTTCTGAGTATTTAACCAAAGGATGAAAGCGATGATTTATTTATTATGAGTGAATGTTTATTTCAGGTGAAAGCGAGATGAGATGGATGGTTTTTTTAAAATATTTGGATGTTTTTGGTGTTTTTTGAATGTTTTGAGGCTATTTTTGTTCTTTTCAGGATGTTTTACAAATGTTTTGATTTTCAAAATTTTTAATGTTTTTGGGTTTTCTCAGACTTTGACCAAAAGACTAAGCTAAAGACCTATCCTAGGGGTCTCGGGGGTTGATAAAAGATTAGACTTACCTATGTTATACACGTAGAGAACACGTAGTTTGACTAACGGAGACTCAATTTATGGATGGGATATGAACAAATGGATTGCTAACTTATTATGACAGATGCCTAATGGACTGACCTAGTGTGTCTCGGGGGATGATAAAAAATCAATCTTGCCTATGTTCAAGCTTAGAGACGACGTAGTTCGACAAGATGACTCTATTTTGACTTTTTGGATTTTTGACATGTTTTGGATTTTTTGGATTTTAGGATTTTTTAGATTTTTGAAGGAGTTTATGAATGTTTTTGGATTTTTTGAAGGATTTTATAAATTTTTTTGGATTTTTTGAAGGATTTTATGAATTTTTTCAGATTTTTTAAAGGATTTTATGAATGTTTTTAGATTTTTTGATTTTAAGGAAAAATTCAAGGATATACACAAATCCGATCCAAATGTCAGGAAAAGAAGATGCCCCCAACATGGTGTGCTAGACTAATTCGATATAGGAAAGAAAAATTCACCTTAGGAATGTGCCAAGTAGTAGTAGGGGGTCACGATACAAACACATGAGCAAGCTATGGATGAGTGACAAAAGGATATATGGGATGTGATAGATGATGAAAGCGTACAGAATAAGCCACGAAGATCCTGGTGGATGTAGAGTGCTTTATTTACACAAGGCGTCTTTTTTCCAAGTTTTCACCAAGGTGCTTTCCCAAAGCTCCACCAAAGTGGTTTTCACTAGAGGAAAATTTTTATCTTTACTATTTTCAATCCTTTTTCTTATTTCTTTGGATTTTTAAATTTTTGATTTTTTTGTATTTTTTGGTTTTACACCCTAAATGTTTAGGCATAATTTTTTTTGAGATGGGAGCTATTCATGGGCTCTTGTAGAGGCTCCCCTTTGGGTGTTGATAGTTGATATGCCCCTGACTTGTAGCTTACAATGACGATGAACGGTCCCAACTAATTAGGTTCAAACTTGCCCTTGTTGTCTAGACTTGGCACATTTTTTTGATTCTCCTTCAATACCAACTCTCCTACTTGGAAGGTCTGACTCTTGATCTTCCTGTTGTAGCTCTACTTGAGACATTTATGGTAGACATGAAAATGTTTAAGGCATCCATACATTTCTCATCCAGTAGTTATAACTCATTCAATTGTAATACCTTGTATTCTTCATCTGTAATGAGGTTCTACAATGATATTCTTAGGGATGGGAGCTCGGTATCAATGAGGAGGATGGCTTCTGATCCATAGACTAGGGAAAAAGGGGTTGCACCTATTGGCATGTAGATGCTTGTTCAGTAGGCCCATAGAGCAGGGTTTAACTACAAGTACTAGTCACAACCAACTTCATTGATTATCTTTTTGAGGATTCTTAAGATGGTTTTATTTGTAGCCTCAGCTTGGTCGTTACCCTAGGGGTAATATGGAGTGGAAAAGGGATGTTGGATATTGAACTTTTGGCATAGGTATCAGACATCTTGGTTCTTGAAAGTTGTCTCATTATCTAAGATAATGCCTCAAGGGACACCATAGCAAAAAATGAGGTAATTTAGGATGAACTTGGAAATTTTCTTTCCTATAATATTGGTCATTGGGATGGCCTCTACCCACTTTCTGAAGTACTCAATGGTAGTGATAATGAGCTTATGTCCATTAGATGAGGAAGGGGTGATTTTTCCAATGAGATCGAGCCCCCACTGTGAGAAGGGGTGAGGTGTTACAATTGACTGGAGCTCATGAGCTATGCATAGATGAGATCCCCATGTCGTTGACATTGTAAGCACTTCCTAACATATTTGTGGGCTTCCTTCTCCATTGTCATCCAATAGTACCCTGCTCTTAGTAGCTTCATGGCCAAGGTAATACCACTCAAATTCAAACTACATATGTCATTATGCACCTCTGTTATAGTAGTCAAAGCTTCCTTAGCATTTAAGCATTGTAATAGGGTTCCCTCAATACTCCTACGGTATAAGGTGTCACCTAGGATAACAAAGCAGGTCAAATTTTTGACAAAGATTTTTTTAAGATTGGGAGTGATGTTGGTAGGGAGGAATCCTATTCTAAGATAATTCTATATGTCATGATACCATGGGTTACCAGGACTGATGATTTCACACAGAAATTTAGACTCTGGTACCTCAAATGTTGGTATGAGAAGTTTCTCTACAAGGAATTCTTTCTTTGGGACATTGTGTGGGACATCTAGTAGTGATCGAATTGTTGCCATAACATCTATTGCTCTATTATTTTCCCTTGGTATCTTCTCAAAGGTGATATCAATGAAGGATTCCTTGATTATTTCTACCAGTTTCTTGTATGGAGTTAGCTTATCATCCTTTTTTTAGTATTCATAATTGACCTTGTTGATGATAAGTTGTGAATCCCCATAGACTTTGAGTGCCATGATCTAACATTGTGCCACAATTCTCAGCCTTATGAAAAGACCCTAATATTCCACAATGTTGTTTGTGTAAGCCAAAGACAACCTATATGACTTGGGTATGCAATCTCCTTGTGGTGTAATGAAGAAAACTTTATCTCCTAACCCAGGTTGTCTGTAAGATCCATCAAAGTAAATTTTCTAGTGATTAGCTATGCTTACATTAAATATGGACTCATCAGGGAATTCTGATACAAGTGGATTCTCTGAGTATATTGGTGCTTCTACCAACTGGTCTGAAATCACTTGTCCTTTAATGGCCTTTCGTTCCACATACTCAATGTCATGTTCTATCAGGATCATAACCCATTTAGTTGTTCACCTTGTGAGAATTGCTTTAGAAAGTAGATACTTGAGAGGATCTATCTTGGCAATGAGTTTTATTTGATGTGCCAACATATAATGTCTGAATTTTGGTGCTACGAACATGACTAATAAGAAATATTTCTCAATGGATATATAATTTAGCTCATGTCCCACCATGGTTCTATTGATGTAGTAAATATCTCTCCTTTTTGTTTTCATCATGTTGGGTTAAGAGAGCACCAAGGGCTGTTGTTTTTACTGATATGTAAAGGATCAAGGGTTTGTTAGGAATTAGTGGCATAAGAACTGGTGGTTTGAGCAAGTATTCCTTGATCTTGTTGAAAACCTAGTCACATTTCTCATCCCATTTGTATGCTACCCCCTTGTGGAGTAGATGAGAATATTGGATTGCCTTATCTACTAATTGCACTATGAATTGATAGATTGATTGGAGTCTCCCTTGTAAGCCTCTTAGCTACTTCAATGTCCTTGGTGCCTGAATCTCGAGGATTTCTTTAACTTTGGGGGATCTATCTCGATCCCTCTCATTGACACAATGTACCCTAGGAGCTTTCCCAATTTCACCCCAAAGACACACTTCTTAGGATTAAGCCTAACCCGATATTCTTCTAGCCTATCAAAGATCGATCTCAGTGCTAATATATGATCTCGTCATTTTCTTGACTTGGCCAGTATTTCATCCACATAATCTTCCACAATTTTGTGAATCATATCATGGAATATTAATGTAATTTCTCTTTGAAAGGTTTCTCCTAGGTTTTTTAGCCCAAACAGCATCATGTTCCAACAATATGTTCCCCATGGATAAGTGAAAGTTGTCTTGTGTTGATCTTCCTTGGCTATCATGATCTAATTGTACCCTATGAATTCATCCATTAGTGATAGAATTTCATGTCTTGTCGTCATATTTACAATCATATCTATGTTTGGGAGAGGGAAGTCATCCTTTAGACATGCTTTATTTAGATTTCTGAAGTCAGTGTAGCTACGGATGCCCCTAGTGGGCTTTCAAATAGGTATAATATTTGAAACCCACTCTAGATAGTCAATTGTCCTTATGAAACGAGCCTCTAGGATTTTCTATAATTCCATTTTGACCAATAGTGTGATATGTGGGTGTATTTTCCTCATATTTTTCTTTGTCGGCTTTGCATATGGATACACTACAAGATGGTGAACTAACACTTACAGACCGAGACCCAACATGTCATCGTACGTCCATGCAAACTTCAATTTTCTTTCCCTTAGGAATGCAGTGAAGAGCTCTTGTTCTTAAGTCAGAAGTGACTCTACATAGAATGTTATATGTGGCATTGCTTCTATCCCTAAGCACTTCTCTTCTAAGATTTTTTACTTCTCTTGATGAATAGCACTGAGAGGAATATTGAATCCCCCATCCTCTGACACCTTAGAGATGTTTTCATCGTTAGATGCATCCTTTTTTTTAACTATTTTCAGGTTTAAAAGTGCCACAATGTGGTTTTCACTTAAAGACCTAGAGATTATTCTCAAGTTTTCACTTTTGCAACTGAGGGATTCAATCATCTCCCAATAATAGGCATGTGTGTCTAGTTCAATGTTGAATCCAGCTTTATGATCACCATAGGGTACATTATCCCATAATCCCATGAATTCTGAGAGCACCTCATCATTTTCAAATGTGTCTAGAATTGGTAGTCCTCATTGGTCGTAGTCTATTAATTTGGGATACACTAGTTTTAACTCATGGGCTTGGTTGTTTGACTTAAAGGATATAGTAGAAAACATGAATAAGGAGTCTTCAAACAACATAGGTAGGTCAAAAATGGTGTCCTTGTCACTATCGCTCCCACACACCTCAATTATCTCAAAGGTAAAATTATCCAAGGGTAGACCTATAGATACTAGTAAATGAAGGGGACTTTTGACTACTTTAATGGGGGGACTTCTGCCACATACGATTATACTCGGAGGAGTACATCCAAGGCCAATATTTTTTATGTGCTTCTCAACAATGATGGGTTCTAAATAGTCATTGCTATTTTTTCCAAGGCTTTCATTCTTATTATAGCCCATGCCCAACATTAATTGAAGTCCTCTATTAGCATCATCCATAGGGAGGGATGGTACAATTCTTTCATCTTGATAGAGGATACTAGATATATCTCTTTCATCCACTACTTCTCGGCCTAGATCTCCCTACCTTTTGAATAAGGAGGGATCGACTCTGAAAGTTTGATATGCTATATTGGTAGGTCACAACTATCCATGGGATCCAAGTGATTGAGGTAACTCCCCTACCACAAAGGCCCCCTTCTTCATTTTTTAATCTCCACACCCATTGTCTTGGATGATGACTTTGATATCATAAATGGTGGGAATGGAAGGTGTCTTTGTCTCAGAAGTGAATGTGGATGGTAAAATGGATGGGTCCACATATGGAGTTGAAGGGCCTTCATCAGTTTTGGGCACTTGTTGGACTTTGTAATATTTGGCCTCAAGGCTTTTGCAATAAGCAAAGGGCTTGGGATCACCATGGATGGTAACCTCTTGATTTTCAAAGGGGAACTTAACACATTGATGAAATGTGGATTCAACTACTTTTATCCCATGAATCCATGGGCACCCTAGGAGAATGTTATATGGGAGATCAAGGTTGAGGACTTGGCAAGTGGTGTCTATGGTGGCTGGTCCTACTTGGATAGGAAGTGAATTGGTGCCTTGAGACACTCTTCCTGATCATCATAAGCTTGGATGGTAATGCCCTTTTCCCTTTTCAATCATGTCTTAAAAAAATATAAGATTTTTTATCATCTTGAGGGAACAAATATTCAACCTTGCACCTCCATCCACCAAGACCCTCTTGATTTTATTTTCATGGACAAAGACCTCAAGATGAAGTGCACAATTGGGAGATGGCTGGGCGGGGAGGTCTTGTTTATAGAATGAGAGGATATGTGGTGTGGTGATGTTTCCGACCATAGCTTGTACCTGATCCACATCAAGGTCGATGGGTATAGAAGACTCAACAATGGCCTTTTCTAAAATCTCCCTATGCGTAGGAAAAATTTTCAGTAGCTACATGATGGAGATCTGAGCGAGGGTCTTCTTTAGTTGTTCCAAAACATTATAGCCACTAGTGACTAACTTTCAATTTGTGGGGGGTGTTCTAGCTTGCACAAATGGTCTAGGGATCGTGATTTTTTCACTTCGTGTGGTCACTCCACAATCAACTTTGGACCTTGGGATATGGACAATAGGGTATGTGTAGGATCATGATGGGCCAAAAAGTGGCAATGAGAAAAAAGTCACGTTTTGGATCGACTCAAAAAAGCAGAAATGCCAAGTTGACTTTTCTAGGTTCGGGTGTTAGTACATTTAGCGAAACCAAAGCCCAAACCTAGTTTCTACAAATCAAATATCTGATTTGTGGAAACATTATATAAAAATTAGCCGACTCTTATAACTTCATTTCTCACAATTTGCATGTGGGTGCACAAGGAAAAGCAAAAATCCGATATCCGCTTCTATCAGATATCCAATTTCAAAGGTAAGTATTTTGTTTTTTAAATGTTGTAATCGATTTTTCAAGTAGATTCTCTTAATTTGAAGTAGTTTTTATGAATTTTTTTATCAAAAACTAGAGTTTACATTGAATTTTTATTAAAAATTAATGTTTCTAAATGGATTTTGATTAAAAACTAGTGTTATTGATGTATTTTTATCAAAAATTAGTTTTTTATGGATTCATGTGAAAAAGTAGGGTTTTTTTTGGATTTTTATTAAAAACTAGGGTTTTTTTACAATAATTTCATTTATATTGTGTAATTTCAATTAGATTAATTAGTTTTTAACTTTAATCAGGTATTATGGATGAGAATGAAAATCCACAAATGCCAAACGTTCCACCACCTCCATAGCCAAATGCTCCACCACCTCCGTAGCCACCAATTGAAGACTTAATTGGTGAAAAATTGGGGAAATTGAGG
Organism: Sequoiadendron giganteum; assembly: GCA_007115665.2. Taxonomy (NCBI): domain Eukaryota; kingdom Viridiplantae; phylum Streptophyta; class Pinopsida; order Cupressales; family Cupressaceae; genus Sequoiadendron; species Sequoiadendron giganteum. The sequence goes on from CM021108.1 coordinate 245,111,768, forward strand.
GGAATTTGTGAAGTTTATAAGACAATCTCTCGATTGAGAGATATGAAAAACACATTGAAGCAAATAATTAAAAATATAGAAAACCTCTCCACCCAACATAATTTGTTTTATTCGTGGAAAGAAGAAATGAGGGAATATTATGCATGTGGATTGTCTTACGATGAAGTGAAAGATCTCCAAATAACCAAACCCCAAATAGCCTCTTTATTCATTGACCCCTGCATTGGTTTTCAAGTGAATGTTATTAAAAAAAAACTTTCTATAAAATGGTGCATGCATAGGGACATTGTAGCTAACTTTTGGGATCGTTGGTGTATGGTTTTTGATAAACCACCGAACAATAATTCTGATATACCATTTTACTTTATTAAAAAATTATATGTTGAGTTTGTGTTAGGGCATCATGTCAATTACTTCTACATTAAACCCTTCCAAGGTGTCGGTGGAGGTATGCCCTAGGATAAACTAGGGGCAGTTAGGGTAGTCCCATGCCCAAATTTTCCCCTTCCTCCCCTTCCTCCCCTTCCTTCGCCACCTCCAATATATCATCCAGAGATTATCCAGGATGCAGCCACACAGACTTTTCAGGCTATTCACTCTTTGAGTGGTCATTTGGTTTTGCATGCTTCTACAGTAGCTCAGCCACATTCTGGTGATGTTGGTGAAGGCTCGAGTGCTACTGCATCATCCTCCTTAGGTCCACATATTTGTGTGCCACATACTTGCACTATGTGCCGCCATATATGCTTGGGTCCTCTTGTACAACCTGTTGATCACCCCTTGGACACTTCTTATTATGACCTCCATGATTTGGACATTATAGATCAGTCACAGGGGAGTGGAGTGCACCCTATTAGAGTCCTCTCCTGCTATAGAGGGGGATGCTGGAATAGTGACACAGGTAAGATTTAAGTTGTCACTTCATAACTTGCATTTGTTTTTAAATGAATATTAATAAGAGATAGTATCAAGTACTAATATTTATTTACATGGTCTATTTAACAGTTGATGTCTGAGGAGGAGCTCACACAAGTGACTGATAGCAACCTTAGGGCCATTTCATTTGGCTTGGATACACACACAGTATATATTTTCGCACTCACTCGTTTACATTCTATATTATATACTTGCTTTCCATTTGAATTGTCATTAATGAAATTATATAATAACTTATATGCTTATCTTATTTTCCTCTTGTAGGAAATACCTAGTGCGAGTGAAGTGTAGCCTCATCTAGACTATGGAGGCGCAAAGTTAGATAAGGGGAAGGTAATTGAACTCAAATTGGATTGAATTAAGATTTTTAAGATCTTATATTGATTATACATACATTGACATAGATTGGTAGTTTCATATGTACTTGTCCATTTTATGTACAGGCAATTATGAGCTATACAAATTTGTTGACAAGTGACACACCGCCTAAAGGAGTAGGTATTGGAACACCTCAAGGAGGAGGTGTTGAAACACCTCAAGGAGGAGGTGTAAAAACACCCAAAGGAGATAAAGAAAAAGATCAACCTAAAGAGGTATGTGTTTATTTTATTTTGTGTTTCGTAAATATGTTCCTATTACCAATAATCGTATGCTAACTTGGATCAATTTTATGTTTTTGTTCACATACATAGATTGGCATTTCAAATGTTTGTTTGGTATATTCTAGGACTCCTGACCCTTTGAAGAGACGTATATTTGAAGTAATCAAGATTTCAATTTTAGAGTTCAATTAAAATTCAATGTATATTGATTTTGATGTTAATTATTCGATTTTAAATTATATAGTATAATGAATCTCAATTGTGGTTTGAATTTTTCTTGTGCAGCTACCTTCAGAGCCAATGAGTGCTTCAAAGAGGAACCATTTTGATGATACACTAGTAGTTTTGGATGAGATAGACATTTTGGCATGTAAATTTTGAATACATATTGAGATGGCATATGCCACATTTTGTAAAACTTTGTTTGAGTTGGCGTCGATGCCATTTTTGTATATGGACATACACTTGATTATTGGATAATTTGATATATAGAAGTTGACAATTGAAATTTAATTTGTTCCTCATGTGCATGATTAAACTCTTTGAAAATTTTATCTTGAGCAATAGTTAAATATCAATGTACAATAGCATAAAGAAGAATGGTTATATTATGTAGTTTATATTTATATTGCTGATTATATTGCATTACACATCTTTCAAAATCAAATCGTTACTTCACATTGCATAACTAACAACTAGATGTTCATAGATGAAAAAATCTCAATTACAATATAGTTTTTACAAAGTCAACCTAAGAAGTTATGCAATTACTTCACATTGCATAACTAAAAACTATGAGCAGTTGTCAATTGCATTCATTTTTCATTGAATTCTATGAGACCACATTTCTTTGAAGTTTTTTTTCAAATAGTTCACTGCCTTGTCTATGCTACCACATTTTTCATACATGATAGTGATCACATTAAGTTGTAATAAATTAAATGATAGCCTATGACTATTTAATTTATACTCATTTTATTTAAATGGATGAGGTTGACCTTCCTTGATATTCTTTTGTAATTTATTATTTTCAAGAGCGATCGACCTCCTTGAAGAGTCACCTTGTTTTGTATAAATACAAGGTGATGTTTGTTAATTTCCTCAATAAACTTCATTTAGCATAATTCACATTCCAAACAAAAGTTCGCACTTGAGCAGTAGCACTTCATCTTGCAATAGTAGGCTGATTTCAAGGAGAAGCATATTCAATTGTATCTTTGCATCTAGGAGAGGTGCTATTATTCATTGTATCAAATTCAACCATGAGTTGGGCCTGAGTTGTAAGCAGATTTCTTGTTGTGTTTATTGTCTTATGTGTTGCATTTTTTGAGTGCTTTTAGTTGTATTATCTGATCATTAAAACACTAACATGGTATCAGAGTAGGTTTGAAAAAGATCGCGTTGGGACCAGTTATTGCAGTGATATCTCTATTCCCTTTTTTTTTGTTCTATCTCTATCTTAGTCAAGATGGTGAATGGTCTTAAAATTGAGGATAGACTCGAAGGAGCATCAAAATTTACTTCATGGAGATTCATAATTATAATCACTTTGGAGGAAAACAAATTGGTTGAGTGTGGAGAGAAAAGTTTTTGAACCTATAGATGAGGAAGAGAAAGTTCAATGGAGGAAGAAATATATCAAGGCGAAGAAGATGTTAGTTGATTCCGTGAAGGACCATATTGTTCCTATCATCCCTAAGTTGAAGACAACGAGAAAAATGCTTAATACTTTGGAGGAGATGTATGAGATCAACAACACAAGTCATGCTCTAGCCTTGAAGCAACAACTTCATCATGTTAAGATGGAGGAAGGAGAATTTTTCATCACCTACTTCATGAAGATTTCCGAATTGAGAGATCAACTCTCTACCATTGGTCATATTGTTGATGACAAAGATTTGACCATGTTAACTCTTAATGGTCTTCCTTCATCTTGGGAGTCTTACATTCAAGGAATCAACTTTTCTCGAAGTCAGTCAACTTGGATTTAACATTGGTAGCTCTGCAAACCTATTCAGAATAGAGTGATCTGAAGAGGACATCCCTAAATCTCTATAGAGGTGTAAAGTTCCAAAGTGGTGAAACTTTCATTCTCAAACTCATAAGACCAAATAGACTATTCCAACATGTCTGGATGGGTATGTTTACGCTAGGTATGGTCATCTTTTGCACCCAAATACACCAAATCACTTTGAGTTGCATTGGACCAACGATTTCCCTTAAGAGTCCAAAGTGCTAATGTCAGTGAAATGTGGGGGCAGAAAGATTTAAGGTTGGATTAAGATTCTACAAGTCCTAGCTCTTGCATCAGAAAACTCTTACCCAATCAACTTGAATCAATTACATGGGAAATGAAATTCACATGTAGTTTTTACATTTTTGTTTTTCGAAAAAGTGGCAAGCCACTATAATTTGTTATATATAAATAGGATATATTACAAAACCTAGTTCAAATGAGCGAACTGATAGGAAAAAACCAAGAAGAAAACCTCTGGTTGTAGCTCGGTTAAGTACAAAAATATTTTTATGTTTTAAACATACCTTTTATACAATGCTAGACATTTGACCCGTATTTCAAAAAACATCACTGGATATAGATTATGAGTATGTCCAAGACCATGATGGGCCAAAAAGTGGCGATATCTAAGTGATATGATGACCCATGTGGCTAACTACTTTTGTTTTACCCAAAATTGATGAAATGAAAAGGGTTTTTAAAGGATATTCTCAGCTTTCCATCAATATAAATTATTCTTTACTTTGAATTTAATAAATAATTATTATTCATTTTCTATTTGAATTACGACTAAAGTCCTGATTGATAGGTTGATTGAAAAAAATCTATAGCTTTCAAATGGTATCACATTCTGTGTTTCACATACTATAGGATTACTAAAACAAGAATTGAATTTCATGAAGTTTTGACCCAATTAAGGTGGTTAGACATAAAATTTTTTATATTTTTTAAAAGTTGTAATAAAATTTTATAATTAATTATTTATTTGGCAAAAAATTACAAAAAAATATGCATCACATCGGGACATGAGTCCCTTACTTATATCTAAAATATTATAAAAAAACATTAGCATTTTATTGTGGCTAGGGTGGTCAGAGAGACACCTACTTCTTATTTTTTCCCTGAAATTTAAGTACTACTGTATTGAAATTTTAAATATAACCAAATAGATTTAAAAAACATTAAAAATAAACCTAGTAGTTTTGAAAATAAATTGAATTTTCTATAGATTCTATTCTTACATATTGTTGAAATAATATAGATAACTTATTCAAATTTTTACATCAAGTTTCCTAACTCTAATTTTCTGAATTTTATTGCCACTTAAGGGCCTGTTTTTTCCATGATGATCCCGCACATACCCTTATGCCTATACACAGTTATGACCTTTTTACATTGTTTCACATTTCAAAGTTTTCTTATTTGAGGCATTCAGGGCATAGTCTTCCACAAGAGTAGTATGTTGACATTTTGGAGTGACAAGCACCTATACAAACCATCAAGGTAGCAGCTAAACTACATATAATAGAAAATATGCTTAGAATAACCAATCTTTATTATTTTAATTTGTCACATACCTCTCCGAAAGGATCATAGCTGCCTATTGTTGCAGTAGGACCACGATCAATCGTGCCAGGAATATCACAATTTTTTTCAAATGATAAATCTATATTGTCACAATAAAAAAGATGCTTAGACTAACAAATCTATATTAATCTAAAAAACCTGAATGATGATGAATTGGTAATGCAAACTATAAAAGATGCTTTGAATAACCAATCTATATTATTGTAATCTATTGCATACCTCTTTGAAAGGATCAGAGTTGGCTATTGTTGCAATAGGTCCATGATCAATCATGTTAGGAATATTGCAAAATTTGTCAAATGATAAATCTATATTGTCACAACAAAAAAGATGCTTAAGCATTGTACCTTCCATTCTTGAATATGCTATTCAAGTGTGCCCGAAGGGTCATCTCTTTGCTTAAGAGTATCCAATATTGCTTCATGATCAACATTACTAAGTGTCCATAGTTTTTTTGTCTTTGGTTTGGCATGATGCTTCAACAGCTTAACATTTTTTTCTATAACAAGGTGTGAATATATGAGAATGGTTTTGTGTTTCTTGTAGTCTTCAAATGTAGTTATACCATTCTTTCTAATCATGTATGCTCACAACCAAGTTCCTGCAACCACAACTGAACCTGTAGGATATACGAACCCATCCTCATCTTCCATCAATTATGTTAGCTTATGCTTTACCTGCACACATCGAGCCAACCAATATTTTGATCTCTCTTCATTCCCCTATGGTCCAACAACTGCAAAAACATTTCCTAAATGTAGTAGATCTAAAAGCCGATCATAATCAAGTGAACTTTCCATTGTGTAATTTGTCATGGATATAGTTTGATATAAAGGAGTTAGATACTGTGGAACCCATTTATCCACCCACTCACTTGACTTGCATTGATCCCACTCGCATTGAATACAACTCTGAAAAAGACAAGCCAACTGTTGTGTCCAAATGGTCCATGTGCTTGCATATGGGCTTTGAAACAAATGCATCTTTGAAGAATATTTGATTGTATGACAATCCAATCTGCCTCCCACTATACCCTCCTCAACCAACCAAAAAAATATGTGCACTATTGAATCAAGTGTCCCTCCTTGTGACAATGCTGAACTACACCAATCAACAATAGAACGTGCATCACTGAATTTTGCTCCTAAAATCTTCAATTGATCCTTAACTAGAGCTCTCTTTACACATGCACCTGCTCCATCATGCTCCCCTTTTTCATGCCCAGCTTAAAAAAAAATCCAAATATTAGGTACACCCCTTTCTACATGCATTCTACTCAACCAATAAAACATACAAGCATTCTCGAATTGACCTATGCAGTTATCTAACCAAATGAGATGTCGGCCTAGTGCTATATCATGCTCCTGCAAGAACTCAAAAAAATTCTCAAAACAATGTTGGACATACTCGGACGAGTGAGATATATCATCAATCATATAAAAATGATACTCTTTGATTATCTTTTGATCCTCCTCTATACTATTAGGTGCATGTCTAAATGTTATGTGGACAAAAATAGCAATTTGAATGGAATTGTAATACTGAGATTGTACCTCATTTTGTGGTTACAATGTGTAGTTTTCAGCAAAATCAACAACTGATATAATAGTGCCAATTGGAAAAGAGTCCTTACATATCCTGAATTGTTGATCCAACCACTGAGACCTATGACTCTGCCTTGCATATTTGTAGAAAATATTGTCCTTAAAATCTGAAATAAAATCAGCAACACTGCATTCTTTTGTAACCAACTCGCATCTAGAACCTTCACCTCCACTCTACAAAGTATATTTGACTATCTCATATCTCTTTTTCTCAACAAGATTCTTTCCAAATTCACATTTGAAACCCTCATTAAAACATTGAACAAACTTTGACAAGCCACCACATTGTGAGCACTTTGCATTTAAACAATCATTTCTATAGAAAAAGGAACCATCATCCCTAGAACATAAAAATAGATCTAGCAAGTCCCTTGATGATTTCGGAAGATGAATTGCGCCACACTCCTACAACATTTCATTAGTATGCAAAGTAGAATGGATATAGCATAATAGTTCATGGTACATTGAAAAATCCACATGGTATTTGCAACACCAAGTATTACGAATCTTAAGAGGCACACAATAAAATGGCTTCAAACCTTCAAAATTTCTTTGCGAGATTTCCATATTTGGATATTTTTGAATATATTTGTTGAACAACATTGTTTGGCTTGATTCCAAGCAATGTTTAGGATGCAGTGTATGGTCTCGACTGCCAATTCTTAACTTTAAAACATCATGCCAAAATTGTTGAATTGCCTCCTTTACATTATCGGTTAGCTTCTTATCAACACATGGAAGCCTCTTGGCAAAAGCCCATGTATCATTTTGATGAGCATCATCTATTATTAATCTTCTTGCTAGTTCTCTATCCAAAATTTTATGATTTAAGTCAAAATCAATAGAAGTTTGTCTCATAAAGCAAGCCTTTTTCAATTGATGGCTTACTAGGGTGGTTGTAATGACTCTCCGAGCAGCTCTCTTATCTTTTTCCTTGTTATTTTCTCCAATAGACTTGAGAGCATTAAAAAGATTTTTGACAATAATAGATTTTTTTTTGGTCCTCTTCTTCACACGAATCTTCAATTTGGCTAGTAAAGGTCTCATCTTTTGCATCTTTAGCAATTGTACAAAAAGTTGGCATTGCTCGGTCAATGTCTTATTGCTAAAATATTGGTTGAAAAGTATTCTAGCCCACAACCGAATAGTTCGTGTTGACCTCTTCCCTTCAATATTGTTTATAATTCTATCATCAATTTCAACTAACCATTTAGGGATCCTTGAAGGTCTTGAATTTGGAATATGTCTTTCTTCCACACAAGGTTCTTCATTTCTCGTGTAATTTGGTGAAACATAATTTACACTTGCTTCAATATTATGTTCAACATCTTCATTTCGAACATTTTCACCTTGAACATTTTCAATATCAGTTTGAATAATTTCATTCCCAATTTCAATATCATGTTCAACATCTTCAATTCTAGCATTTTCATTATCAATTTCAATATTTTCATTCCCAATTTCAATACCATGTTCAACATCATCAATTCCAACATTTTCACCTTGAAAATTTTCAATATCAATTTGAACATTTTCAATTTCCTCTTCACTTGAAAGACAATAGGGCTCAGGTTCACCAATATTTTACATACCTTGTCTTTTCTTCCTATGACCTTCTCTATCTCTTTGTCTATATCCTTCAATTTGTTCTTTTGTCAACTTTCTCTTATGTTTTTTCTTCTGACGACTATTGCTCCCCATTATACCAAATAAAAGATGCTAAAAAATCATGATGTATGGAAAATTTCAGTACAAGATGCTCCAATGTTTTTATCTTTGTCTCTTCCTATCTGAAACCGCACGTTTGTCACCTGCAAAGTGTTGCAAACAGAATGTAGGGTCCATTGGAATGCACAAAAATGACCCACATAGGGTTTTTCTATGATCCACAAATCTGATATAATCAGATATCTAATTTGTAAAACATGTTCTGCAATAGTAAGATTTTAGCTCTACACATTGAAGTTTCAAAAATCGGATATCTGATTTTTACACACATAGACCTAAGGGTTAATGGTAGAGTGTAGGAGAGAGGGAGGAAAGTGGGAAGGAGGGAGGGAGAGTGGGAGGGTTAGGGAGAGAGAGGGAGAGGGAGAGGGAGAGGGAGAGTGAGGGAGAGAGGGAGAGGGAGAGGGAGAGAGGGAGAGAGGGTTTAGAGTTGAGGGAGAGAGGGATAAATAAGAGGGAGAGTAGGAGGGAGAGAGGGAGGGAGAGGGAGAGAGAGGGGGAGGAAGAGGAAGAGAGGGAGAGGGAGAGTGAGAGTGAGAGGGAGAGTGAGATGGAGAGGGAGAAAGGGAGAGAGAGAGAGAGAGAGAGAGAGGAGTGATTGAGTGAGAGACTTGAGAGAGATAGAGGTGGAGAGAGAGAGAGAGGGAAAGAGATAATATTTAAATATTTTATATATTTGTAATGTATATATATATATATTTAAATATTTATAGATTAACTAAAATATTTAGATATTATACATTTAATAATATATTATATATTAAATACATAATTGGGTAAGAGATTATCATAAATTGTATATTAAATATATTACATTATAAATTTTATTGGATATTATATATATTAAATTATAAACTTTATTATTTATTATATATATTAAATTATAAACTTTATTGCATTTTTAAATCATATATTAAAGATTGTATAATTTTTTTTAAAACTCATAACTAAAACATATCATATATCAAATTCAAATCGGATATCGGATTTGAATCGGATATCCAATATGCTAACAAAAAATTTAATGCCTAGGGATTAGGCTCGGTATTAGGCTTGGGATTTGGTTCAGACCTGCTAATCCTAAAAATTCAACACGTAAAACGTGTTTAACAACTTACCCTACTTTTCCAAACTTCGCCCATGTGGCTGACGACTTTTATTTTACCAAAAATTGATGAAACGAAAAGGGTTTGTAAAGGACCTTCTTAGCTTTGTACCAATATAAATTATATTTTACTTAGAATCCAATAAATAATAATTATTTATTTTTTATTTTACTTAGCTTTCAAACGGTATCACATTTTTTGAATCCAAAACATGCGTCACATTCTATGCTTGGTATACTATAGGATTAAAAAAAAAAAAATGAATTTCATGAAGTTTTGACCAAGTTAAGGTGGTCAGACATACGAGTTTTTATATTTTTTAAAAGTTGTAATAAAAATTCATAATTAATTATTTATTTGGAAACAAATTACAAAAAAATATGCATCACATCCAGACATGAGTCCTCTACTTATATCTAAAATATTATTAAAAAATATTATCATTTTATTATGGTTAGGGTGGTTAGACAGACACCTACTTCTTATTTTTTCCCTAAAATTTTAGTACTACTGCATTGAAATTTCAAATTTTCACCAAATATATATTTTTTTTAGAAAAATTAACCTAGTAGTTTAGAAACTACATTCAATTTTCCATAGATTCTATTCTTACATATTTTTGAAATAATATAGATAACTTATTCAATTTTTTATGTCAAGTTGCCCAACTCTGTTTTTCTGAATTTTCATTGCCACTTAAGGGCCTGTTTTTTCCATGATGATCCTGCACATACCCAGCACCTACCCATTCATCTAAGGATGCCAAAACATGGTCATAAACATGGTTGATGCTACCATAATTCTTTCCTTTCCCATTTTTGTTTGACTTGTCATTATCTGGCATCAGATTCATGTATATCTTAAGGTCTTGATTTCTGACCAGCTATTCAATTTTGATGATCTTGTTTTCAATGAGGTATTGGATTATGTTTTTGAGTCTCATGCAACTAGCTATTATATGTCCCTTAATTTTCTAAGAATCAGATAGGAGATTCTCATTATACCAAGGTGGCTTAGCTTGAGGTTCCTAGTAATTCTCAATGACCAGGACTGTGATGATATTGGAATCAATGTGTTGCTTCATGAAAAATTCAACTAATTCTCCAGGTGGTGTTTACTAAGATGTATTGGATCGAGGGGGTTTTTGGGTATTCTGAGGTTGTTGACATGTTTTTTTTTGCATGTTTGGCTTTAGAGAATTGATCATAACCTTAGCATCAACAACATTGTCATTGGTTACATTCTTTTTTTTCACCCATGTTCATGGTTTTTAATTATAGCTTGTCCATGGGCAATGATCTTGATAAGTAGGTGTCCCTCCTTTTGTACAAGAGCTCTTTCAATGCTGAGAGCTTTAGGGATGAGTTGGTCATAGGAGGTGATGCAATAGACTTTGAGATGGAAGGCTAGAGTTCCTTTAAGATTTACATGATAGTTTTGACTTGTTGTTCTTCTTGCATGGCCCATTTACTTCTATTAGCCTTGGATCACCATCGTTGTAAGAAAGATGCAAATGATTCTCCTTTGTTTTTCTTGAAGTTAGATAGTTCCTCCAAGCTTACATCCATGCCCATTTTGAATGCATAATTTTGCATGAACGTATCTACAATTTCTTGGAATTTCTTGATTCCTAGAGGAAGTCGAGAGAACCATTCCATGGCTGGGCTAGCCAGACTTTGTGGGAACAACCTCATTAGATAGGAGCCATCATAGGCTACTTCCATGCAATTCATGTGGAATTCCTTGATGTGATATTCAAGGTTTTTGAGTCTATGGTATTTGCCAAATTTTGGGATCTCAAAGCCTTGCAGAAATGGTTTCATCACAATGCTCATGTCAAAAAGATAAGGGTGTAGATTCCCTTGTGATTTAGGAGTCTTCCCTAATTGCATGTCCAACACCTATTGTGAGAGCCTCTTGATTTGGGTGGATAAATCACTTTATGGGTTAGGTGGTGGAATGAATGTGTTTTGGATTGGTGTGGTGGCTTGGATGATGGGTGTGGTGACTTGTGGACTGGGTAGTGCATTCATGGGAGTTTTTTGTGTAGCCAACGCTTGTTGATATGCTTGTAGTTGTTATTGTACCAAAAAAGCTTGTTGTTGGTCTTGTTTTTGTTGTTGTTGTTGCAACAATTCTTTTTGTTGGGCTTGTTGTTTTTGTGCCAATAATGCTTGTTGTTGTTGTTGTGCCAACAATGCTTGTTGTTGGGCTTCTTGTTGTTGTTGTTGTGCCAAAAATTCTTGTTGTTGGGCTTTCTATTGTTGCACCTGATATTGTTGTAAAGATTTCTAATATGCATGTTGCGAGGCCTATGCTTGAGCTTTTTGTTCTTGATGTTGAGCTTGTGCCTATGCTTGTGTAGCTTGGGCGGCTTGCATGGCTTGAGCAGCTTGTGAAGCGTGCACAATTTTTTGTTGTTGTAATAATGCTTGTGCTTACACTTGGGCTTGTTTTCATTGTAGCAACACTTGTGTTTTCACTTGGGCTTGTTGCTATTGTAGCAATGCTTTTGCTTGCACTGGGTCAGCCTATTGGGCTTGTTGTGTGGCTTGTGCAACTTTCTTGGTTTCAAATTGCTAGAGTGCCTTTTGGTAGGCTTGTTGTGCCGCTTGCAAAGTGATGTTATATTAGTTGACCATGCTTGGATTTTGTGGTAAAGGTGGAGGATTCAGAATGGTATGAGATGGTGTGATGATAAATTTTTGGGGTGGTTGTTGGGGTGTTGGAGTGATGACAATGGGTTGTGAGGTGGCGGGTATGGTTGATGTGCTAGGTCCTTGAGAGACCATATTTTGAGATTTTGTGGATGGTGTAAGGGTGGATTGAGATGCTTGGATTGGCACCACCTATTTTTGTGATGCCGATGTTATACTTGAAGGATTTGGTACACTCGGCAGATTGATTTGATTCGACTGATTTTGGATAAGTAAAGGGGGTTGCCCTAAACCAAGGATTGGTGTGAGTTTTGATTTTAGTGGGGGAAGAGGTGGAGGAATGGGTGGTATACTTCCTTGCAAAAGTGATTATGAGGGATCAAAGACTCCCCCTTTTCTAAATAATCTTCCTTCTCCTTGTGAATTTATGGGAGAGAGACTCGTGTGCTAAGAGAATATGTTGGTATCATAGCGAAAGTGGATGGAATATTGGTGTCATGAAAGATGAGTGAAACATAAGGGTGTTTCAGATCTTGAGGGAAAATTTGTCCCTAGATGGTTTTTGCATCCAAGTCTTGATTTCTCACAAGGATATTTGCTTGAAGAACATGAAGTAATGAACTCCCCTTGTTGAAAATTGTTTGATTTGGAGCAAGAGATGATGTGGGTTGGGGAATGGGTTGAATGATGCTTTGAAAAGATGGTTTGAATGAGACTGGGGGTATAATCCCAAGAGGTTGCTCCACAATATTGTTAACCTCAAAGTTTGAAGGGATTTTAGCCCCTTCTTTTTCCAACTCTAACATGTATTGTGAAGGATTGAGTCTCATCATGGCATTAACAATTTTGTGATTCTCAGGATTTTGGACCATTTCTATGATTTCATTTTGAGTCATCCCCAAGACATTGTTGCTGATGTCTTCCACTTGAACTTCCTCTTGAGGATCTTATGGTAGTAGAGAAATATTGGTTGGGGGATTGCTAGATCTAATGGGGTTGATTTTGGGTGTAGTTTGATTCAAGTCACTTGAGGTATATGTTTCCTTGTTGGCTTCCATGTTCTTCTTGTATTGAGATTGAGTTTGTACCATAAAAGAAGGATCAACTTTTAGGTACAAAGAAGAAAAAAAAAATTTGTTCAAGGATCAAAGGATGGTGATGAGATAGATAAAGGGTCGATGGTGTGAATGATTAAGCTCTTAACAATCTTCAAGGGACACTAGACTTTGGGACATTTGGATTTTATTGATTTCTTGATTTGATTTGATTTGGATTTGGATTTGGATAATGAACTTATAAACCCCAAGAGGTTGGATGTTTATCTTGGAGTACATTTGTTCACAAGGATTGATAATTTAACTAAACACATGAAGAAGGATTCATCTACACATACTTTAGTCAAACAAGATGATTTTTTATTTGATTTAAAGGAATTCTCTAAAAGCCTAGCATGATTTGATTTTTCCAAGAGTCAAAGAGTTGCTTGGTGGGGTGAGATTTGATTTTGATGTTTTGAGGGATGGATGAGAATTTTGACTTTGATCCTAGATTAGACCTAGATAAAAATCCTTTCTACAAGTCCTCGGTATTGAAAAACATGCTTGTACTTCCTATGTGAGAAATTCAAACCTTTGAAAGAGACTTGGATTTTGTTGGTAATAAAATTCATACAAATTAGGATTGTTCTTTGAAGCTTTCTTGTAAGAATTATAGACCAAAGTTTCTCTAATTTCATGAAGTCTTGAAAGACGTTCCTCATGAGCTTTTGGACTAAGGAACCTGTGACGACTTGGTTTGGGAATTTTTACTTTTCGTGAAATCATGGGATCAAACACATGTGAGGTTCAATTGTCTATTATCTTGTTTAGATTGATTATTTTTCAAACTAAATGTCTAATGTCCTTATTTCTTTTCATCCCACAAGGTCCATTATGTGGAAATCAAGGAAATCAAGGCAATAGTTTCTTAATGTTGACTTTAGTAAGAGAAAATTGTGATATAAATCTAAATACTTAGAAGCCTATAAGGATGAAATCCTTAGGGAAAGCAAGAGAACTTGGATTTTTCAAAGGTATTTTCTCCTCCTAAAGGGTTTGAAATTTTGAAGATTATGTGAATGTTTGTTTTCAAGCATTTAATATCCAAGCAAAGTGTTTTGATTTCAATGTGATTCACAATCCTAGGATAAAATGAGACAATATTTGTTGAGTTCCCACTTGGATAAATCCAGCTACGCCTACTCTTAGTGGATGATGAGATGCTTGACCACACTGGCTCCCCTCCACGACACACACTTCTTAGGTCAGCCAAGAATCAATACCTATAAAACTCCCATGGCATACTTCTCATCTAAACTAAGAGCCGAAAAAATGTGGGACGACTTCATGAACGATCCTTCTTTTACCAAAAAATAGATTGGGATTTTAGCTTTAACATAATTTTGGATTTTAATCTAGGAACCTGTTCAAAAGGCCACAAGAGAGGCAAAATAAACTCATACAAAGAGTATCACTTGCTTGTCCATAGGAGCTCCTGTAATGATGATATTTCCTCAACATTCAAATTTGTATACCAATTGGGAGTAGCTTGTCGTTTAGCTCGTTATCAATTTGAGTCATTCCCTGGGGGTGAGTACTTTTTCCCACGAAGGCATGCTCTCTAAAGGTGACCAATAATCAAGAAGTTTATTTGTAGTTTGACCACCTAATGCATTTAGGCAGGAGCACAAAATACCTTTTCTTCACACTCACAATATTTGTTCAATTTTAAAATGCCCAAATTAAAGTGTGGAGGTAATCACTTATACAACTTAATATCACATAAATCCTTTTGATTCTCAAGATTGTCATGAGGTACGAGAGAAGTGCATACGTCTTTTTAAATGATATTACTTTCGATAAGGGATTACAAAACATAAAAGGCACATATTCATTTTAATCTTTCAAAGGTAAGAATATGAGTTCTTTTTAAGAACTAGCTTTGAAGTGTGAGATTTATTTGTTCAATTGTCAAGTCCAAAACAAAATCTAGTGAATTTCCTATGATTCTTTTTAATCCCTTTGTTTTATTCTTTTTAAGCCAAATGAAAATTATTAAGTCCTAGAAAAGCACGAAGATTACAATGTCCTTAGTAAAGGGATTATAATTTCTCCCTAAAGTGTTTAAAAACACTTGATACAATTAAATGATGACGCCATAGAGAAGTCTTTGTATTTGTTTCATTCAATTTTGATCAAGCCAACCTACAAAATTGGTTAATACTACAAAAAAAGAGGCCAAAAACTAGTTAGCAATCAAAAGCAATCAACATAAAAAAAACTCATGTTGAAATTAATTTGAAAACTGCCTTTTACCCCACTCTAGTGGTACAGTCTACGATAGTAGTGCAGTTTAAAGAGGCTAGCATCACTATGTATCACCACTGGGATTGATAGTGGTGGATTGTGCAAAAACCAGTGAGTGCAAATGCGGCATTGTTTTGACTAGCTCGGAGTTTGGAGTTTGTATGCTCAGTCGACAAGAAAATGGCTTAGCATTGTAGTTTGGAACTCAAATTTCTTGGTGGGAATGACTTAGCGTCATAGTTTGGAATTTTTCAATGTCGTTATATGGTGTCATTGGGCTACTAGCGGTGGAGTTTGACTTCAATGCTGTAGTTTTCCTATAGACACAAAAAATTAAAAAAATTAAATGAAAATTCTCAAAAAAATGTGTTAGATTCTTCATATTCGCCCTCCTTCTAGCACCAAAATGTGAATGGTGATCCTAGACCTACACAAACACAAATAGAAAGAACACAATTAGTCCAATATGCAAGTTAGAAACAACATTCCCCATGAAATTCATTTGAAACATTAAAAAAAAGAAATAAGATGAAGAACATAGTGAAAAATCTATTAAATCCTATTTAAATGATCAAACTCTCAATCCCATGGGGGAATTGGTGCCATTTTGATTTGGAAAATGTCCCTTTCCCAATTCCTTGCAAGCTTGATGATCAATGGTGAAGATTTGATGCTACTTAGTGAAATTTCTCCATAACCTAGCTATGATAATATGAAAATAGATGAAAATGGATAAAGATGGATGGAGATTGCTCAAACTTGAAGATATAAATGTTGCATGAAGTTGTCAACCAAATGCCTGATATTGTGGATGAGATTTTGGATCTAAAATTCAAATGAGAGCCTTCTATTTATAGAAGAGAATGATGGAGAAAGAGGCAAAAGGGATGAATGTTGGACTAAACATGAGCCAATGGAAAGGTGGCACTTGTCAACATGCTAGTGGAGGAGGAATGAGCACATTTTGATGAATGTTAAAATAAATGTAGCTAGGTGGATATTTGAAATTGATGAAATGACAAGTTGGAGGGAGAAAGAAATTGAGTTAATGCTACTTGGATCAAAGAAAAGGACATGTAAAAGGCTTTTAATTCCTTATTGGATGTACTCCTTTTGGAGGGATTTTTTGAATTTGAAGAATATTCCCTCTTTGATGCCATGTTGAGAGAAAATAAGAGATTTAATAAATCAAATAAAATGATTTACTTGTGCAAGTTGAAAAAGCTAAAGGATTTGAGGGATTAAGATTATGATTAATCAAGATTTGATTAATTTAAAAGTAGATTAGTTGATGTGACAATTGGATTTAGATTTTTGGATTGATTTAAATCAAAGTTGTGAGGAATATGAATTTAGACTTAATTAAATAAAGTTTAATTTATTTAATTAAAGAGAATGGTGTTAGCTTTAAATCAAATAAAGATAAATTTATTTAATTTAAATGAGATGACTTTAGAGATTAATTAAATAAAATGAATTATTTAATTAAAAGAGGGATTATAGAATTAACTAAAAATATATATTTATTTAATTAATAAAAGATGATGACTTAATCAGATAAATTTGATTTATTTAATGAAGAGATGAAATATGATGAATTTAATTAAATCAAGATTGTTTAATTACATGACGAGTAGAGGAGATGATTCAAGACAAACTGGTGTTAGTAAAATCAAGATCAAGTGTATAGGATCAATCTATATATTTTTCGTGTCTACAATACACAATGCAAGTCAACAATTATCATCATCATTTATTTAAAATTCACCCATGGTGAATATACAAGGGGTTCCAAACATTACCTCAATCCCTCCTACATTAAATGCATCTAATTAAAACTATCAAGGTTATGCGGTTAATTTAAAAACTTCCTCTAGTCAACAACAACCATCAAATCTACCTTTGGTTCAAAGTCACAATAAACAACCATAACAAGATCCTTAATTACAAAATTAAACTCACAGTTATATGGATCAAGGTCAAGGTGTCAAAGAATTAAAAATTAAAGGGCATATGGTTGAAAATCAAGGTCATGTTGTTCAAAATCAAGGTCATATTATTCAAAATCAAGGTCAAAACATGTGTTCATCAAATCAAAACATGGGTACAAATCAACACATCATTTAAACTCAAGGTCAAAATAATCAGAACTATAAACCACAAAACCAAGGTTTGAATCTAAAGATGGTTCCAAATACATACATAAGTGCAAATCAATACATTTTTCAAAATTAAGGTATCATATTTTAAAATCAAGGTCAGATGGGGGCAAACCAAACCAATATGTCAAATCAAAGTCACATGGGTCAAAATCAAAGCAATATTCCAAGTCAAAACAATGTGCAAAATCTCAACATGAGTGAAAATAAAAATGCTCCAACAAGTCACAAAAATGTTCTAAACTAAAACATGGGTCTAAATCAAGGTCACATGGTGTCAAATCAAGGAAAAAATATGGATCTAAATCAGAATGGGGTTCCAATTAAACATGATGTTCCCAATCAAAATAATGTTCTAAACCAACACACAATGCAAAATCAAAATATCATCCCAAATCAAAATATCATCTCAAATCAACATATGGTCCCAAAACAACATATTGTTCCTAATCAATACATGAGTCAACAACAAGGGTTTTCTCATGATCAAACACAAGCTCAACAACTATATACACAAAAAATTCTTGCTCAACAAAAAGGTCAACAATATCTTGGTCGTCAAAATAAAAAATATCTTAATCCTCAAGGTCAACAATATATTCAATCACAAGGAAATGCTACACCACAATATTGATATGGTGGCACATATAAAAAACCTCCAACACCACCATCGAATTCACAATATCACTCATACAACACACCTTCATATCTAGATCATACATATGATCTACAATTCATGACTACAATTAGGGACATTTCCTTACAAATACAAACATTAATCCAAAGGATACAAGATATTCAAGTGGGAAAGGTAAGAAAATAATATATAGTTCAAGATGTTGAAAGAATGAAGAAAAAATGTGTTGTCATTGATGTCAATTCTACATGGTGAATATTAGAATAGTGTGAAGAATATTCTACTCGGTTGAACTGATTCATAGTTAAGTACTTAAGCTATGTGTCTATATCAACACTTTTTTCTCTTCGATCCCTTCTTAGATTTTTTCAAATTTCATCACACATATACATCCTTCTTTGTGATTCCAATATGTTTTTTGTGGATAATATTAGTTCCTAAATCTATAATTCCACTTGGTTTGGATGAATGATTCAAAAGTTACATATGACAAAAGTTTTATATGTAGAGTGTTCCCAATTTTCAGTCCAATGTGCATTTCCTTTTCTATATGCACTTCTCTGTGAGTGTGCAGTTGGCCTTGTGGCTTTGGTATGATTCTTATAGGTTTCGATGGGTTAATATTTCTAGATGTCATGATATTTTGTAATCCATATCTTCTGTGTGTGTTGATCAATTGAAGTATTCTTTTTTAGGTCTTATGCCTTGTTGACCTATAATATGTAAAAGGTTCTGGAGATTAAAATTATAATGTGAATTTAAGAAGGAGCTATTATAATTCCATGTTGATCTATATCTCACAAGTTTTTGGTGCAAAGGTATTTGAATTAGGTGCCAACAATGCATGTTTTTCATTTTCTTTTGTGTCATCTATTTAGGCTAATCTAGTTATTGTCTACAATGATTCTCATATATATAGAAAATAACCTTGAGATTGAGAATAGAGAGCATATTGTTTTTGTTAGTGATGTGGTCCAAATGCAAGCAACATTTTTCAGAAGATTAAGAAAAGGATATGCAAATATAATTCAGAGAAGATATTTATGTTTTGTATCAGGCGAAGTGTTTTGGATCATAATATTGAGCTTCAGAGGAACTAAATTTAACATATGATAAATGCATTTTGTATCAATTCAAAACTTGGTTGTGTAGCCACCATTATTGTCTTACTTTTTGCTGTGAATAGTGAGTTCACTTGGACAGTGAGTCCTTTTAGCAGTTATCCTTTATGTAATATTCTATGACTAGTCATATGATATTGTGAGCTAATCCTCACCATAGTTTTTCCCATCTTAGGTTTTCCACACAAAACTTATGGTGTTCATGCATTGCATGTTTATGGGGTGTTTACTATTTTATTTCCATTAGTTGATAAGTATGTTGTGTTAATTGGATGGTTGGTAATTAAATGGTTTTTGGGAATAATGATTCTCCCCCCCTTAGTGTTTTCAGTGTTAAAAAATTAGTAACAGAGCTTGATTGCCTTAAAGGAGATTAACTGCTTTGAGAATTTCTTGTAATTTGAACACATAGCTTATAATGGTTGCATACTTGATAAGGATTGGGAACATAATTTAAATTTTCTCTTGAAGATGTTGATAGAGTTGAAAATTGAAATACAGGTTTGAAAGGAAATCTCAATGAAGCCAATGAATGCATCAAGAAACTAAGAGAGAAAATCAATAAATTCAAAGAAAGGCATAAGGAAGTCGATGAACAATTGAGACAAGAAAATGAAGAAATCGTTTGATTAAGAGTACAAGTGGAAGAAAAGAAAATAATTGAGGAATTTTTGAATACTATGGTAAAAAGAAAAAATGATGAGTGCATCAAGCTTGAAAAAGAAGTGGAAAACTTGAGAGAATATTTGGAAAAAGAAAGAATTCATGAAGATAAGTTTAAGACAAGCTCTAAAATGCTTGATGAGTTGATTTCATGTCAGAAAGTATCTAAAGATAAAAGTGGTTTGGGACTTTAGACTGGTGAAAGTTCAAAAGAAGAAAAGATTAGTGAACCTAAGAAGATCATAGATAAGAATAACAATGGTAGGTATTAGAATCAAAGAAGTAATGGAAGAATACCTCTCATTAGACAAAAAAATGCTCAAAGGTACTCATATTTCAATGGAATTTTTTATTCCTAAAATAAGTTTTGTCATAAAGCAATGGAATTTAGAAGCAAAATAAATTAGAATGATTCATACCTTACTTTTCAATGCTTTACTTGCAAGAAGTTTGAGAATAGAGCAATTGAATGTAGAAATCAAATGAAAAATATTTACACCAATAGCAAAAATTTTCAATATTTCAATGGCTATTGCTATACATGTATTGGATTTGGACATAAATCCAACCAATGAAAATCTAGAATGAATGGAATGAGTATCTCTTAGAGGAATATTTTATTTCTCAATTGTAATAAATTTGGACATATTGCTAGATTCTACATAAGCATAAGAAAGAACAACCTTGAAGACATAAATAATCTAGTCACAAAGATTGATATGATAGAGGTAAAGAAGGAAATGGAAAATATTTAGAGGAAGAAAGAAGAGCCTGAGAACAAGGAACAATCAAAAACTACAAATGAATTTGTGCCATCCTTCGGTACTGATATCTTTCTCAAAAACTAAACCTAGGCATTGGTTTAGAGGGAGAAATTATAGAAAATAAAAGATCCCCTTGCCAATATAAGGTGCCATAGCTCGACATGAAGACATGCGATAGAGATTGATAGTCTAGATCTTTTGGAGAAAATTCTGGAAGAAAATAAGCTTTTGTGGAGTTTTGTAGAGTAAATAAGTGTTTGTTGTTACATAGTGAGGATTTTTTGTCATCTTTACTAATTGGTGCATTTACTATGAATTAGGAAAAAAACCTTGGACTATAATTTTATAAACTTGGCATAATTCACTCACTTTTAAGCATTTGGAAGCAAATTGAAGAAAATTCAAAACTTTAGGAATTGGGGCATTCAAACCCTAGTTTCAGTCAAGCGAAGAAAAGGTATTTACTGTTGCCTTAAAATATTTATTTTAAGCATTTCAATTCCATCCTACAAATATCTTAGTATATGTAAGTGAAAAGACTCAGCAAAAATCAAGAAGTACCCCATGTAGATATTTGAGGATGACTTGCTTGGAGCCTTTTTGAGTATTCCAAAAAGGGTTTTTCCTACAGAGGACACCATGGATTTTATTTATGGAAAAATGGAAGAAAATAAGCATGTAAAATCATCAACCCATGGATAAATTAGTTAACTAGAGATGATCATCAGATCAAGCTTGAATATAAAAACCTAGTGGAAAAGAATTTGGACATATGGTAGGTATTTCCAAATTTCACCTATGATGATGCTTATAAGTTTGTAAGAATGAAATTGAGTAGAATACATGACTACTACTTATGGACATACAAGCTTGGAATGATATCAAAGGAAGTTATAAGGGATGTGAAAGGACTTTTTTCTACTAGAACAATTCTAGTATTAAAATTTGTAATGAATAAAGATGTGATGGAGCTAAGTGGAGCCACATTCAATCATAGGACTCTCACGATAGACACTATTTTGAACCCTATGGTAAGGTATGAGATAATGGTCATAGGATACAAAATTTATTACACCAATAGGGAAAATTTAGTGTCAGCTACAACAATCCATGTTGCCTATGAGATGATTGAAAAGGGTACAGACTCTAATCTATGTGAATTACTTGGACAAAAAGTGTTTCGTAATTTGAAATAGACCAAGGATAAGAAATATTTGTTCAATTTCAATTCTCTAGTAGTTTCTTTGTTATTTTATTTTATAGGAGAGATTCCAAGAACAAGTAATGTCATATGGAATCAAAGGAAACTAGTATCACATTAGATTTTGGAACATTTATGTAATATTGGTGACTTGAAGGTTCAAGAAGAGGCAATTACTGCATTATTTGCAATATTTCAGAAGAGAATGCATGAAAGGGAAATGATACCTTGCACCTTAGTGGAAAAATATCAAGATGCTATCACATTCTTAGTTTCCACTAATTTTTTTATTGCTGAAGTCGTGGAACCTTGAGTAGTCTAGATTCCCCCAATTTGTTATGAGATGAATGAAGTTGAGTTTGATGGTCTTACTAAAATTTTGCTAAACAAACATAAGGACCCTAACCGAGAAATACATGGAAATTATGAAGAAAATTTGATGAAAGTACATATGGAATTGTTAGAACCAATAAGAAAGAAAAGAGTGATAAAAGAAGTGAATGAAATTTTCCAAGGTACTGGACTTATAGTAGAAGAAATACAATTGTTCAGAAAAAGAGTTGTTGAATTAGCAAGTATGACTCCTACTGAGTCCTCCAAACCTAGGAGATTTGGAAGAACTAGTTACTCTACACAACAACATTCTGAACTGATTTCTACTCCTCATAGCACTAAGTGAATAAAGATCAGCACTCCAGTGGAAATATAATATTATTCGAAGAAAAGAAAATCTACTATGGTATCCTCCTCACCTTCCTCTAAGACAAAAAGAGGAAAGAAACATAAAGCTCAAAGAGAGGACATGAGTGTTCTCTCTACAGAAGAAGATGGAGATGAAGTCACCATTAACTATGAAAAGAAGTAGAATCACTTCAAAGAAACAAAGAACAAATATTGTTGTCTCTTCTGAAGAAGAAGATATTGACAAAGAAAAATAAGCTTTTCAAATACATATGCACAAGAAAGGAAAGAAGCCTAAATCTAGTGCTCTAGGGAAGAAGAAAAGAAGTCTACTCTATAGAATCCTCAAATCCTAATGAACCTAAATGCACTATTTGAGGGTGTTTTTCATAACAAGATGTTGAAGGAAAATTCTATAATGTATGAAAATTAAAATGAGGAAAGCAGAGCCAACGTAATTACAGCTATCACCAAATATATTATCCCTATTGAAGTTGATATGGAGTATGTTAGGGAAAATTTTCTAGATTATGTATGGAAGGTTTTATTGGAAAAGAGAGAAGAAGCCACTACATTAGAAGAAAATATCAGATCAGATGTTGTGGAGAACATTTTTTTCTCTCTATCTAAAGTTGATAAGGTCACATTATCTCGAGTTTGTAGGAAATAATTTAGATCAAAGTGGAGGATAACGCTTATCATGGGAAAAGATCAAAATCAAATTAAGAAAATATAGGAGACCAAAGAGAAGGTTAATAAGATAGCACAAAAATATGAGATGATTCCTCTTTTTTCTTATAGCAAGGGACATGGTTTAGAAAAATAAAGTAGTGATGATGAAGATGAAATTCCAAATAAAACTCTTTTGGACATGGAAGAACCTATGAAAGAAAATGATCAAGATATGCAAGATGTGGAAAGAGATACTATGAGTGGAGAGGAAACTACAAAGGTTGGCACTCATATCTCTCTGAGAAACACTATTCAAGATAATCTTGAGATATCTATTTCTCTAGTAGATACTAAACATTGCACTAGTGAAGGTAACAAGCATGAAGCAGAAAATGAGCAAAGGCATACAAATGTGGAAGATAAAGGTAGAAGTAGTGATGAATAGGAAGAAGAGAAAGAAAAAAATGAAAAAGGTAAGCAAGGAGAAAAAGGAAAAAAGTGAAGGAGAGGAGGAAGACAAGGAAAAAGATTAGGATAAACCCTCTGATAAAGAAGAAGAGGTAGAAGAAGAAAAAGTTACTAACTTTGGAAAGAATGAAGAAGATGAGAAATCTGATGTGTTACCCAAGAATTTTTCCAAATCCTTTGGTTTTCCTATTAAGAGTCTATTACCTAGTTGGACATGGTTCCAACCATAATTCTCTTCACAACTATTGCAAATACCTACTAGTGACTTAAGTAAGATGCCCCATGAACATAAGATGTAACTAAATGATGTGAAATGTATCAAAAAGAAAAGAAATTCATGAAACATGCCAAAAGAGAAATGAGTTGATGGAAGAAGTGGTGAAAGTCTTGCAAGAAATTGCTCTAGGTACTAATATTGATACTTCATTATCTTCTATGGAGAACTTCAGATTATTGGTCGATTCCTTTAAGGGTCATGCCTCCAGTTTGAAAGTTCAAATTGAAATAGAGGCTAAAACAAGGCTTGTAGAAAAATGTGCATCAACCCATGCTAAGGTTGAATAATTCTTGAAAGAAGTACATGACTATGGCCTGATGAGGTGAAAATGCTAATTTTATACAGCATAGTGTAGTCAAAAGACACATAGGGTATAAAAGCTAAAATAAACTCAATTAAGTCTCAGATTGCCAAAGAATCAAGTTACTATGTTCTGACACTAGATAGAAGATATCATACCCAGTCTCCTATAATAGATCTACATGAAAAATTCCTTACTCTATAGACCCAGAAAGAAAAGATTATCAAGAAACTTGGAAAGCTAAGGGACTATGTGCAATCACAACACATACCTATTTCATCTGCCCTAGCTAGTGCTGATAGGATTTCAAAGATAAATCTTAAACCTAGAACTATGGAATAAGGAGAAGATGCCTTGATGGAGCTTGAGACTTTACATGGGTTACTTGCAGTAGAAAAAATTATTTAGGAACAAGGAAAGCTTGCTTGGCAAGGTATGTTACAAAATCTTGGGTCAACATCTTCAGTTTGACCATTTTTCGCTTTAGCTCATTCAAATTTTTTAGATAACTTTGTACATATGTGGATGTATTAGGAAATTTTGGTTAATTTTTCTAAGGGGGAGTTGGTTAATTCAGTTTAGCTCAGTTTATACATTTGGTTGATATAATTTTTTTGTGTATATGCACCCTTTGCCCTTGATGTCAAAGGGGGAGAGATTTTTGGAGAAGTTTTGGCACAGGTTTCCATCAATGACAAAGGGGGAGATTGTTGAAATAATGAAGAATATATGTGTTTTCATTGGTGTCAATGCTACATGGTGAATATCAAAATGGTATGAACAATACTCTGCTCAATTGAGCTAATTCAGAATTAAGTACTTCTATTATGTGTCAACATTGACATTTTTTTCTCTTTATTCCTTTAATATATTGGTTCACATTTCATTGCATGATAGATCCTTCTCTACAATTCTAATATATTGTTTGTGTTAGTATTTGGTAGCTTCAGGAGATATTTTCTCCTTAATTAAAGGCATATGACCTTCATATTGCAAATTATATTTTATATTTCTTTAATGAGGCCGACCCTTGTGAATATTTTCCTTTCTTGTGAAGAGGCACCTTACCTTGTATCTAAAGAAGGTTATGCTCATTCATACATCAATACAATTCTCAAGAAATTCGTAGGACATCAAGGAGTTCGTACTTCTACAATAGAGTATAATATTGCTTAGTGCAGATCGATATCAAGGAGAGATTATTATCATTGTTTGTTTTGCATCTAAGAGAGGTGTGATTTATCATTGCATCATATTGGCCTTGAGTTTGGCCTAAGATTATAAGCGGATTTCTGCGCATTCAATTCAATATATAGGAGATAAATTTTGGCTGGGTTTTGTCTCCCTTGAGAAGGAAGGTTTTCCCAGGGCATATGTTGTGTTCTATTGTTCATGTGTTTTTGTATTTCTACCTTTTGTTAAATATGATCCTAAAAATAACATGGTATTAGAGCCAGGGTTAGAAAAGTTCTGATTAGATTTGATTTGGCTAAGCAGTATAAGACATCTCATTATTTAAGGAAATATTTTCCTAGGGGACCTGCTTGTTGTGTATGAGAGTCGAATATCACCATTGGACTTGACTGGTCTAAAACTATTCCAATCACACCAATATTAATATCTAGAGAAATAATTGACTTCTGATTTTAAATCGAAGCTGGATCAATATTGTGCAAGTTGGTTTCGAGTGTGATTCTCTTTGAGCTCATTAACTATGGGTGTGTGAATTTGTGATGGAGGTGCCATATCCTTACCAGGGCCGATAATATTAAAGGTGGAATTCATGGGTGAATAGGTTCCATACAAATCTTCCTCAAGAGTTCCATTTCAAATATGTCTCTTATTGATGATGAGATGATTATCTATAGCTTTCGATGGGTGTGAAAAGAAACCAATCAAAGGGAATTAGAGTATTTTAGGAGGAGACATGGCTCACATTGGGAAAGTCATGGCATGTTTGTGGAAGACATTTTTTGAGTCAATTAGTATCATATGAGGCAATAAGTTGAATTATCGTGGATTCTTGTAGGTGGACATAGGGAGGTGCTTGGATAATATACATATTATTTATTTCTCTATTGAAACTACTCAGACATGAAGTGAGGTGAAGACTAAATCGCACACTAGGAAGGAAGCTCGGGCCAGATAAGACAATTTGAGGAGATTGCATTGGGTGTTTACCGCTAGTATCTCTGTCGCGACTTTTATATTTGAATGATTAATGGGAATTTATTATTTGAAGAAGTCCCAGCATTTGGTTGAGCCACCAACATAAAGTGGAGTAGCCCTATGTAATTCAATCATTCAAGTGGGACACAGGAGTGCATTGATAAATTTGAATGGTCAAAGACCATATTCAAATTTACCCAGCCACCACCACAAATCCTAGTGTTGATGTAATATTGGATCATTGCTTATACTAGGACATGGGCCTATGATCAAGTTGTGAACCTATAGAAGGAAGTTTGTGGACTGATCTAAGAGAAAGAGCAGTGGATTATATTAAGCATTGTGATTAGTATTTATCATAATCAATAAAGAGATAAGTATTTTATGCTCAAGTACCTTGAATAATTTATTTTTTGGAATTGGCCTAGATATTTCTCCTTGGGGTAGTTTGATTCTATGATCTAATATTAATCTCTCAAAAATTGTTTCAAGATAGATAGAGGAGCATAAGGATTATGAGAAATTTCATTCAAGGGAGGAAGAGCTTGATGCATCCTATGAGGAAGTGAAAAAAAATGAAGAATGGAGACATAACTTGTAGGTATGGGACTGATTTGGTGGCTAGAGACATCTCTCAAAGAGGAAGAACACTTATAGATTGTCATTGTGATCAAATTATTCTAATAGGATGAATTAAAATTTAGAGGGTCTAAAAAAATGATAGAGGCAACCTTGGATTAGGAGGTCAAGAGGTTGATGCAAGTACTTGGAGCTTCAAAGGGAGTCACATCATCATGGAGATCTATTGCAATGTATATTTCTCTATGATGGAGAAGTATGAGGTGAAAGCCCTTGTTAGTGTATATTTCTCTGTGACGGAGAAGTATGAGGTGAAAGCCCTTATTAGTGTCTATTTCTCTATGATGGAGAAGTATGAGGTGAAATCCCCTTTAGTGTATGTTTCTCTAAGATGAATAAATATGAGGTGTGAGCCCTTGTTCATCTCTGAGACTAAGATGAGACATCATGTTGAGAGACTTTGTGATGAATACTTTGTACTTGTATTTTTTCTACACATGGGAGTAGCCATGGTGGACATCATGTTGAGAGACTCCATGATGACATCACATTCAGAGACTCTTTGATGGGAACTTGTACATGTGTTTCTTTCCACACATGGGAGGAGCCATGGTGGATGTCATGTTGAGAGACTCCATGATGAAATCATGTTGAGAGACTCTATGATGAACATTTGTGCTTTCCAAAAATGGGTGTAGCCATTATGGGCATCATGTTGAGAGACTCTGACATAGATATCTAGAAAATATCTCCTTAGCTAAGAGGGAGTGTTAGTGTTTGGTAGCTTCAGGAGATATTTTCTCCTTAATTAAAGGTAGGCAACCTTCATATTGCAAATTATATTTTACATTTCTTGAATGAGGCCAACTCTCATGAAGAGTCACCTTGCTTGTGAAGAGGCATCTTACCTTGTATATAAAGAAGGTGATGCTCATTCTTACATCAATATAATTCACAAGACATTCACAATACATCTTGAGGAATTCATACTTCTACAACAGAGTATAATATTGCTTAGTGCAGATTGATATTAAGGAGAGATTATTATCATTGTGTATTTTGCATCTAAGAGAGGTGCGATTTATCATTGAATCATATTGGCCTTGAGTTTTTCCTAATATTGTAAGCAAGTTTCTACTCATTCAATTCAATATATAGGAGATAAATTTTGGCTAGGATTTTTCTCCCTGGAGAAGGAGGGTTTTCATAGGGTATATGTTGTGTTCTATTGTTCATGTGTTGTTGTATTTCTATATTCTATTGAATATGATCCTAAAACTAACAATTTGTGGGTGATATTAGTGCCTAAATCCATAATTTTAGTTGGTCTAGTCAAATGATTCAAAAGTTGCATATGACAAAATTTTGTATGTAGAGTGTTCCTAGTTTTTTAGTGCAATGTGCATGGCCTTTTTTGTTTTAACTTCTTTATGATTGTGTGCTTGGCCTTGTGGCTTTGGGATAATGTTTACAGGTGTATGTGGGTTAATATTCCTAGAAGGCATGATATTTTTTGATCCACATGTTATGTGTGTGTTGATCAATTGAATTATTGTGTTTTAGGTCATATGACCTAAAATATGTAAAAGGTTTTGGAGAATAAAATTATAATGTGAATGTAAGGAGGAGCTATTATAATTCCATGTTGATCTATATCTCATAGGTTTGTGGCACAAAGGTATTTGAATTTTAATTGGGTACCAACAAGGCATGTTTTCAATTTTCTTTGGTTTCATCTATTTAGGGTGACCTAGTTAGTGTTTACAATAATGCTCATATATATATAGAAAATTTCCTTGATGTTGAGAATAGAGAGTAGAGTGTGTGTGTGTTAGTGATGAGATCCGAATGTAAGCAACAAAGTGAATTTTTGTAGAAGATTGAGAAAAGGATAATATAAATATAATTTAGAGAAGAGATTTTTTGTATCAGGTGAAGTGTTTTGGATCATAATATTGAGCTTCAAAGGAGCTGAATTCAACATATGATAGATGCATTTTGTATCAATTCAAAACTTTGTTATGTAGCCACCATTCTTGTATTACTTTATTTTGTGAACAGTGAGTCCTCTTGATAATGAGCCTTTATGTAATATTTTATGACTGGTCATACTATATTATGAGCTAACATTCACCATGGTTTTTCCCATCTTGGGTTTCCCATGTAAAAATTCTAGGGTTCATGTGTTGCATGTGTTATGGGGTGTTTATGGTTTTATTTTTGTTAATTCCTAAGTATTTTGTGTTAATTGGATGGTTGGTAATTAAATGGTTTTTGGGAATACTGATTCACCTCCTCCTCTCAATATTTTAGATGTTCTAAAAAATACTTATGCCGCTATCAATTTGATAGGAGAATCATTATGATACCTTTCCCACCAAACTTTGAGATTCCAAATTTTGACAAGTATAAAGGAGGAGGAATCCCAAAAGAACACATAAGGGAATTTTATGTTACTTGTATGGTAGTATCTTATAGTGATTCATACTTTATGAGACTATTACCAAGAAGTTTGGTTGGGTTTAGCAATGAAATGGCTCTCATACCTCCCTCAAGGAATTAGGACATTCTAGGAAATCATTGACTGATTCATCAAACATTTCTTATATAAGGTTGATTTTGACATAAAAATGAAAGATATTTACACATTAAAACGAAATAGAGGAGAACCATTTTCTATAGTTTTGCAATGTTGGAGACAAAGCTAGCAAGTGTAAATGGCTTAATCCTAGAAAACAACAAATCAAAATACGTGTGGGGAATCTAGGTCTTGATTTGGATTTTCAACTACATATGCAATGTGTCTCCACATTCAAATATTTAGCCTCCAAAGGGATGACAATTGAAAAGCTCTAATTGCAAAAGGAGCCACCCAGATATCAATTGATAAATCATATATTGAACATCTAGAATACTGATAGGGGTTGAATCACTATTCTATTAAAATTTTGAGGACAACTTATCCAATCACCAAAATATATTAACAAAAATAAGGATTAAAAGCATAAAACATCCACAAGATCACATGACACATGAAAACCAACATTTTTACATGGAAAGCCCAAAAGGGGAAAAACCATGGTGAGGATTAGATCTTAATATATTATATCTGGATATAGTATATTATAGGGGCTCACTACCAAGACATACTATGCTTATAAGGCTCATAGCCAAAGATAGATACAGAAATATGACTACATAGCCAAAATGTGAACTGATACAAATTACACCTTCTTTGTGCTAAATTTTATCTCCTTTGAAGCTATGAATAAAAAATTATACTCTTCTTAGTAGTCGCTCAACTATTCTACTCTTATTTTGATCTCACACCTCTGAATTCACATGTTTGCACAATATGAGACCTCTCGCACTTGATTTACAACTTATATCGTCTCATTCATCTCATAACTCAATTTTTTTTTCATATATATACCCAATTACATTCACATACATCAATTAGGTCAACCTTATTACATCTAACCAAAAATAATTCAAACTAGCTTTGTCAACTTCACACATGATTCAAAAACTTCTCCGTGCTTAGACTAAACATGTAATTCTTAATTTAGGTTAGCATAGACCTAAAAACATCCACAATATATATTTAATCTTTACAACACATATTATGTATTAGGACGACCAAGAATTGGACCTAATCACAAAAATTTCAATCATACACACACTTCTCCATAAAAGTGACTTCTAGATTCGATCTTTCTTCAAATTCACACTTAGTTGACATCAATAAGTACAACTTTAGAATTGTAGCACCAAAACATTCTTCTTAAATAAATGTAGTATCTCTCACACTGATATACTAAATAGAGAAATGACTGTGATACACAAATCTAAACTCTAGAATCAATGATATCTTCTAGACTATTTCATAAAACATCACATAATATTGATTTTCATTATATTTGATGATATTGAAAGCATGGTTAAAAGTGCAGAGATAGATATTTTAGTGCAAAGGAGTGTGGACCCAAAATTTGATGCATTGAACCATAAAAAAATTAGTAGAAGTACTTATCTAATTTCTTGTACAACCATATTTACTAGACCAACTTCGTTTGTACACATATCTTCAATATCTCTTCCAAAAAATACTAGGTTGATCATAAAAATATTGACATAAATGAAAAAACTAGATCAAATAGTATTATGCAATTCATGCTCATGTTACCAACTTTCCAAACCTTCAAACAATCATCTTCTTCTAACAATCTCCCCGTTTGTCATTGATGGAAACATGCATAAAAGTAATAGGAAATCTCACCTCTTCAATACCATCACTCCCCTTTTCTCTTTTCTCTCCCCCTTTCACATATGGCAAAGGGTGCGCAAAAACTTCGTAAGCTCCCCCTTAAGAGGTCAACCCAATTTTTTTTACTTATATATATATGTATGTATGTATGTATGTATGTATGTATGCATTTCTACATGTATATATATATATATATATCAAAATTTGAAAACCTTGTTAAATCATGATAAATAGTTAACTTGAGGATGCAAAATATCGAATCTTCTAAAAAGTGTCTTGCCACTAAGACTTTCCTTATTCCTATTGTAAGTATGAAGGTGTTATAATTGATTTCAACTATTTCATGGAAGTTGGTTATTGATTGTATATATCAAGGATATTGATAAAATTGTAATAAAATATTTCTACAAGTATTTAATGTATGCTTTGAGATGTGCTCCATATTGTTGCTATGATTATATAGATCTAAGGTATTGTTCATGGCCCTTGTTAGTTGCTATATCTAGAATTTGGGCTTCTTGATCATTGTATAGTGTGAAATATCTTCACCAGTTTGTGAACTATGCAATTAGGTGTGTCTAGTTGTGGTCTAGGAGAAATATTGTTTCTCTAGATTTCATATTTTATTTTCATGACTTGCGATTCTAAGTGTAAGTTGATGAGATCATGTTCAAGTGAAATTTGTTGTCTGAAAATATTGGATCATGTTAAGGGTGTGTGTGGTTAATTATTTTATGTTTTCTTTACTAGTATTGGTTGACCTTGTGTTAAATAGTACTCATGAAGTTTATGGAAGTGTGTTGAGGTCTGTTGAAACTTTTTTAGGTTGTCATTAGGTATTTGTTTGGATCACCCTCATTCTAATTATATCATAGAATGTTTTGGCGCTGACCTGATTTGAATTTGTAAATACAAATGGTGTGTGGCTGACCTTGTATGGGTTTCAATGTTGAAGTAACTGATATAAGTACAAGTTGAGATGTTGATGGAAGAAAAGATAGAGGCAAAATAAATGAAATACAAATGTGAAATAGTGTGTGCGTGATGAAATTTTGACCAAATCAATGTGAAACATAATTGTTGAGTTCTTGAAGGTAGTGAGATGAAGGTGTCCTCTGTCATTCAAGCGTGTCTACAACTGTGAGCGAATTATGGTGGAAATCTCTATTGCATTGAGATATTTTTATCTTTTTGAAAATCCTCTTCTATCTTCTTTGTAATTCTGCAGTAGTGAGCCCCTTTAGACAATGAGTCTTGTTTTAGACAGTAAGTCCAATCTTAGTAGTGAGCCTTTCTGGCAATGAGCCTTTGTATTCACTTTTGAAATGTTTATATTGTGAGCTAATATTCACCATGGTATTTCACTCATTTCATTTTCCACATAAATTAGGTGTTATTATGTATATGATTATACTTATTTTAGTTTTTATTTTGGACTTAATGATTAGTATAGTATATTTTTTGTGAATAGTTATTGATCTAACTTCTGGTGAAAGTTTTAAAGGTTAAAATTTCTACAACTGATTCACCCCTCTCTCAGTTTTCTCGTTCAAAAATTGGTATCAAAGCTTGGTTCCTTGGAGAAGAGCTTAATCACTTAAGGAAGGTCCAGGATGGCAAATAAGATAGTTATTGAATGTCCTAAGTTTGATGGAACTAACTACACTTTTTGGAAGGAAAAGATGGAAGGATATATAGAATACTATGGATATGATGTGGAGAAAACTTATAAGATTCCATACACTACTATTCTAATGGTCCAAGTACTACTGATGAGATCAAGTCACATGAAGAAAACTATAAGGAAAAATTTATTTTAAAGAATAGTCTTTCACATTCTTAATTAATTAAAGTTTTAAATTTGAAGACTTCTAAAGAGATTTGGGATGCATTGGAAAATATCCATGATGGAGATGAGAATATCAAGGAATCAAAGTTCTAAAATTTGGACGCTCAATTGAAGATCCTACAAATTTTTGAAGATGAAAACATTAAATTATATGTATAGAGATTGGATAAGCTGGTAGGTGAAATGCGAGGTCTTGGTGCACAAGTGGATGAATCCAAGATAGTAAAGAATATTCTTAGAACTCTTCTTGATGCATAGAGTGAAAAGGTGTTTTCTATTGAGGAATTTGTAGATTATAAGACCTATACTAAAGATTAGTTATTGGGTACTCTATTGTCATTTAAAATTAGAAATCCTAGCTTGAGAAATGGATCAAGAACATAAACTGCTTTCAAGGCTACAAAAGTTGAAGATCCAGATGAAGAAAAATTTGATGAAGTGGAAGCTAAATTTGTAAGAAGAACGAAAAAGGGCTCCAGTAAGTATCAAGGTAAGTTACCTTTCAAATGTTTTAGTTGTGGAGAAATCGGTCATTATGCTTCAATATTTCCTAAAATAGCTAAGAAGAATAAACATAGAATAGGAAAAGAAAACAAAGGAAAGATGATCAAGAGAGAATATTATGTAAATGAAGATGCTAGTATTTTTGATAATGAGTTTGATTATGTAGATTTTGATGATAATGAATGCTTGTTCTTGGCTATAAAATATGAATCTACTTTTGCTAATAGTGAAATATATGTGAAGGAAAGTCCTCCATAGAAAGTTGAAGATATTGTGATCTCTACTCTTCATGCTAAACAAGGAAAGAACTATTGGGTTGTTGATAATGGTCTTTCACATCACATTACCGATGAAAAAAGTAAGTATTTTAAACTTGAAAAATATGGTGGAGGCTTAGTTAATTTTAAAGATGATACTAGTGCTAAGATTTGTAGAATAGATTCAGTCATTTTTTATGGAGAGCATAATACTGATGATGTCTACTATGTTAAGGGTTTAAGGTATAATGTTGTAAGTGTTGGGAAGATGTGTATTACAGGATATAATCTCATGCTTAAGGATGAGAAATGTGAAATAAGGAAAGGATATAGAACTAAAATTGCTTCCAAAAAGAATTTTGAAGGAAATATTTATCAACTTAAGGGTACTGATGGACATTGATTTATGTCTCAGATTAATGACAGTTGGTTATAGCATTAGAGTATGTATCATATGAATTTTGACATTATGGTGAGAATCGGTGCAATACAATCTATGAGAGATTTACCAAGAATCACAAAACCTATTAATGCTATTTGCAAGGATTTTCAGTTTGGAAAGAAAGATAGAAACAACTTTAGGTCAAAGGAACAATCTACTACCAAACTAATGGATTTGATTCATACAAATCTCTATGGTCCTAAAAGGGTGATAATTCTATAAGGTGGTAGGTATTTTGTGCTTTTGATTGATGATTATTCTAGAATGACATGGGTTACTTTTCTTAGAGACAAATCTAATACATTAGATAAATTCAAGGAATGTAAGGCTATGGTTGAGAATGAGGAAAAATTGAGAATAAAATGTTTAAGCTTTGATAGAGGTGGTTAATTCAACTCCAATGAATTTAATATGTTTTGTGAATTTCATGGAATTAAAGGTAATTATTTGCTCTTAGAACTCCTTAGCATAATGGAGTTGTTGAAATAAAGAACAAGACAATTCAAGAAGTTGCTAGATCAATGATAACTGAGGAAAGTCTACTATAATTTTATTGGAGAAAAGAAATTCACACTGATGTTTATGTATTCAATCAATTTCAAGAAAAATCTAATAGCATTAAGACCCCCTTTGAGCTATGGTGTGGAAGGATTCCTACTGTCAGGTATTTCAAGGTATTTGGAAGAAAATGTTATCTCAGAAGAGATGAAGAAAATTTGGAAAATTTTGATGCAAGATGTGATGAGGGTATTTTCCTTGGATACTCTACTAGAAGAAAATCTTACTGATGTTTCAATGAAAGGTTGAGAAATATTGTAGAGAGCACAAATTTCAAGGTTCATGAAGCACAAAAGAATTCAATTGAAGTTGATGGATATATATCAAATGAACCTCATTATAGAGAAATAAAAGAAGTTGTTGAAGAATAAGAAAAGAAGAATGAAGAAGAAGAATCTCTGATGGTGTCACCAAAGAAACCTAAATATGTGCAAAATAATCTTTTTGAAGACTAGATCATTGGAGACAAGAGAAAAGGAGTATTGACAAGAAGAAAAGTAGTTTCTACTACTGAAATAAATCTGTGTTTACTTTTTATAGTTGAAACTAGGAAATTAAGTGAAGCATGTAAAGATGAGCATTGGATGAGAGAAATGAAAGAATAACTTATGCAAATTGAGAAAAATCAAACTTGGGAATTGGTTCCTGGACGGACATATAAAAACATAATTGGATCAAAATGGGTATTGAGAAACAAGCTAAATGAAAATGGAAAAGTGGTCATAAATAAAGACAAGATTTTGTTTAAGTGTTACTCACAAGTAGAAAGTAAATATTTTTAGGAGACTTTTTCTCTAGTGGCTAGGATGGAAGCTATCAAAATGTTTTTTGACATTTTCTTCTTATAAAGATTTTAAAGTTTACCAGATGGATATAAATTCTACATTTTTGAATGGTGAGTTGGAAGATGAAGTCTACATAGAACAACTAGATAGATTTCCATTATCAGATTAACCAGATATGTTTTGTAGATTGAAGAATGATTTATATGGATTGAACCTTGAAGCTCCTAGAGCTTGTTATGCAAGGTTGGACAGATACTTGATTCAGAAATGATTTAGTAAAGGTACTGCAGATAGTAATTTGTATTTCAAAATTGAAAATGATAGAATCTTAATATTAGTTGTATATGTTGATAATATTATCTTTGGAGGAAATGAAACAATATGCAAATTTTTTGTTGAAGAAATGAAATTTTTTTTTGAGATGTCTATGTTTGGTGAGATGAATTTCTTTCTTGGGCTGCAAATTAATGAAACAAACAAAAGGATTTTTATTTCATAGTCAAAGTATGTAAAATAAATGGTGAAGAAGTTTGGGTTGGATGGTTCCAAACCGGTATGCACTCCTATGGTGACTAGCTGCAAATTGAGTAAAGATGATGATTCACCTAAGGCTAATTAGAGAAAATACATATCATGTTGAATAGGAAAACTATGAGGGGGGTGAGTCAATTGTTACAAAATTAAACCTTTATTTAAATTACCAAAACTAATCCTTAACACTATTTAAATGAGTAAACATTAAGTGCAAGTGTAAAAACTAAAAACCATCACACAACAACACCAATTTTTTATGGAAAAAAAAATGAGGGAAAAAACATAGTGAGGATTAACTCACACTATAGAGAATATCAAAACTGATTACAAGAGGCTCACTACCTGAGAAACAAGGCTCACTACTAAAACAAGGACAAACTATCCAGAACAAGACTAACTGTCCAACAGGGCTAACAATCTACAGGACTCATTGCCACAAATATATAAATAAGATAAACAAGATATGTTATAAAGAGACAAAAATATCAATGCAATAGATAAATCCACCACAATCACTCATAGACATACATGAATAATAGAGTACACCTTCTACTCACTACATCTAGAAACTCAGAATTTAGGCTTAGTACTAATTTACCACACTCACATCACACACACTCATTGAATATCATCAATCTCACATTTATCTTCTCTTTTTTCTTTTCACTTATCTCTCTTCTTCACTCTTGTGTGTCTACAATTCACCACTAACTCATCCTATATTTATACCATCTTCAACTTTGAAACATATCCAAAGTCAACCATCACTAAATTCAGATTATTTCAGTGACAAAACATCCTAGGGTGGAATTAGAATGAGGGTGACCTAAACACATGCTTTGATAAGCCAAGACTAGGGAAAAGAGTTAAATAGATTTGATGTTTAATAATGCATTTCAATTTTGTCTATATGTGTCAATCCAAGGATCAAAAACTAATGATAGGTATCATGGCAATCTGCACAATGGTTGAGAGTCATGAGATGAGTGGTTATGAATGCAGCCTATGAAAATAAACATATAACAAATCAAAATAATTCTGGCAACATGAACTATCACTTTGTGGTGATAGAAGCTATCTATTATTATTTTGGTGACAATAAATATGCATAAATAATAAATAATAAAATAGAAACTTAATCAGGAACTATCAATCATGAAAACCATAATAATTAATTCTATAGTATAGAAACAAAACTCAGATCAATGATACATTTAATTTATTAACACATATCAATCATGAAAAATATAAGAATACAAAATATAACTAAATGAGATCAAAACACACAAACACAAACTATAGAAATTACAATATTTATAGTCCATTGATGGTCAGAGAGTGCATTCCCTTCTTCCCATTCAGCTGATGAATATAGAAATCACACAATTTCTAAAGAGAACTTCAAAACGTCCCCTTTGGTATTAATATTAAATATATTTTATTCCTTTCTTTTTCTACCCAACTAATATTACATACGAGTGTTTATGTATAGTTTTTACAATGCATAAATAGAAATATGTCCTATTTTTTACAATTCAATGAATGAGGTGAATCAACTAGTCAAAGACAAACTTTAATTTCCTCATGGAGAATATTACCTTAACAAACTAAATTTACTTATTAACAATATGCCAATCATTCTATTACTAACATGAATTTCTATAATAACCATGCCTTTCTATCAAAATAATATAATAGAAAATGACCACAATATTCTATGAAAAGGATCCCCACGGTTATATCATATCCAATATTATGGAGAGGAAATCTAGTGATGTTTAGTTGGCAGTTGTTGTTAGTCTACCTCAACTTTTGGTGCGTGGTTGGAGAAATGAAACTGAAATCAATCATAGAAGAGAAAAATGTAGCAATAAACATGAGCTATATTCCTATCAAGAAGATGGCAAGAAGTCTATATGAAGATGATAGGAAATCTGCATGCTGTGAGGTATATTTTCCAAGGCTTAAAATGAAAACACTTATTACTAAAGATAATCAATAATTATTATTCACATTTTAGCCCAAAACTATATTAAATATTACTCATATATTTAATCATATGCAACATAGAATGGTAAAATGTTGTGATAAGATATAGAAATGGAATATGGGAATGAGATTGAAGGAATTTGAAAAAGGATAAAATGAGGCATAAAATGAGACATAAATGGCTCTCATTATGCTTCATGAGGAACCAAATAGATTTGACAAGCTTCATTAACTATGAAGATAGTGTTCAACACAAGGTTAGCCAAACCAGTGTAAAACACATAGAACAATTATGCACAAATCTTCAAAATACCAAGATTAGCTTTATCACGATCATAGAAACACAAATCTCAAACCACAAGTCATAAGACTTTAACAAATAGAAATCCAGACCAGCAACATTTCTCTGAAACCTCAAATAGAACCTTAGAGAACCATAGTTCACAACTGGTGAACATAACTTGAACTAAACAATAAATTAGTAGCCAAAAATATGGATATAGAGAATTCCAACAATCATGATAAACATATCTAAATCACACAAACAAAGGAGAAAAACCTAGAGAAAAACTTGGAGCAACTACTAAACACATGCAATCTTCCTTCAATAAAATTTTCTCAATATCCTCGACATATACAGTCAATAACATTAATGACAAGAACTAGTTGATAACCAATTGACTAGTTGAAATAAATGAAAACACCTTCATTCTTCTCATTCTTGCAAAAATATCCCCCTTTGTCATTCATGGAAACACATAATGTGAAAAACCATCAAAGACAACATACCAGCTCTGAATACACTTCTCAAGATTCTATTTTTTGTTTCTCCCCCTTAGTAAATAATCTCTTCTCACATTCTTCCTTTCCTCTCCTCTTTCGAAATAAATGGAAAAGACAAAATAATTTACATTGACTTCCCCTTTGAAAATAGAATACTCAGAATGACAACACTTGACACTACCTGCTCCCCTGAGTGGTAGCCACCAAAACATCAGTCGAGAAGAAGGTTAGATCCATAGATCCATTAGACTGATGCATCTCCATATGCATCTAATTGAAGATAGCAGGGCCAATGACCCCTAACTTCTCCTAGAGATACTCAAAATTATCTTTAGGAAGATCCTTCGTAAATGTATCATCAATTTGATCCTTCATCGAAACATACTCAATCTTTACTTCATTCTCTATAGCCTTCTCCCTCAAGTAATGATTATTCTATAGCCAAAGAAAGAAATTCATCTCTACAAACATAGACATTTCAAATTATTTCTACATCTCTTCCACAAACATCTTGCACATAGGTTTATTTCCTCCAAAGATAATGTCATCAACATACACAACTACAATCAATATTTAATCATTTTCAATATTGAAATACAAATTACTATGTGTCCTACCTTTGTTGAAACCTTGTTGAATCAAATACATGTCTAACCTTGCATACCAAGCTCTAGGAGCTTGCTTCAAGATATATAAGGCTTTCTTCAATATTCACACCATATTCAGTTGATCTATCAACTGAAATCCTTCTAGTTATTCCATTTAGACCTCTTCTTTCAGCTCACCATTAAAATATGCAGACTTGACATCCATCTTGAAATTCTTAGCAATAGGAATTCTTCCATGTCATAGCTTATAGGGAGTCTTTATATTGTTTTCTCTTTCTTGAACATGATTAAATACATAAAAAAAAGTATGAATAGCTTCTATCTAGTAAACTTCTGATAAACCAACCTCAGTAATCATCGATCTAGCATCTTCTTGAACTATTTTTCTTTCTTTCAACAACTCCATTCTATTTAGAAGTTCTTAGACTATATAAGTATATCTTTATTCCATGTACTTCAAAAATAATATTAAACTCGTGGGAGGTGAATTCTCCACCTCTATCAGAGCTTAAGTATTTTATCCTCAAATTTACTTCATTTTCAACCATAACTTTGAATGTCTTGAATCTATCTAGTGTATCTTATTTCTCTTATAGGACCTTATAGATCTTTATGAATTAATCTAGTAGTCCAGTTGTAGACTGTTCCTTTGATCTGTTTTGACTTCTTGCTTGCTTTCCAAATTGACAATTTCTGTAAATAGCATTAACATGATTTTTAAACCTTGGTAAATCTCTCATGGTCTGAACAAAACTAATCCTCACTAAGTTATCAAAATTAATGTGGCTCATTCTTTGATGTAATCACCAACTATCATTAATATGATTCATAAAGCACCATCCATCAACACCCTTAAGTTGGTAGATATTTCCTTCAAATTTATTTCTAGTAGCAATCAAATTTTTGGATTCTTTCTCGATTTCACACCTCTCATCCTTAATCACAAGATCATATCCCTTACTACACATTTTTCCACCACTAGAAATATTATTCCTTAAACCTTTAACATAGTAGACATCATCAGTATTATACTTTCCATCAAAACTTGTTGAACCTATCCCACAAATTTTAGCACCAATATCATCTCCAAACATAACCTAGCCTCCATAATATTTTTTAAGTTTAACAAACTTAATTTTATCACTATTCATGTGATGTGAACAACCACTATCAAAAACCCAATAGTTCTTTTATTTTTTAGCATGTAGGGCAAAGATAACAACACCTTCATTTTTCTCCTTCTTTGGAGGGCATTCCTTCACCTATTTTTTAGAATTAGCAGAAGTAGGTTCATCCTTTATCACTAAGAACAAGAATTCATTTTCATTAGGATCCTCATAATCAAAATCCTCACTCATCCACATAATAAGCTTTTTTAATTTTCTTTCCTTTCTTTTCTTTGTCATATCTTTGTTTATTCCTCTTAGCTCTTTTTAGAAACTTTGTAGCATAATGACCTATTTCTCCACAATTAAATCATTTAAAGGGTAAATTACCTTCATACTTGTCAAAGCCTTTTCCCATCCTTCTTAAAAATTTAGCTTCTATTTCACCAATATTTTCTTCATCCAGATCTTTAGCTTTTGTAGCCTTAAAAGTAGTTTCTAATTTGAATCCATTCCTTAGATTCAGCCTCCTCATCGCATAAGTTGTTAGAAATCCCAACAATAGATCTTTAGTGTAGGTCTTATTTAATCTATACTCTATTAAATAGTACACACCTTCTCACTGTAAGCATTAGGGAGAGTTCTAATAATCTTCTTTACAATATTGGTTTCATCTATAGTAGCACCAAGTCCTTACATTTTGGCCACTATCTCATCCAATCTCTATACATAAGCTTTAGCATTCTCATCTTCAAACATATGTAGAAGCTCAAACTATGTCTCCAAATTTGGTAATTTCACCTCTTTGAATCTTTCATCACCTTCATGTTCCCTTTCCAAAGAATCTAAGACTTCCTTAGTATTTTTTTAATTCTAAACCTTAATTAACTTGGAATGTACCAAAATTTTCTTCAAAACGTACTTCACCTTTTTGTTTGTTTCATGTGCTTTGATCTCATCAGCTATGGTTGGACCATTAGCAAGAGTGTAAGGATTCGTGTAATATTTATCCACATTATATCCATGTTAGAATTGTGAAAAAAACACAAAACCACGAGCCACAAGATCAAACAACAAACAAAGACACCTTCCACACAAGAGATCTATAAACAATGTGTGCAATAACAATCAACAAGAAAAAGCTACAAAAGAGACTTTTAAGAAGATATAAAAGCTCTAGATAATATCTGAGAGATAATTACAATGAGGTTTTACTGTTTATAAGAATAAAAACCTAAGTGAAAATGGATTATATTATGATAAGTGCCAACATGACATGAGATGAGACATAATGAAATAATATTAGCTCAATTAATAAAGCATAAAAATACTCCTAAGTTTAGCTTGTGCATGAGAATAAATTAGACTAATAATCAATAAAAGATTAATTAATTATTATGTAATGCATGATAAATCTAATACCCCCCTTAAGATGAACTTAGTGAGTAGCTAAAAACCCTTAAAAATGAATGCATGATGGGTCCCGACAAACAAGGCCATGTAAGGTACCCATGTACAAAACAAATATCTCTATAATGTAGAGAAATAGAGAAAACCTCATGGGAAAAACTCCACTCCAAAAAGAGATGAAAGTCAGGTGAAGGAATGAAGAAGCCTCCAAACAAGACAAAATCGAAAAGTAGGAACATGTAGAACATCCAGAAGCACGAAGTTGTAGACTATTGTCAAAAGATGAATCATAGAGTGCTAAAATGAAGAACCTTTAGAAATGGGAATGTAAGAGTGTCCATATGGTAAATGATCCATCTCATCAAAATGCATGTAACCAAACAATGATGTATACATATCTCACGCCAACACGAAACTAAATAAGCATTAGCAACAAGAGTAGAAACCCCCCATAACGCTGAAAAAGGAAGAGCCATGACAGAAACATTGAAACTATGTGAAACCAAGAAGTCCATGTAGGAGAAACAACCTTCAATAAAAGGATGTGCAAACTAAGGCACATACACATGAGGCAATAATCAACATGATTTACTCTTGTCATGGAAGGGACACTCACTTGGAAAAGGTATGATGGAAAAAAAAGGAAAACATCAACCCCCCATGACACTTTAAATCATAGTGTGAATACAATAGGCACAACAGGATGTGTGAAATCTCCAAAACTAATACACAAGAATGGCACTTTATGTTAGTGCATCTAAAAAAGAAAATGTGCATGAAAAATATGTCTATAATGAACAAATAGGAAATAATACAATAAATACATATAGAATAGCCAAAAACAAGTCATCCCATGCAAACAAAAAGTTTCCAAGAGCTAAAACGTCCAAGTAATTTAACAAAACACTAAAACACAAAAATCTGAATAAAATATACCTAGAGAACAATCTAGAAAAAATAGATTGATGGAACTAAAGAGCTCTGAAATACGATTCCAATGCCGCTGGAATTGCAAAAAAAAAAGAAAATGATCAAAAGTTAC
This sequence comes from Sequoiadendron giganteum, assembly GCA_007115665.2. Lineage (NCBI taxonomy): Eukaryota > Viridiplantae > Streptophyta > Pinopsida > Cupressales > Cupressaceae > Sequoiadendron > Sequoiadendron giganteum. Next base: position 245,155,175 of record CM021108.1, read on the forward strand.
GAGCTCAAAACTGAAAATAGAATCTTTGACTTCATTAGACTATAGAATGAACCAGAAAAAAATTAAAATTATGAGACCCACACCACTAGAAAGTTGACAAAACCAGCTTTCTGACGATATCTTGTTTGTCAAAAAACAACATCGTATGCCCAAGTTACAATGAAAAGAAGAAAATAGATCCCTAGTGGCCAAAGAAGGAGTTAAAGGGGCCATGCAAACCATTTGTATGGATTATGTCATCATGATGTCATGTTGACCTCACTAGGAATATATTGGAAATATTCTTTTGCTGTCATTTCAAGAAAAGTGCTGCAGATTTTTTATTAAAAAATTCTTTTTGTTTTAACAATCAAACCTCCAAAGCTTTTGCAAAAAATTTGAAACCTGTAATTTTTTTTGAAGAAACCCCACATGAATTTTTCCAACTTGCAATTAATGGTGATGCAATATGGCGTACAAATCTATATGTTGTATGGATTCCATATTGCCGTATGGATTTTTCACCTCAAAAAATGTGCCCAAAAAAATTCACTTCAATTTTTTTTCTTCAGATTTTCATGAAACATTAGTCAATCTTTAGGTTTTTGGCCACTCCAGACACAATGGTGATGTTCTTTTTGTGCCAAAATGCTTCGAAAATTCACCCACCTCCAAAAATTTTCAAAAAATTAAATTTGAATTCTATAACCTTTGTTGATGAAAAAAACCTCATAAATCAAGAAGGGGTTTGTTGAATCCATGCTTTGATACCATGTTTGAATTGTGAAACAAGCACAGAACCATGAGCCACAAGATAAAACAACAAAAAACTAAACCTTCCACAAAAGATATCTGCAAACAATATGTGCAATATTCATCGACAAGAAAAGCTACAAAAGAGACTTTCAAGAAGATATGAAAGCTCTAGATAATATCTGAGAGATAATTACAATGAGGGTTGAGTGCTTATAAGAGAAAAACACTAAATGTGAAAGGGATTAGATCATGAAAAGTGTCAACATCACATGAGATGAGACATAATGATCTAATATTAGCTCAATCAATAAAGCATAAAAAATACTCCTAATTTTAGCCTAAGTGCATGAGAATAAATTAGACTAATAATCAATTAAAGATTAATTAATTATTAGCTAATGCATTATAAATCTAACAATCCACAATACTCTAGATATTCCTCCATCAAAATATTCTAGATAGCATAATTAGTTCCATCGAACCTCAAATAACCATAAACCATTTTGCTAGCCATCCTAGACCTTCCTCAAGCACTTAAGCTCTTAACCAAGGAACCAAGCTCTAATACCAATTATTGAATAGGAAAATTGAGAGGGGGGTGAATCAGTTGTCACAAAATTAAACCATTATTTCAATTATTGGAACTAATCCTTAACATTTCTTAAATAATTAAACATTAAGTGAAAGTGTAGAAACTAAAAACTATCACACAACACCAAATTTATGTGGAAAACCCAATGAGTGAAAAACCATGATGAGGATTAACACACACTATAGAGAATATCAAAATTGATTACAAGAGGCTCACTGCCTTAGAAACAAGGACTCACTGTCTAAAAAGGCTAACAACCCAGAGGGCTCATTTTCACATAGATACAAAGAAGATAAAAGAGTTATGTTATAAAGAGATAACAATCTCAATGCAACAAATAAATCAACCATAATCACTCATAGACATGCATGAATGATGGAGTATAGTTTCTACCAACTACATCTGAAAACTCAACATTTAGGCTTAGCACTAATCTGCCACACTCACATCACACACACTCACTGAATAGCATCAATCTCACATCTATCTTCTCTTTTTCTTTTTAGTTATCTCTCTTCTTTGCTATTGTGTGTGTCCACTTCACCACTAACTCATCCTGTATTTATACCATGTTCAACTTTGAAACATATCCAAAGTAGGCCATTATTAAATTAAAATTTGGTTGATGCCAAAACAATTGAGGGTGAAATTGGAATGAGGGTGACCAAAACACATGCTTCATGAGAACCCAAATAGATCTGACACGCTTCATTAGCTCTGAAGATAATGTTCAACACAAGGTCAGCCAAGCCAATGTAAAACACATAGAAAAATTAAGCACAGACCTTCCAAATACCAAGATTACTTTATCATGATCATAGCAACACAAATCTTGAATCATGAATCATAAGACTTTAAAAAAGAGAAATATGAACCAACAAAATTTCTCCTGGACCCTAACTAGAACCTTAGAGGACCACAATTCACAATTGGTTAACATAACTCATACTGAACAATGAATCAGTAGCCAAAAATATGGATTTAGAAACTTCCAATAATCACAATAAACATATCTAAACCCCACAAACATAGGAGAAAAACTCTAAGCAACTACTAAACACCTGTAATCTTCCTTCAGTACAATTTTTTCAATATCCTTGACATATATAGTCAATAACATTAATGAAAAAAACCATTTGATAACCAAATGACTAGTTGACATCAATCACAACACCTTCATTCTTCTCATTCTTTCAATAAATAAATGATTAGAGGAATATTGTATTTAATTGTTACCCAGTCAGATATCATGCATGCAATTTGTCTTGTGGCTAGATTTGAAGAAGATCCTAAAGAAAAACATGTTGTTAAGAGAATATTTAGATATTTGAATGGCACTCCATATTATGGATTATGGTATCCTAGGGATATTGATTTTACAATAAGTGCTTATACAAATGCAGATTGGGTAGTTTGTGTTGATGACATAAAAATTACAAGTGGTGGTGCATTCTTTCTTGTCTGTAGATTGGTGTCATGACTATGTAAAAAGAAAGATTTAGTTTCCTTATCCACTACACGAGTTGAGAATATTATTGCAATATCCTTCTCAACACATGTTTTTTGGATGAGACGGACATTGAAGGATATAAAAGTAATGTATGATGATCCCATCTCTATTTTCTATGATAATACAAGTTCAATTAACATTTCAAAGAATTGAGTGATGCAGTCAAGGACAAAGCATATATCTATCATGTATCACTTTTTGAGATAGAAGGTTATGGAGAATGAATTAAAGCTTGAGTATGTACCTACAAAGGATCACACTGCTGACACATTTACTAAGGCTCTTCCTAATGATACTTTTGAGTATCTTTGTGAGAAGTTAGGGCTATTGCCTCTCCTTTCTTGAACTAGATGTGTATAGAGATGCATTAGTCTAGAGGATCTATGGATCTATCTTCTTTCTGGACTAATGTTTGCTGGCTACCTCTCAGGGGGAGTTGGTATTTTTATGCGTTATCTTAATGGAGTTGATTGGGTGTACTCCTAAGGGGGAGTATTTAGTATGGGTAATGTTATTAATGTCAAAGGAGGAGAAAAATGTCAAATATCTTTTGCCTTTGCCATTGATATCAAAGTGGGAGAAACTATCATGTGAAAAAGCCTAGTCATTTATGGGGTTTCACATCATGTATTGCCATCAATGAAAAAGGGGAGATTGTTGCAAGTATGAGGGTGTTGTCATCGATGTCAACAGGTTGTTGTCATTGATGTCAACTATGTCATGAAAGTTGGTCATTGAATGTATATGTCAAGGATATTGAGAAAATTATAATAAAATAGGTCTACATGTATTTAGTGTATGCTTTGGGATGTGCTCCATATTTATGATATTATTATATAGATATGAGGTATTTTTCATGGCCGTTGGTAGTTGCTATATCTAGAATTTATGCTTCTGAATCATTGTACAATGTGAAATATCTTCACCAGTTTGTGAACTGTGTATTTCGGTGTGTCTAGCTATGATCTGGGAGAGATGTAGTTGCTCTTGATTTATTTGTATTTTAGTTTCATGACATGTGTTTCTAAGTTTAATTTGATGAGTTTGTGTTCAAGTGATTTTTTTTTTCTAGAAAGATTGGACCGTGTTAAGGGTTCATGTGCTTAATTGTTTTATGCGTTTTGCACTGGTATTGGCCGACCTTTTGTTAAAAACTACTCATGAAGTTTATGGAAGTGTGTTGAGGTATTTTGGGACTTATTTAGGTCCTCATTAAGTATGTTTTTAGGTCACCCTCATTCTAATTCCACTATAGAATGTTTTGGTGCCAACCTAATTTGAATTTGTAAATACAAATGGTGTGTGAGCAACCGTGGATGGGTTTCAAGATTGAAGTTGGTATAAGTACATGATGAGATGTTGATAGAAGAAAAGATAGAGGCAAGATAGATGCAATACAAATGTGAAATAGTGTGTGTGATGCGATTTTGAGTATATTAGTGTGAAACTTAATTGTTCAGTTCCTTAAAGTGTCAAAAATGGGTCTTGTAACATTTGCACACTTGTTTGGATCCTCCTTGTGGATTTTTGCTTAATGTTCCCTTGATTTAGTCTTGTAATGTGGATAACATATTCACATTATGTCTTGGGGCCCTTGTGAACTAATGGATTTTAATGGCACCTTGTAAAAGTGTTAAGAAGTGTTGTAACACACTTTCACACTTTTCTAGGATTTTATCAATTAAATAAGCATAATAAACATAATTTTAATCATAATTAACATTAATCTTGCCTTATTTGGAGTGTTGTAAATTTTTGTAATACACTTTCACATTTCTCTAGGCTTGTCATTAATAATTAGGTTTTCTTATGCTTTAATTGGCCCTATTTTACATCCACAAGCCTCATTTATTGCATCTCCTTGAGGATAGTCCTAACACCAATTGGTAACCAATCATAATTCAGGTGTTCTTAGCTTTCGTGGCCCAGATTTATTGTCTAGGAGTCATTCACCACCTTTGGTGAATGAGTCCCACCTAGGTCTTTTTGGCCCCGATGCAGGTGTCACACATTTCTAGATAGTTTTCATTTTTGGTCCCATACATCATGTGTGATGGGACTCAGTCACCACCTTGTGCAAATGAGTTTTGTGTGACAAAAATTCAGATTTAAATGAACTTTCCAATGGAATTTATTCTCCTAGATCTGATTTCGGCTTGTAGTGTTGTAACTTTAGGAATTCTTGCATAATTGAGTATAAATACAAGGTTCTTTCTATCATTTTAACCCACAAGAATTCAAGTACTCATCCATATAGAAAATTGAGTTCACAAGAGATCATAAAGCATTCAAAAAGGAATTTAAGGGAAGATTATCAAGCATTCAAGAGAATTCTTCAAGTGTCAATCATCATATCAAATATTGCATTATTCATGTTTGTTATTGTGCTAACAATTGTGATGCAGAGTTCATTATTCAAGCAAGCATTACATTTAAGATCTATCAACATCAAGAAAGAATCAAAGACCACATCCATTGAAACCATTTCAAGCATAATTGTAGAAAATTATTGCTAGGGCTTTGGTGAGTTGCAAAATTATATTTTTTTCATTCATCATTATCCCTTTACATTTTATTTCATTTCAAGGTTTGATTACCAACAAGGGGTTTGACCAAGGAAAGCCCCTATTCTCTAACACCACAACATTTCTCCCTCTTCTTGTGTGTGATTTCTAGGCCTAGGTTGTAGATTTTTTAAGGAGCCAACTGGAGAAAATTTATCAAGTCTAAAGTTTTCAAAGTTTTCCTCAAGCCTTGGAGAAGCTTGGAGAAGACCTACAGGTGGCAATTTACAATTTTGGATCCTAAAACTAGTCAAAAAGAGCAGAGCAGGCCAATAGACACAAAATCTAGTTAAGAAATTTCAAAAAAGAAGAAGTGGACTGATTCACCACTATTGGCTAATGAGTCCCACTATATAGGCCTAATCAAGATTTTTATAGATTTGGATACCATTTTGGCTAAAACTTTCTCTAGTGCATTTTCCTAGAAACTGGACTAATTCACCTAGCTTGTAAAATGGGTCCCATTCAAATTTAATAATAGATTTTTTAGTGATACATACCTTCATCCTACCTTCTTCAACCTTCTAGGTGCATATTTTCAATCTCACAACTTTTTATTGTATTTTGTTCATCTTTCTAGGTCATTCTACATATCGCACTATGTTTTCCAACATTTTCTTTTTAAGTTTATACTTGGTGGTTAACCCCTCATATGACATCATTCAATCCCATAGAGCAATCCATTTTCCAAGTTTCAACTCCTTTGCATTGAAATATCGATGGCTTGTTCTTGAGAGAAGAGTAAGAAAATTGACCTCTCTCCTTCTAGGTCCAAAACCCTAGAAGTAAAAGAGAGCCAAAAACAACACAATTTCCTTCTTTTCATTCCTAAAGGCAGTGAGTTGAAGGTATAATCTATCATTCAAACATGTTTGCAAGTGTGTGAGTGAATTGTGGTGGAAATATCTATTGCATTGAAATATTTTTATCTCTATGACAATCCTCTTAAATCTTATTTATAATTTTGTGGCAGCAAGCCCTCTAGATAGTGAGCCCCTCTCAACAATGAGTCTTATTTTGAATAGTAAGTCATGTCTTGGTAGTGAGCCTTTGTATTCATTTTTGAAATCATTTATATTGTTAGCTAATCCTCATCGTGGTTTTTCCCTTTATGGGATTTCCACATAAACTTGGTTTTATTGTGTGTATTATTTTACTTCTTTAAGTTTTTGCTTCTACACTTAATGATTAGCAGAGTAAAATATGTTTGAATGGTTATTGATCTAACTTCTAGTGAATTTTAAAGGTTAAAATTGTTACAACTAATTCACCACTCCTCTCCATTTTCTTGTTCAACACTTTCCATTCTTTCTTTGTTGTAGTAAATGTCCTATATAGAAGTTTGAGTTTCAATAGAGTTTCTTCTCCTTCTTTAAGAGTACTGGGATCAATGTTTATCTCTAAGAGTTTATTAGTACTACCAAGAGAACTCGAGACTAGTAAATACTTTATCTTTACTAATTTCGTTAACTTTATAAGTTGTCTGATCATTTCATCTCTTTGACTCCCTAGGGTGAATAATTTATTAAGAAGCTCCATTATAGTGATCCAAGTTTTATCATCCTTGTCTTTCAAAGGATCATAAGAATATGCATCAATGTTTATCTGAGTCTCAATTATACTCATGTCATCCTTTATACTTTGATTGATGTTTGACCATTTCATGCAGTATGATAGTATGTTCCTTGCTTCTTTTGCATATTCTTACACTTCTCTCAAGAATTTTGTAACCTTTTGATGTGATTTTGTACATTTTCTTGAGATATTCAGTAGATTATTTCTTACAAGCCATGTCTTAGTTTTAGATTCAATTTGACTTTTCAATTCAGAGACATATTCTTTAAAGGATTTGGTGCAGGAGCACCTTGCTCTCAAAAATATCTTCAAAAGGATAAATTGCAAAAAATGAATTTTTAAATGTAAAATGTATGCAAAAGGCCATTCTAAAAAATAAATTTAATGTATTCAAGCTATGTAATAGGTCCTAGCTGGTCAAAGGATGAGAAAATAAAGAAAAATTGCAAAGAAATTGTAAAAGTTGTCAAATTGGTAAAAAGGAAAAAAATCAGGAAATGAACAAGAAGCATAGAATATCAAAGGTCATAAGGCAGTTTCATTCAATGTAGGAAGTTGTAAAGTTATTTATTGGATGGGAAACATATTTAAAGGCCTTGAAAGGGCCGAGTGAAGGGCATATTTTTGTATTCTTGGACAAAATAATCAATCAGATACCCTGTTTCAATTTTAGTAACTTTTTCCACTCTTGTCTCAGTTTGTATAGTTAGTTTAAGCCATTCATAGGCTTGGTTTTTTGTTTTTTCTCATCAAGGAAGGAGTCAAATTTCATGTAGGAGAGTGGGAGGTTGTTATCTTCAAAAATAAAGATTCTGGGGCTAATTTTTATGAGTCTCGGTCTGTGTTCTGCATACAGTGGTTTTGAGAGTCCATTAAGAAATTAATGGTCATTCCACCGATCTAGGGTTAGTAGGTCAGTGAATGGATTGTATTTAATGTGTTTTAAATTTTATTGAGTGTGTGGGTCTAGGGGTAATGAGAATATAGTGTCTTGTTGCTGATACAAAGCCAATTTTTGAGTTTTTCTTTCAAAATTGTAGACTACAAGCTAGAAATGGATGAAATAACATTGGAAAAGGATTGAGGATGGTTCATTTTGTGTGTGTAGGAATATTCATAAGTTTTTGTAATAGTGGCATATCCTTTAGAGGTTTGGAATGTATTTTGACAACAAACCCTCATTTCTTATGCAGGGTTAAGCCTATAATTAAGGGTTTGATTTTTCAACACTCTATTGGGCCTATTAACTCTTGCAACTTAATGAATCTTATGATTTGGAACATGGATAAAGACTGTTTGAGGTTCTTTGATGATTTTGAGTTGATATTGTGGGAGATTCTTTTGTATTTATGGCTTATTTAGTAGCCTAAAAGCATGGGACAATGATTTGTTCTATTGATTTTTCTAAAAGGAAGATATCTGATGTTGAGATATGTATAGATTGATATAAATGGCTTCCAAAATAGTAATTGGTTAAAGAAGTTTCATTGTAAATTGACTAATACACCTATTTCGAGTGTATGGGAGTGCTACAAGAAAATGTGGCCTTTGTAAGCAAAAAACTAATATTCTAACAAAATAGAGATTTGAATGTTGGAGATTGTTTTAATCCTACCTTGTTGATGTTGAAAAGGGTATCTAATTTTTGGCAAAAGGTTTGAAGGCAAGTTTGATGTCTTTGATGTCTTGGTTACTATGGAACCATGGTGCATAATGCAGTCATGACTGCAAAAAGACAGTAAGTGTGAATGGGACAGTGCTTGGTAAGTGTGTAATTGGTTATTTCACCAAAGGAACATGTTAAATATAGTATCTTGGAGATTTGGATAAGTGTTTGTAGCATGAATTATTGGTGGTGGTTACTTTGCCTTGTAGTATAAAGAGAAAAATAGTGTTTTAAATGCAAGTTATGATAAGACCAAGTTACATGGTAGTATAGATGGTTTAGTTCTGTCAACTAATGATATTAAATGGTCTAGTAAAGGCCTAAAAGCGAATTGTGGTGATTGATTATCCATTTGAGACAATTTGGTTGAATAGTGAAGAAATGCATGGTTCTATTTTCTTAATCAGGTTATGTGATGGTGAAGATGAATTTGAGTCTGACAAGAGTGTAGAATACTAATTTCATCAAATCGATAATTGGTAGACTTGTGAATGGATAAGAGAAATTAAGAATTTTTTTGAGTAGATAAGGGAGAATTGATGAAAAAATTAGTAAACAAAGTTTCTTGTTTAATTTGATCTTCTCCAAAATGAGTTTGGGTTAGATGTACCTTGAGTATTTGTGGTTTTTGTATTTTCTTTACATCAATTGGTATTAGAGATAGCAAGGTTCTATTAGTTGGTTGAATTGATGGTTTTTTGAAGTTGTTGTGGCTAATAGCTGGTTGAGAATGTTGGTTGGTTGTAGGTGCTTGGTCCATCTAAACTACAAAGAGGAAAGTTTTTGAGTTGTGTGTGTTGGTAGAAAAAGAAAGGTCCATGGTCACCATCCTCCAATGGAAATTAAGTTGGGTAGAAGGTGCAGGAAAAGAGAGAGAGAGGCATATTCCAGGGTCTACTATTGTGTAAGATGGATGGTTTGTTGAGTTGGTGTTTGAGTTTGTGTTTGCAGGTTGAGGAGAGATGGATATTTGTATGAGGAAGCACTTGAGGTTGCAACCCTATTGAAGAATACTCCACTGATGGGAGTAGTTGAGAAGATGAAGAGAATATTGGTTAGAAAGGGTAAAGGAAAGTTTTCAAGGATAGTCCTATGTCCTTGGTTGAGGAAAAATTTAGAGGAAAGATGGGAGGTGAAAAAGGACAGTCCTGTGTACTTTTGAAAGAGAAGATGATTGTGAACCTAAAAGGAATCGTGGAAAAGATAAAGAAGGAAAAATAAAAGACAAGTTGAAGACAAGGATAAATCAAATGAAAATATGATGATGAAGAACCAGGTTGGTATGTTTCCAAGGGACTTGGAAAAAATTGTTTGTTGGTTGTATGGTGTAGGAGCACCTTTCTCTCAAAAACATTTTCAAAAGGCTAAATTGAAAAAAATGAATTTTCATATGTAAAATGTATGCAAAAGGCCATTTAAAGAATAAATTGAATGTATTCAAGCCATGTGATAGGTCCTAGGTGGTCAAAGGATGAGAAAAGAAAGCAAAATTGCAAAAAAATTGTAAAAGTTTCCAAATTGGTAAAAAGGAAAAAAATCAGGAAATGAACGAGAAGCATAGAATATCAAAGGTCATAAGGTAGTTTCATTCAATGTAGGAAGTTGTAAAGTCAATTATTGGATGGGAAACGTCTTTAAAGGCCTTGAAAGGGATGAGAAAAGGGCATATTTTTGTATTCTTAGACAAAATAATCAATAAGATACCTTGTTTCAATTTTAGTAACTTTTTCCATTCTTGTGTCAGTTTGTACAATTAGTTTAAGCCATTCATAGGCTTGGTTTTTTATTTTTTTCATCAAGGAAGGAGTTAAATTTCATTTAGGAGAGTGGGAAGTTGTTCTCTTCAAGAATAAAGAGTTTGGGGCTAATTTTTTTGAGTCTCAGTCTATGTTTTGCATACAGTGGTTTTGAGAGTCCATTAATAAATTAATGGACATTCCACCAATGTAGGGATAGTGGGGTGATTTAATGGATGGTATTTAATGTGTTTTAAATTTTATTGATTGTGTGGGTGCGGGGGTAATGAGAATATGGAGTCTTGTTGCTGATAGAAAGCTAATTTCTGAGTTTTCCTTTCAAAATTGGAGCCTACAAGTTAGAAATGGATGAAATAATGTTGGGAAAGGATTGAGGATGGTTAATTTTGTGTTTTCAAGCATATTCATAAGTTTTTGTAATAGTGGCAAATCCTTTAGAGGTTTGGAAGGTATTTTGACAACAAACCATCATTTCTTGTGCATGATTAAGCCTATAATTAAGGGTTTTATTTTTCAACACTCTATTGGGCCTATTAACTCCTAAAAGTTAATGAATCTTGTGATTTGGAACATGGATAAATAATTTTTGAGGTTCTTGGATGATTTGGAGTTGATATTTTGGGAGATGCTTTGTATTTTTGGCTTATTTAGTAGCCTAAAAGCATGGGACAATGATTTGTTCTGTTGATTTTTCTAAAAGGAAGATATCTGATGTTGAGATATTTTTAGATTGATATAAATGGCTTCCAAAATAGTAATTGGTTAAAGATTTTTTTTGTAAATTGACTGATACACCCATTTTGAGTGTATGGCAGTGCTACAGGAAAATGTGGCCTTTGTAAGTAAAAACTAATATTCTGACAAAACAAAGATTTGAATGTTGGAGATTGTTTTAATCCTACCTTGTTGGTGTTGAAAAGGGTGTCTAATGTTTGAAAAAAGGTTTGAAGGAAAGTTTGATGTCTTTGATGTCTTGGTTAGTATTGAACCATGGTGCATAATGGAGTCATGACTGCAAAAAGATAGTAAGTTTGAATGGGATAGTGCTTGGTAAGTGTGTAACCGGTTATTTAACCCAACGAACATGTTAAATATAGTATCTTGGAGATTTGGATAAGTGTTTGTAGCATGAATGATTGGTGGTGGTTACTTTTCCTTGTAGAATAAATAGAAAAATAGTGTTTTAAGCACAAGTTCTGATAAGTCTAAGCTTCATGGTAGTATAGATGGTTTGTTTCTATCGACTAATGATATTGAATGGTCTGGTAAAGGTCTGAAAGCTAGTTCTGGTGATTGATTTTCAATTTGAGACAAGTTGGTTGCATAGTGAAGAAATTCTTGGTTCTATTTTCTTAATCAAGTTTTGTGATGGTGAAGATGAATTTGAGTCTAACAAGAGTGTAGAATACTGATTTTGTGGAATGGATAATTGATAGCCTTGTGAATGGCTAAGAGAAATTGAGAATTTTGTTGAGTAGATAAGGGAGAATTGATGAAAATTTTAGTAAACAAAGATGCTTGTTTAATTTGATCTTCTCCAAAATGGGTTTGGGTCAAATGTACCTTGAGTATTTATGGTTTTGGTATTTGCTCTACATCAGAATTCAATCAAGAGATTGAGATTTTCCATAGTGGATAATGAAAAATCAACACTTGCACTAGGGATTGCCTCTTGTAGGGATCTAATGGCTTTATCCAAACCTTGTGCATATGTAGACTTGACACTAATCTCATTTTCATGAACTCTTTCAATATAAAAAATTTCTTGTTTGATTCTACCAACAACCAGAGGATTTTCTATGATTTTTATCTTTTTACTATCTCTCTTAGAGCTATCAGAAGCTTCTATACTCACCTCTATTTTTTCAGTATCTTGAGGACTACTCAAGAGGGCTTCTGCATAGCTAACTATTTCATGCTTTGATACTCCATAATCCAGTTTTGAGATCCAGATGCTTTTAGGTTTAATAGCTTCAATAAAGAAAAAAATTAATGGAGAAACAAAATTTAATCTCTTTTGAGTATCTTCTCACATCTCTGGGAATCCTCATTCTCTTATTTATCCTACTTTGAAATACTCCAAAGAATGCTACAAGGGAATCTTCTTGAGCATCCATACTTCTAATGATTTTCATGTACTTTCTATTTGATGTGCAATAGTTCCACATTTGTCCAATTTACTTATCCAACCACTGATTCTTCTTTCAAGAAGTAGAGCAATAGGAAAATTACTAGTGTTCCATACAAGAATGTATAATTTTTCTTTTTCTCAATGTCTCTTAGGTTCTCTATTAATTTTTGTCAGAGAAACTCACAAAGGTCAGAGTCAACATTGTTCTCAAAATATCAAGAGCCATATGAAAATTTTTCACTAGTAATTTTTTTGAGCAATCAGCATGGATAGAAATCTAACAGTTAGGTTTGTAATAGAATTCATTGTGAATTTCTTTTGTTCAAGAGTAGCACATTTTTTATCCATTAATATCCTTTGTATTGATTGTCTTATGATCAAGAACTGGTTTGATGGACCACAAATTGGTTACATAATTAATTACTTCCTCTATTTTTGAGTGAGGTTCATCAATCCATATGGATTGGTCATGAATTTTGCTCAATACCATTCTAATATACATCTCTTGATTTTCAAAATTTAGAAACTTCTGCTAGACATCTAGCCTCCTTTCACTTAGGATTTTGTACTCAAGTTTTAGGGTATCATATTCTTCTCCCAACTCATTTATCAATAGAACATATAACCTACCTAGAAATACTTCTTCAATTTTCCCATGAATATATTTTTTAATTTCTTCAGTAGCTAAAACCTCAATAGGAGTGTCAGAGAATGCACCAAAGGGATCATCCAATCATACTTTAGTTGAATGCCTCTTAAGCATTGGTTGCAATCTTTGTGTATTGTCTACTACTCTTTTTAACTCCATTCTTTTAAAGTTTCTTTTAGAGAATTGTTCTGGAAGACAAAAATATGCAAGATTTGTAAAAATACCCCTTAATAGCTTGGTGAACTAGGGTCTTGATGTTCAAGTTTCAGATGACACTTCAAACCTTTCTACTCTCTTTTTCTCTTTGTTCTTCTTCAGATGTCCTGGGATAAATAAATTTTCCTTGGAAAATATGAATTTAACTCTTTAATTTCACCTAACTCCTACAATAAATGCTTCATAACAAAAAGTTGATGTTCCCAAAAGAAAATGTGCATAGCCATATTTCCATGCTCCACAAATTGCCACATTATAATATTTTCTACTAAAATTTTCTTCTATAGCTTCAAAAATTTATCTTCCATGATATATCTTTGTGCCACATCTTAGCACCACATATTTCTAGGGGCCCATTAGAATTTTTTGTTATTGCTCCTCCTAAGCTCATGCCTAGGTTTAATTTCCAAGTGAATTATCTACACCAGAGGGAGGCACATATGCAATTAAAGTTCTTGATTCATCTTTGTTCTCATATTCGTCCTTCCTTCTCCATATCTTGTCCATTTCCTTCTTAACTTTAGTAGGATTAAATTTCTTCATAGGTTCATTCCTCTTTATCATATTATACTATCTTCTATTTTTGCTTCTAGAAAATCTTGAAATATGTCCAATCTTGTTGCAAAATTAGTATACAACACTTCTTTGACTTATTTTCATCCTTGATATGCATTGGTTATCTTTATGTCTAAACATATTTCATTTATAGTAGTAACCTCTAAAATATTGATCCATTCTCCTAGTATTACATCTATTCATCATCTAACTTTTTCATTCAATAGCTCTATGTCCAAATTTATTTCTTGCAAAACATTTTCCAAAGAAGGATCCATCATTCTAATTCATTCTACCACTATATTCTATTGCCTTATGTTCAAATTTATTGCATGAAAAAAATACCATTGAAAAATTGGTACATTTGAGAATTTGGTTGTCTAATGGGAGGTCTTCTAGCATTGCTTCTTTGATTTCTTAATTGTCTTCTATTTCCCTGAGTCTTCTTTTGATTGTCAACCTTGTTAGGTGTCTGATTTTCCTTTGAAATTTTTCCTTCTTAAAGTCCCAAACCACCTTTATCCTTTGATCGATTATATCCTGCAATTAGTTCATCAAGCATAGTAGAACTTGTTTTGAATTTTTCCTCATATATTCTTGCCTTTTCTAGATCTGATCTAAGATTTACCACTTCTTGTTCAAGCCTTGAGTATTCTTCAATATTTCTTAGTACCAATGCATTTAGACATTCCTCAATTCTCCTTTTTTCTTCAATTTGCACTTTTAGTCTGGTGATGTCTTCATTTTCTTGCTTCAACTATGCATTGAATTCCCTATGTCTTTCTTTGAACTTCTTGATTTGATATTTCAACTTTTGATGCAATCATTTTCTTCCTGAATGTTTTGTTTCAAACCCTTGTTCTCACATTCAACCTTATCAAGACCTTCAAGGGCCGGTTTAAGTTCTTCTTTTTCAATCCAATAGTCATCTTCTATGTCGTTAGTTGTAGAAATTTATTTTAGAGGAGAAAGATACTTTCTATTAGCCATGTGTTCAATCTCTAAGATCTTCCTTAAGATGTTAGGATTTTCTAAAGGAACCAACCTCTAATACAAATTGTTGAACACCCAAAATACTAAGAGGGGGGGTGAATTAGTATTCTACTAAAATTTTAAACACAACTTATCCAATTACCAAAAAATATTAATAGAAATAAGAAATGAAAGCCTAAAACATCCACAAGATCACATGACACATGAACACGAGGAATTTTATGTGGAAAACCCAAAAGGGGAAAAACCACGGTGAGGATTAGCTCACAATATATTATATCTAGATATAGTATATTATAGGGGCTCATTGCCAGGATGCATTATCTTTATAAGGCTCACAACAAGAGATAGATACAAAATAAAGATGGCTACATAGTTAAAATGTGAACTAATACAAATTACACCTTCCTTGTGTTAAATTTTAGTTCCTTTGAATCTCTAAATACAAAATATTGCTTTGCTTAGAAATTCCTCAATTATTTTTCTCTTATTTTGATCTCACACCTTTGAGTTCACATGTTCGCACAACATGAGACCTCTCACACTTGATTTACAACTTATATCATCTCATCCATATCACAACTCAAAATTATCTTGCATATATATACCCAATTACATCAACATACATCAATTAGGTTGTCCTAGTTAGATGTGACCAAAAATAATTCAAAATCACTTTTCCAACTTCACACATGATTCATAAAATTATTCACACTCAGACCAAACATGTAATTATTAATTTAAGTCAACTTAGATCTAAAATACATCCTATAAACATCAACAATATATATTTAATCCTTACAACACATATCATGTATTAGGTCGGCTAGGAATTGAACCTAGTCGCAAAACTTTCAATCATACACACACTTCTCCATACAAGTGACTTATAAATTTGATATTCTTTTTTAATTCATACTTAGATGACATTATTAAGTCTAAATTTAGAACAATATCACAAAAAAAGTTATTCTCAAAGAAATGTGGAATCTCTCACACTGATAAACTAAATAGAGAAATGACTGTGATACACAAAGTTGAACTTTATCAATGATATCTTCTAGAAAATTTCACAATAAATCACAAAATATTTATTTTCATTGTATCTAACGATATTGAAAGAATGGTTAAAAGTATAGAGCTAGATCTTTTAGTGCGAAGGAGTGCAGATCCAAAAACTAATGCACTAAACCACAAAAGAGTCAGTAGAAGTACATAGCTAATTTCATGTACAACCATATTTACCAGACCAACTTATTTTGAACACATATCTTTAGTAGCACTTCCAAAAAATACTAGGCTAATCATAACAATGTTTAAATTAATGACAAAACTGGATTAAGCAATATTATGGAATTCATGCTCATATTGCCAGCTTTTAAAAACTTGAAACAATCTCCTCCTTCCAACACCATCATCAAATAATAGTGACAAACAATGATTTTTGGATAAAAATAGGAACACTACTAATGATGGTGTGGTGGATGCAAAGGTGGTCATAAATTATCCTCCTAGACCAAATTTTAAACAATTCAACTAAATGTACAAACTATCAATAACCAACAACAAGGACAATCGAGAGAAAACAATTGTCCACCAAGATGAAAATATGCTCCTTTGGGAGAATTATTGAGAGCATCTTGGCTAAGTTAATTCAAACTAATTTTATCAAAATACCTAATTTTCTTTAATACCCTAAACCTAAAATTAAACCACCATGGTACAAAGACACAATTTTTTGTGAGTATCATCATACAAAAGGTTATAAAACATCCAATTACGTGAAACTAAAAAATGTCATTTAAGACCTTATAAACCATGGAAAATAAATTTTGATAAAAAAGAAAGCACTTTATGAAACAAAGACCTAAAAATATACAAAAATCTAATGTCAAACCATGCACAAGAAAATGATAAGGGATAAGGAAATGTGTATAACTAGGTTACCCATATCTATGACAATTTCATAGGGAATACACATTCATATGATAATCATGTATTTGTCATTACAATCCAAGAGAGAAATCCTAAATGTGGAGTCACCATAGGATGAGAAAAGGTTACTATGAAAGGGGATCCTTTACCACCACCTCGAGAGTACCATCTAATGAGAATATTATACATTATAGCCTTCTTGATCAACTCAAGAAGATTCTGGACCATATATCTATTCTTGAGCTTTTCAAAATTTCACCAGCTCATAAGGAAATTTCAGAAAAATATTTGTCTTCCCCAATGATGCCTAATGATATTGAAATTGACCAATTTCAAGATATCGTATGACATATCTCATTCACTCACCATATCTTATTCACATATCATGATCTTCCATCACAATCATTTCACAATCCCACACTACATCTTGAGGTATTTGTGCTGAAGAAAAAAGTGAAGAGAGTTTTCATTGATGGGGGTGTTGGTTTAAACATTTGTTCCCTCAAATTAATCAAGAACTTGGGCTATTAATAAGAGTTCATAGAAAGAAGTAAAGGAGAAACAATCAAAGGATATGATTATGAAGAAATAGATTTTGAAGGTACATCTCATTACCTATCCAGGTTGTACTGGTAATAGTAGGGATGACATCTAAAGTTTTGAAAATTGATTTTTCATATAAAATTTTCCTAGGTGGACCATGGATTCATGTGATGCAAGCAATGCATTCTACTTATCATTACTGTCTCAAATCCCCCTACAATGGCAAGGAGATTGCCATTCATGGTGATTTAGAACCTTTCTATTACTATAAAGGTTTAGAGGAGAAATATCAAAAGGTGTTGCAAGTTCCTAGTAATCATGAGGTTCATATACCTTCTTCCTTTGTTGATATAACCTCATTGGCATCTACTTCAAGTTCTTCCTCAAAATATAAGATAGTCATACCTATATTACAATTAAAACGAAAGATAGTGGTTGTGGAGAATAAAACCTTTCAGATGCTTTCTTGGGATAATTAAATTTAAATCTAAAATCCCACGATGAACCTATTGTGTGGTCTCACAACATGCCCCAAGACTGTCAGGCTTGGGGAACCCAAGCATAAATTTTTTAATAACTCTTATGGTAGGAGCTAGCTAGTTGAAAGATCATCGAAAGTAAAAAGTAAAGAGAGAACTTTGATTAAGGAGTACCTCATAATGTAAGTGTTTCAGATATTAGATACTAGGAACCAAGAATATTTGAAAAGGCAGAAAAGGTAATGCAAATACGAGCAGAGTGTTCCAGTCCAATATATGGAGTCCGATAAGGTGAAGTCCAGTGAAACTGAAGTCTGAAGAAAGTTCATGGGTAAAGCTGAATACCGAGTATCGAGTACCGGGTAACGGTGTAAACTGAATTTTGAGATGTGATTATCTAATGTGTCTGATAGTCTGGTAAACTAGTATATTTAGAAGATAATTATGCAAGAATTTATAATATGCTAGAAAGAATGTTATTTATGAGAGATTTATATTATAACATTTGAATTATGGTTTTCTTTACATGAGATTATAATTTATTTATTTATTTTAAAAAGGATTTAATGTGTGGAATTTGTGATTGTAGGAGATGCAGATTGTGATGCAAAGTTCAGGTATGGATAGTCAGGAAAATTAAATTTATGTACAAATATGATGGTGTTGCTAGGTTAAATGATACACTTTAGAATCTCATCCTAGAATAGAGTTTATTGCAAAGATTTTTCAGATACCGGGAGCCCAAAACTGTGGAGTTTAAGAATGTAGTGAAGAAGTGTACCTATTATGGGAGTTACTCATTCCTAGAATGTTCAAACCGAGGATGAACCTCAAATTTAGGAATTGAATTTCCACTTAATCTTTCCAAATATATGGGAATTTCCTACCTTGTTTTGAGCAAATTTGTTTGGTTTCAAGAAGAAACCCTAATAATAAAAGATTAAAGCTCAAAGAGCTCCAATGTGCAATTGGAGTTGACCTTAATTGACTTCAATTGAAATTATCATATTATTCACTACATTCCACCTTGATATGATTTGTCCCTTGGATTCCCCTCATGTATTTGTCTTATCCTATATGTGCCTTGTGTTATATAAATAGCCAGAGGATAGCATTTTTTTAGTTAAGTTCAAAATTTGTGGATGTCAGAAGAGCCCAAACTTCTTTAAGTTTTGTTCTTTTTTCCTATTTTCTAAATCATTCCAGTCTAAAAACTTCTATGCACATAGACATTAATCAATATCAAACCCAATTTGATAGCTACCTATCTCATGAATCTTTTCTAGCTAGTTTTGTTAGTTCAACCAAACAAGACCATGTGTTGTGTCATTTAAGGGTGCATGTATAACCTACTTAGTGTCCAAACTAAAACCCCTCTCTTTAAAAGCTCACACCATTTTATATGTAGCTGTGAAGCAATCTGGTGAAGAATAAAGTGGCTTGCTTTGATTTGGTTAATTCTTTTGGGCATGTGTGTTGAATAATCAGGAGAAATTTTAATTTCTAGTATTTTTATGCTTTATTTTAGAATAGATGTTTAAATTCTTGAAAATATTTTTAAAAAATAGATGAATCAATGAAAATTTTATGAAATATTTTGTTTTCCATGTAATTTTTGAATTCTTAATGCTAAATCTACTTAAGTGATAGAAAATAAATTGTTGATGTTCATGAAATATTATTTCAAATCTTTTGATTTAATGATATTTTTTCTTATGGTCCAAATTGGAAAATTTGTGTCTAATATATATAATTCTAAACAACCATAGTCCCTTTGAGATTAATAGAAAAATCACATCATACCCTAGAGTGAAACTAATACAATCATGACCTGATTACCAAAGACTTGGGATTGAACTGAGTCAATCTTTTTCTATCAAAGAAGATTCCCCTTTTAGATTGTCTTGTTCCATATCTTTCAGGAAGGGTAGGCTCTTTGTGGATTGTCTATGAATATTTTTATTTGAACTATTGCTATGAGTAAAATCGTTTTCAACATGAGCTTGGGCTAGAAGGAGGGCCTATTTTGAAATTTATATTAGTCCTAAGTTTAATAAGAAAGATTGTAAAGTGAAATTGAATGCAAGCTGGTATTTTCGTATGGAAGTTGAGAAAATTTGGAAAAATTTAACTAGAGATTACATCCTTTGAGTTTATTAACCTTTGGTAGATTCACCGAGTGTAGGATTCATGATATGACTGATCATGGTGAACTTGATTATGAATTTTTTTTAACTAGGGCAAGCTTTGCCATGTGTAAAGTGATTTCCTTAGTAGAAGAAGTTCTAACTCATAGAAGAAAAGAACCGTTAGTGAGAAATGTGTGCAAACCTAGTGGATTTATAAATATTAAAAAATTAGCCAATACATCAAGATAGTTGGATAACTGCAATTATCATAAACAAAATCCTAACATGTTGTAGGAAAATAAATGAGAATGCGGAGATTTAGAAATATCACATAAAAAATGAGGAAACGACATTGATGACTCATCATTCTCATTATCAATGGAAAATTCAAATGAGGAAAAGGAGTGGGAAAATCAAGCGGGGGAAGCGTATATTTTACCCCAAGTTGAAAATTTACAAGTTGAAAAGGAAATTTTCCTGATTTTATGCAAGATATAGAGTATCAAAATTTTACCTTTTCTCTCTTTGATAATAATATAAATTGTAATATATCTTGTTCTAACAAAGTGAAAAGTAAAGGCATGACCAAAGACATGAAGATTTTTGGAGGAGAAAGTTGAAAAATGGACACAACCATTCATGGAGAAGAACATAGTACAAAGACAAACCATGAACCAGGGCTAGAAGAAGGTAGAGTATGGTCACATCAGATGAAGTCTGTGCAATAGACCTTTAATGAGGTCATTTTCATACATATGAGCCAAGTCATTGGTAAGTACACTTTTGAGTTCACGATTATTAAATGCAAAAAAATTAAAATAATTCATTGTTACCGTAGAATTGTTGATATTTTTCTGAATGAATTTAAAGATAAGCTTGATGTGATGCGTACCAAGATGACAATGGAAATATTCATAGAAATTAAAATGAATTATTTTTTTAGGGTTAATTTCTTGTTAGATTAGAATTTTGGTTAGTTAGGGTTAGTTTTGTTTTCTTTTGTTTTCTTTTATTTTCTCTTGTTTTTCTTTCTTTTTCTTTTCTTTCCATTTGGCCTCTAAATTTGGAAATTATGCTTAAATTATCTTAGTCACTTGAGATTTAATTCAAACATTTATAAAATTACACTAAGAAATAAAAAATGATAAAACCATGCACAATAAATACACACTTTAATATGTACTAAATGCTATATATGTGTGTGTGTGTGTATCATGTATATACATAAGTAATGAAATTCTTGCTTCAGAATATCAAAAAGTAAAAAAAGAGTAAGTCTAGCCATAGGTAGTAGTATCCATTCAGTTGATATGGGACACCTCATCTATTAGAGATAAATTGTTGGAAAAACAAGAATATACAAATGAGAGGGGGGGTGAATCAGTTATCACAAAATTAAGTCTTATTCAAACTTTAAACCTTTAATATTAGATATGATGAATAACAATGAAAGCATAAATTTACAACACATCAGAAACACATGAACACCAAGATTTTATATGTGGAAACCTTGTTAGGGGAAAAATTATGGTGGATGTTAGTCCACAAGATTATACCCTATTAAAAGTATAATGAAGAATGAATAGGGAATGCACTTGCATTCAGGCACACTGCCTAGAGCTCACTGCTCAAAGGAAGGCTCATTGCCTTACATAAGACAATCAGATTCAAACCATCTGAGTGGGTTGAACTAAAAAATTAGCTTCTACAAAAGCCTGATGACAATTCTGGTTAGGCACAGAAAAACTTCTACACTCTCCTCAAACTTCTTCACACTCTTCTCAATCTCTTTCACACTATGCTATGCACTTGAATGATTTGATCTTTATTCACACATGTGCTTTGCATGTATACACCAAGCATACATCAAAATAAGTAAAAAAACCACTTATATATTCGCTACATGAAATTACATCAACAACTCCATCGGCCAAAAATAAAGAATAAATTATAACTATTGGCCTTAATACATAAATAAATCTTAATGCAAAAGCACACAAGTTAGTCACAAAATAGTGAGGACCCAAAAAAATATCTTCAAACACACCAAAAAACACAAGATTAATCCATAAGGATCCACAACACGCTACCACCATCATGTCGGCCAAGAACATGAAAACCTTAATCACGAACACGCCGATCAATGCGAATGTACCACACTAATAGAGTAAAATCTAGAAACATCAATGAACACCTTAGGAACACACACAACAACTCACTGTACCAGAATTGCAATCTCATCTTCTAGAAATACCTACTATAGTAGCTAAATAACTGTAGGAACACAAAACTTCATAACTTCCTCAATTCTTGATGCGTACCAATGAAACTTTCGAACAACATACTAGATAGGCTTAGCAATAAACCCTTTAATGTGCTCCTTCTGATCATCAACATACAAAAAATTTCATCACTTTGACCTTCTTAGTTTCACTGGCTACCTACAATATATTTATTACAATTTTCTCAATATCCTCAACATATACATCCTTCAAAATTACCAATGCTAATAATGTTGACATCAATGACAACCACATATCATAAATGCAACCACAACATCCAAAATTCTCCCCCTTTGGCATTTATGGTAACACATGATGTGAAAAATACATCATAAACGCAACTCACTCTACACATAGTGTTCTTCTCCAATTCTCCCCCTTAGATGTTACAATGTTGTTCACATTACATCTCTCCCTTTTGTTCTTCTCTCCAAAGGTTTTTCGCATTACACCTCTCCCCCTTTGACATCAATTTCAAAGGTACACAAGATCTGAACCACAAATTTAGCACATCTAACTACTCCCCCTAAGTAGCAGCCACCACAACATCAGTCCAAAATGAGATATAGCTATGAATTCACAGATTGATGCAAATACCTGCATCACTTAGTTTTGACCAGGAGGGGAAATCACCCCTAACTTGCCTCTGAGGTACTCAAAAGTATCCTTGGGCAATGGCTTAGTAAAAATATCTACAATTTTCTCCTTGGTAGGTACATACTCCAATCTAACTTCTTTGTCACTTTATCTCTCAAGAAGTGATATTTGATGGATATATGCTTTGTCTTTGAATACAACACTGGATTCTTGGAAATGTTTATGGCACTTGATTTTTCACAAAATATAGCAATTGGTTCTTCACACTCAATTTTGACATCTCTCAGCATCTGCTTCATCCACAATACTTGAGTACAGTTTTTTACAGCAACAATGTATTCTGCCTTAGTAGTAGATAAGGAAACTAAATTATGCTTTTTGCTTAGCCAAGACACCAACTTCTTCCCTAAGAAGAACACACCACCACTAGTACTCTTCTTGTCATCCACATCTCCTACCCTATCTGCATCAGTAAAATAACTCAAGATAAGATCATCATCCTTATGATACCAAAGACCAAAGTCAACTATTCCTTTCAAGTATCTAAAGATCATTTTTATTGTAGTCACATGTGATTCTTTTGGATCAGCTTGATATCTAGCAACCATGCATACACCATTCATTATATTTGGCTTGGTCTAATTCAAGTAGAGTAATCCACTAATCATTGACTTGTATCTTGTTTGATTTTATTTAGGAGAATCATCATTCTGTGTAAGTTTGCATCTCATCACCATAGGTGTACCAACTGAATTTGAATCTTCCATGCCAAAAAAATCCAATAACTCTCTTACATATTTGGATTGAGATATAAAGATTCCATCTTCTAATTGAGTGATTTGCAATCCTAAAAATAATTCTAGCTCTCCAATCATTGACATTTCAATTCACTTTTCATTTCATCAGCAAAATTCATACACAAATCCTCATCACCTTCAAAAATAATTTCATCAACAAAGACTTCAATGATCAATGCTTTATTCTAATCCAACTTGAAATACAGATTGTTGTCAGCAGTACCTTTACTAAATCCAAGCTTCAACAAGTATTTATCCAATCTAGCATACCAAGCTCTAGGAGCTTACATAAGCCCATATAGAGCTTTCTTCAATCAACGTACCATGTTTTCTTTTTCATTCAATTGAAATCCTTTTGGCTGCTCAACATAGACTTCTTCTTCTAGCTCACCATTTAGGAATGTTGACTTTACATCCATTTGATATACTTTGTAATTCTTGAAAGTAGCATAAGCAAGAAATAATCTTACAGCTTCAATTCTAGCAATAGGGGAAAAAGTTTCTTCAAAATCAATACCTTCCATCTGTGAGTACCCTTTGCCAACCATTCATGCTTTATTTCTGACCATTTCACCTTGTTCATTTAGCTTATTCCGAAACACCCATTTGGTTCCAATTACATTTTTTTCTGAGGTCTACGAACAAGATCCCATGTATCATTTTTCTTGTTTTGCATTAATTCTTCTTTCATGGCTTCAATCCAATATTCATCCTTGTGTGCTTCATTGATATTGCTAGGCTCAGTTTTGGAAATTAGAAAATACTATTCTAAAATTCTTCTTCTAGTTTGCACACCTTTGTTCTTATCTCCTATGATCTAACTATCAAAATGATTTCACCTCACATACCTTGGAACTTTAGGACTTTCTTTGACTTCTAGTTCTTGTGCTCTTTCTTTTGCACTTCTACTATTTTTGCTTCTTGATTCCCTTGGTTCATCAAAACAATTTGAAGTTGATTCTATGTCTGAACATTCTTTCCATTGTTAGTACTATCATGATGATCATCTGAATCATATCCACTACATCTAGATGGTCTATCAATATCTTCATCAACTCTAACGTTAGCACTTTCAACCATTTTCTTCAATCTTTTATTAAAACACTGGTAGGCTTTTCTCTTAGTAGAGTAACCTAGAAAGATTCCTTCATCACTTCTAACATCAAATTTGCCTATATCATCATCTCTCCTGATGTTGCATTTGCTTCCAATTTTTTTTAAGTATTTGATAGTAGGCTTATAAACAAACCATAGCTCAAAAGGGATCTTACTAGAATTACTGTTGACATTTACAAGGTTAATGGTATACACAATAGTGCTTATAGCTTCTCTCTAGTAGAAATGAAGAATGTTTGCTTCCAGCATCATGGTTCTAGCAGTGTCTATAACAATTTTGTTCTTTCTTTCAACAAATCCATTCTATTGAGGGGTCCGGGGGGCAAATATTTGTCTTTGAATTCCATGCTCTTCACAAAAATAATTGAATTCCTAGGAAGTAAATTCACCACCTCTATCTGACCTCAAACATTTGATCTTTTGACTTGTCTCATTCTCTGCCATAGCTTTGAAGCTTTTCAACTTTCCTACTACTTCATGTTTTTCTCTCAAGAAAGCAACCCATATCATTCAAGAGTAATCATCAATAAGCAACATAAAGTACCTTTCACCTTGAATACTTTTGATTCTTGAGGGACTACATAGATTAGTATGTATCAATTCCAGTACTCCATTAGAGTTATACTGTTTGCTCTGGAAAGAGTTTCTAGTCTGCTTTCCCATCTGATATTCCTTGCACATGGTGTCAGTAGGTTTCACTATCTTAGGAAGATATCTGATTGCTTGAGAAGAGCTTATTTTGACAATGTTATAAAAGTTCACATGACACAACCTCCTATGCCATAACCAACTTACATCAAATTCAGCAATTAAACAACTTTCACTAGTAGCACTAAAGTGAAAAATATTACCTCTTGTCTTTGTACCTGAAGCAATCACATTTTTAGAACTTCCCCTTATCCTGCATTTACCATCCTTGAATTGAAGATTGTATCCCTTGTCTACCATCTTTCCAACACTCAACAAGTTATGCTTTAAGTCTTCTACATAAAGAACATCATCAGTATTATGTTTACCACCAAAAGAAATAGTGCCTCTACCACGAATCACACCTAAAGTGTTGTATCCAAATCTTACAACACCAACATCGTAGTTTTCCAAGCTTACAAACTTACTTTTGTCACCAGTCATATGATGTGAGCATCCGCTATCAATTACCCACTCATCCTTTTCTTCAATTTTTGTTGTAAGAGCCTTCTCAACATTTACATTACTAGTAGATTCAGTGGACACCTGACGATTTTCTTTGATAGCAATAAATACCCATTCATCTTAATTTCTAGTTTATTTATCAAATTCATCATCAATAACACCTTCTTCAGAATAATAGCATTTCTTTTGAAATCTAGACTTATCAAGTTTGTAATTATAAGTTCTTTCAAGACACCTTGATGCAAAATGACCTATTTTACTACAAGAAAAACATTTAATAGGTAACTTTCCTTTGTAATTACCATGACCTTTGGCTTCTCTTTTCACAATCAGTTCTTCCAGTTCTTCTAATTCTCTTTCTTCATCTTCATACTTGAATGTCTTCTTGGAACTCTCTCTCAGATCATATCTTTGCTTTCTTTCCCCGGATATAGTAGCTTTGAATGCAAATTATGTCTTAGAAGTAGATTCACAAAATTCACTTAACTCAAAGGAAACAAGTTTCCTAATCAACATGTCTCTTGTGACATTTGTTACTATCCTGAGTTCATCAATAGCATGAGCTTTTGCTTTGTAGGAAGGAGGAATAGATCTAAGTATTTTGGCCACAATCTCTTCTTCATCCAAGACTCCACCAGCACATCTAATGCTCATCACTAGTTCATTTAACTTTTGAGAGAAGGAAAATATGTTCTCATCTTCACTCATCCTCATTTCCTCCCACATGACTTTTAGACTTTGTAGCTTAGCAAATTTCACTAGTGGATCTCCTTCATACAATGTTTCCAACTTTTTCCAAATCTCACGTGTAGTCTTCAGACCTATCACATTTTTCATTTCTGAATTTGTCAAAGCACTCACCAATGCTTCAATAGCCCTGGTATTTATTTCAGCTTATTTGATCTCATCAGCAGTAGATGGACCATTTTGAGGGATAATATATGAATTGTTTGTAATCTTCCAGAAAGGCTCACCAATGCACTTCAAATGACATTCCATTTTGACCTTCCACAGAGAGTAGTTTGTTCCATTGAATCTAGGACTGTACTTCGTGTAGGATGCCATCTCGTATTACCTTGAGTTGTTAATATTTTCTTTCAGAGGAGCCTGCTCTTACACCAATTGTTAGCAAAACAAGAATAGACAATTGAGAGGGGGGTGAATAAGTTGTCACATAATTAAGACTTATTTAAACTTTTAACCTTTAATCTTAGATATAATGAATAATAATGAAACCATAAATTAAAAACACATTAGAAATACATGAACACCAATATTTTATACATGGAAACCCTGTTAGGGGAGAAACCACGGTGGATGTTAGTCCACAAGATTATACCCTGTTAAAATTATAATGAAGAATGAATAGGGAATGCATTTGCATTCAGGCACATTGCTCAAAGGAAGGCTCACTACCTTACATAAGATAATAAAATTAAAACCATCTGAGTGGGATGAACTGAAAAATTAGCTTCTACAAAAGCCTGATGATAGTTTCGGTTAGGCACAAAAAAACTTCTACACACTCTGTTCAATCTCTTTCACACTCTACTCTACACTTGAATAATTTGATCTTTATTCGCACATGTACTTTGCATGTATATATTGAGCATACATAAAAATAAGGAAAACAACCGCTCTTATATATTCACTACATGGATTTACATCAATAACTCCGTCAGCCAAAAATAAAGAATAAATTACAATTGTTGGCCTTAATACATAAATAAATCTTAATGTGCACAACCACAAGTTAGTCACATCATAGTGAGGACCCAAAAAAATATCTTCAAACATTCCAAACAATTAAATATTAATCCATAAGGATCTGCAACATGCTGCCACCATCATGTCGGCCAAGAACATGAAAACCATAAACACACAAGGAAAGATCTTCAATCACGAACACGCCAATCAATGCAGGTGTACTAAACTGATAGAGTATGATCTAGATAAATCAATAAATACCTCAAGAACCTATGCAACAACTCACTTTACCAGAATTGCAATCTGATCTTCCAAAAATACTTGCTACAATAGTTGAATAACTATATGAACATAGAACTTCATAACTTCGTCAATTATTGATATCTAGCATTGAAAATTTTGGACAACATACTAGATAGGATTAGCAACAAACCATTTAATGTGTGCCTTCTGATCATCAATGTACAAAAATTTTCATCACTCTAACCTTCTCAGCTTCATTGGCTTCCTGCAATATATTTATTACAATTTTCTTAATATCCTCAACATATACAACCTTCAAAATCACCAATGCTAATAGTGTTGGCATCAAAGACAACCACATATCAGCAATGCAACCAGAACATTTAACATAATTACCCTATGTAGGAGAGTTCCCAGTGAACTTTAAAGTCACGAATATGGAGGTCAATGAGGAAAGGATAGAGTGGAGCTACTTCCCCTTGTTCCAAGAACCGAGGAATATCATCCATGTAATGGATTCTAACGGTTGAGTGTGCAATAGAAAAAATAGTGTCCAAATTCTCTAAATATGTAGGCCCTACTATCAAATTTCCAGCCGAGTGAACATCTTCTATAGGAAGCCCAATATCTAGAAGTGACGCTACAAAATGAGAAGCCATTTTCAGAGTAAAAGTGAAAGTAACTATAGGATTCTACATAATTTTCCCCAAGAACTAAGCACAAGTTTGGTATAGTGAAACTGGATGTTCAAACAAAGAAACCCTTTTCAAGCCTTTGTGATGTGATACTTCCTAAGAAAACATTCTGACGATGAGAATAGCTTAATAAAATTGGAGTATCCATGGCCTAGAAGCAAGCAAGAATAAATAGAGAAAAAAATACATAATCTAGAAAAGAAAGCTAAGAAAAAGTGTGAAGAATTTGAGAAGTGCACAATTTATAGAAAGTTGTGAGGAAGTTATGGTACATAGTTTCCTCGAGAGAAGTCCTGGAAATCTTACGCAAGGTGGCAACCACATAATTGTCTTCAAAATGGAATGTTAAATCAAATTAACTCTTTACATGTAGTTGGTGACAAATTGCTTCAAATTTGAGTAGTACAAAGATTACGAATCAAGCAAGTTGACGATTTAAAAGTTAATAGTGGTCATTTCAATTTTTTTAAGTCAAATTAATTATGGAGGTGCTTGTGTGTGTGAAAAAGAAAGGAAAATGAAGTTGATAAGGTAGTACACATCATCACCTAGGTAAGTTGAAAGAAATTATATGTGCAAAGTCAGGTGTGTGAATTTAATGAAGAATAATGTGATCATGTTTCAAAGTAATCATGATATTTTTGATCCATTGATGAGGTGCAACACCATCAAATCAAAAGTGCTAGCCTAGTATTTAGTAGTTTCCATTAGATTTAATCAGAAGGGTGGTAACTAATGTTTCTAAATTTAGATTTAATTTGGTGATTAAATTTTTTGTTGCTAAATTTTAATTTATGCATATTTTTTAACACATAGCAAGTTACAGTTAGCTAGGATTTGGAATAAAGAGGTAAAACATAGCTGGAAATATGCACCAACAGGGAATTATTAAGTGCCTTTTTGGGAAATGGTGAATTGATGAAGGAATTTGCATTGAATGAAAAATCAGAAGGTAACCTTTGCTACCACTATAATTCCCAACCTAATAGTGGGCTTCATTGCCTGCAAGTTGAAAATGAGCTATTATTGAAATATCAAAAGAAAAAATGGGATATCATTGCAATATCTAAAAAAACAAGAAGGATAAATCAACTCTTTAGGCTATCCAAATATATCTACTAGGGCTATAGATGCCTAGCTGGCAATAGAGCTATGTTTAGGGGAATTACAGAGATAACCTTATCAAGGCTATGGACACTTGATTGGCAGCAAGGCTCTATCCCTGGTTGGCTTTGGAGGATTAACATATTATGTAGTTTAATGTCAATGAACTAATTATTTTTACTTAGTTCCAAAAATTGGAATTAGTCAAAGCATAAACGAATGTTTCTAGGGGAGTTTTAATTTTTATTCCAAAGACTAGGTAAACGTAAAGGTTATTGTTTTAAAATATGCATAAATTATAATTTACAGTTGGTGATTTAATTTCAGATTTTGTTTAAATTTGGTTTTATTGGTTGCAAGTTGTTGTGTGGTCTCACAAAATGCCCCAAGACTGTAAGCCTTGGGGGACCTGAGTATAATTTTTTTAATAACTCTTGTGGTAGGAGTTAGCCAATTTAAAGATCACTAGAAGTAAAAAGTAAAGAGAGATCTTTGATTAAGGAGTACTTTGTAATGTAAGTGTTCTAGGTATCGAATACCGGGAATTGATAATTTTTGAAAAGGGAGAAAAGGTAATGCAAATACGAGTAGAGTGTTCTGGTCCAATATATGGTGTCTGATAATGTGAAGTCTTGTGAAACCGAAGTCTAGGGAAAGTTCATGGGTAAAGTTGAATACTGGGTACTGGGTAGCAATGTAAAGTGAATTTTGAGATTTTGTGATTATCTAAATGAGTCTGATAGTCTAGTAACATGGTATATTTAGAAGATAATCATGCAAGAATTTATAATATTCTAGAAAGCATGTTATTGATGAGAGATTTATATTATAAAATTTTAATTATGGTTTTATTTACATGAGATGGTTATAAATGGTTTTTTTTTAAAGGGATTTAATGAGTAGATTTTGTGATTGTAGGAGATGGGGATTGTGATCTACAAAGTTTGGGTATCGACGGTCAGGAAAATCAAATTTGTAGACAAATCTAATGGTGTTTCCAAGTTCAACAATACAATTTAGAAGCTCATGCTAGAATCGAGTTTATTGCAAAGATGTGCCAGATACTGGGACCTTGAAACTATGGAGTTTAAGCATGTAGCTAAGAAGTTTACCTATTCTAGGAGTTACTTATTCATGGAATGTTCAAACCAGGGATTAACCTAAAATGTAAGAATTGAATTTCCACTTAATATTTTTGAATATATGGGAATTTCCTACATTCTTTTGAGCAGATTTGTTTGGTTCTGAGAAGGAACCCTAATAATAAAATATTAAAGCTTGAAGAGCTTCAATTGGCAATTAGAGTTGACCTCCGTTGACTTTGATTGCGATTCTCGTATTAGTCACTACATTCCACGTGCCTTAATATGATTTGTCCCTTGGATTTCCTATCATGTATTTTTCTTATCCTATTTGTGCCTTGTTTTCTATAAAAGGCCAGAGGATACCTTTTTTTAATTAAATTCAAAATTTGTTGATGTCGAAAGAGCCAAAACTTCTTTAAGTTTTGTTCTTTTTTCTTCTTTTCTGAATCATTACTGTCTAAAAACTTGTATGCACATAGACATTAATCAATATCAAACCCAATTTGATAGCTACCTATCTCATGAATCTTTTGTAGCTATTTTTGTTAGTTCAACCGAACAAGATTGTGTGTTGCACCATTTAAGGGTGCATGCAAAACCTACTCGGTGTCCAAACTAAAACCCCTCTATTTAAAAGCTTGCACCATTTTATATGTAGCTATGAAGCAAACTGGTGAAGTATAAAGTGGTTTGCTTTGATTTGGTTAATTCTTTGGGGCATGCATGGAGAATAACCAGGAGATTTTAATTTTTAGTATTTTTATGCTTTATTTTACAATAGATGTTTAAATTCTTGAAAATCTTTAAAAAAAAAAAGATGAATGAATGGAAATATATTGAAAATATTTTGTTTTCCATGAAATTTCTTAATGCTTAATACTAAATCTACTTAAGAGATAGAAAATAAATTGTTGATGTTCATGAAATATTATTTCAAATCTTTTGATTTCATGATATTTGTTCTTATGGTCCAAATTGGAAACTCTGTGTCTAATATATATGATTCTAAACAACCATAGTCCATTTAAGATTAACAAAAAAATTACATCATACCATAGAGTGAACCTAGTACAATCATGACCTAATTATTGGAGGCTTGGGATTGAACTGAGTCAATATTTTTCTATTAAAGTAGATTCCCCTTTTAGATTATTTTGTTCCATATCTTTCAAGAAGGATAGGCTCTTTGTAGTTTTTTTGTGAAGATTTTTATTCAAGCTATTCTTGTGAGTGAAATCGTCGTCAATAGAATCCCAATACATTGAGAAGGTCACCAACCAAGTAAAAAAGACTATATATTAGAAATGGGGGGATCTTAATATAGAATCCACAGATGATGGGAACATCTCACAATTTATTTATCAAGATAAGAAAGAAGAAATCCCATTACCCATTGACAAGTAGTAAAGGGTTTCATCTGATGAAGAATATGGGCTACACAAGCTTATGTGGCCTTTGTTTAAACCAAAAAGGAATGAGAGACAATAATTCCTATACAACACATCAAGAAAATTGGTATTAGTTATACATCGATCAAAGACATGGTCCCTCCTGTCCATGATATTTTAATCAAAGAAGATAGAGCTTCCCCTTGGTTAAACACATCTAATTACAAAAATATTGATGAACAACCAATGCTTAAAACAAAATTATTTTAAAATGCATAAATATACATGATTACTAGCACTTCATTTTCCTCACCAACCCAAGCCAATGAGATAACCCTTATTTACCCTCAACAGATCAACTTGTACCAATAACACACACGGGTTCTAGATTCATTCAAAAATGAGGAGGCAATTTTGGAGTTCATGGAAGAAAAAGATAACATCTATTTACTTGCTACAGGTACAATGACATACAAAGTAAACAGAAATATGAAATAACATTGACAACATATAATAATCACATTGCAATCACACATAACATATATATACTTCTTTATTGAAGATTCAGTAATTACATCATAATGTCTCCAGATAGAACATAGCATAACATAGCAGAACCATCCCCTTTCCCGACTACATGACTCAAGTATAGATAGTACGCTGGAGGTGGTTAAGGTACCAACCATCGCGTCCCTTCATTATAACTAATTACTTCATCAGGAACTGTTCCTGAGACAACTAACTAACATGACCCGTACATAACATAAGTACATGGATTATTAATATTCACTAATGTCTTATTTACTTATGGCTCACAACCAACCAAGTACACTCTCGACCGACTACATCAACTCATGACCGACTACATCATCCCCCCCAAGAAGTAGCTAAAAACCAAGAATTCCAACTGATCTTTCTTTGCCAACTGATTGTCACCCAATACTCCATCTCTCTCAGCCAACTTCTCCTTGAGAGCTGAACTCTCATTTGCTCAGCAACCAACTACTCCTGTACTATGATGGCTAGTGGCACTGCAATTTGGAAATTCCAATAAATATGATGGGGGTCTAGAGGAAATTTCCCCAGTGGGGTCAAGGGGCAATGCCCCTTGCAGGGGTCTGGGAGCAGCACCCCTAGCGAGGTCGAGGGGCAGCCTCCCTTGCAGGGGTTTGGGGGCAGTGCCCCTTTTGGGGGTCTGGGGTCAGCACCCCCAACAGGGTCGAGGGGTAGCTCCCCTCATAGGGTCTGAGCGCCCCGCCGCCAAGACCAAATTAACACTTCTAAAACCACACAGAACTCCATTCGGTGCCTCATTTTCATGAATTTCCAAGAGACACCAGCCAATGCTAATACAACCAAAAATTAGAGATTTTGCACTATTTAATTGATGGGTGATGTTCTTTGTCATACTCTTTGTGAGGTTCTCTCGTACGCCCTTCATCCTCACTCGTACATATTTCATTTGTTTTAGTCGTACGACCTTCTTTACCTTCACTCGTACAAATTTCTTTTGTTTCAGCTGTACAAAATTCTTCACATTCACTCGCATAGACTTCTTTTGTTTTAGTCGTATAGACTTCCTGCTTTCCCAATGTATGAACTTCCTGGTTGCGCAACGTACAAACTCCTTGATTTGTCGTATGGTCTCCTTCCCACGGTGTATGGGTTCCTCCTAATTTTTTTGTACGACCTCCTTCAACTTCAAACGTACAGCACAACCTCCTAGTCATACAAACCTCTTTCTTTGTGCCACCCATATCACATCCTCAATCCTTTGTATGAAATCCCTCTCCTTCCAATGTACGGCGAATGAATTAGCCCATATAGACTTTCATTAAGAGTTCTCTCCTCACTGTCGTACATGCTTTGTCTCCTAGCGTACAGCTCCCTCTTTCCTTCTTCATATAGATTTTTTCTCATAGCGTACAGACTGCTTTTTTTGTTGTACGACCTCCTTCCCACAATGTACGGGCTTCTTTTGGTTTTTTCGTTTGGTCTCCTCTCCACCCCATATGGACTTCTCCTAGCTCAAGTGCATGACCCTCTTCATCTTCACCCATATGAACTCCTCTTGATTGAGCCATATGGATCTTTCCATAATCACCCGTACATGCTTCTTGTCTAGGCATACAACCTTTTATCCAAAGCGTATGAAATGTCATTTTTGTCGTATGGCTACTTGCTCACAGCTTAGTACGGGATACCTATTTTTTTGTACGGTTTCCTTCCTCCAACATACAGATCCCTTCTCTCTCAACCGTATGGTTAATTGCTCCCAGTGTACGTATTTTTTTATTGGCCATACGGATTTTTGCATTAGCCATATGGATTTTAGTATTGACCGTACAGACTCCTTGTCTATTGGATGTACAAACTCATGGCATACAACTTTCTCCTCACTATGGCGTATGGACCTTTGGCTCCTATTTTTTGTACAAGCTTCGTACGGACTTGTCTTCTCCTTCTGGCATACCAGCTTCTCCCTCTCCTCCGTCTCTTTTCTTCTCTCTACATTTTTAACATTTTCTAATTCCTCTACTTTATTTTTCCCATTTTTTGGCTCCAACACAATTTTTCTATCTCATACCTGTTTGGATTTGTGGGTTGGTGTATCATCCAGTTTTGATATTATTTCTTTATACTCTCCATACTCAGCCATAAGTGTCTTGCTAGACATGCCTTGTTTCTCTTCTTCCTTGATTTCCTCAATCTGTAGCATGTTACACACTTGGTAGAACACTTCATAATCTTCCATCTACCAATGAAATAAGCCATTCAGTGAGCTTGTCTCATCCTCGAAATAACTCTCAAGTTCTAGTATTCCCTTAGCATTCATTCCATCATCTTTCTTCCTTCATCAACATTTGATTCCCCTTTGTCCAATTTTGATCCAGAGGAAGCCAATTCTTCAATCACGGCCTGGTTCTTCAAGTCGATGATGTAATTTTTCCCGTTGTTCTCGATTGAGAGTGTGTTTCTCTTCCAATTATGATTTTCCTTGGCAGCTATCAACAATCCTCTCCCAAGTAGTGCATCATATGCTTTCCTCTGTAATGGGATGACGATAAAATTTAGCAAAAAATGTTGTGTCTTGATCATCACCTTCTACGCCATCAGCGTCCCCAACGACTTGATACCATGTTGATCGGTACCGAAAAGTTGGAATGTCGATGGCCAGAGTGTAGGCTTCCTCAGGCTCTTCCATGTGTCTCTGGGTAGTACATTGACTCTTGATCCTCCGTCGACGATAGTATTTTTCAAGATATTCCCTCTGATATCCATCTGCACAATCATCGACATCTTCTCGATGTTCGTCATGAGTAGTACGGGATCAATGGTTTGTTCACCATACGGTGGTGAATCTGGTACTAATTATTTCCTTTGGTCCTCCACTCGCGATTGATTGACATCCCCATAGACGTTTGTCATTGCCAGTCCCAACTACGACAACATCTAAAGAAGGTCAGTTACTTTGATCAGTATGGTGGTCTGTAGTACTTGTCGTACGATGTTGATTTCCACCTCTGACCACTGAGAGGTCTCTAGCTTCTCTAGAGATATTTTGTTCTCCTTCATCATAGCTAGTTCCACTTTGGCTTTTGTTGCCTTCATCCTTTGTTTTTTCGTATGTGGATCTGGGTAGGTTGCCTTCTTTTCTTGCGCTCTGGTGATCGCCAGTACCTCTCGTTCTTCTACTTCTAGCATATGGATACCCTTCTGCTTGGGGCATTCACTATCTTCATGGTCGCCTGGTCTACACCACTTATACAATCTTCCTCCCAATCCTTGGCCATTCTGGTAGTCCTTGGCGAAGTGACCCCATTCATTTCACTTTCGGCATTGAATCATGGGCTGTCCTTTATTGTCATATTGTATTTTGTTCCTTAGACTCCTATTGCTTCGGTAACCTCCAGGGGATGCATTTCTATTGTACTGGGGCTTTGATGGTGTGTTCGGTGGTGTCGATGGTTCTCCTTGAGTGAAGAGTACTTGTGCACTTTTGGATTTCAAATTGTATGGGCATTCCTTGATGTAATGTCCAATCACTTGGCAGATATCGTAGAATAACTTCTTCGGAAAGTTCACCTTCGTGTTCAACCTTCCCCATTACAGTCTATACACCATAGTTCTCATTCTTCCCTTGTACTCTCTTTGTCAGCATTCAATTCTTTCATCATGCACATCATATCTTTCTTGAGTGCTTGTAGAGTCTTGGATTCACCATCGCTGTCATTCATACTCACCTTGTCGTCTCTCTTCTTTTTCCCTCTGGAGGATGTTTTGTTTTCACTATATATATCCATTGCCCAATTATATGCTTCAGCGTATGATGAAAAAGACATGATTTTCATCTTCTTCCTCAATGACAAAAGAAAGCCTTCAATGACCCATTGCTTCTCTAGCCCATCGGCCGATTGAACCTCCAATTTTCCCAACAAGTCTTTGAGTCGTCGATTGTATGTGTGCACATTCTCATGTTTTCCCTGCTTTGTACTGTAGATTTCTGCTACAATCTCACTGTCATCCCTTAGTAAATTGAATTCATCTTGAAAGGCCTTCTTGAGTAATCTCCATAATGCCCTTTGTGCTTGATTGAGTTCTAAGTACCAGTCAATGGCACTATCTCTGAGTGTCACCAGAAATGCTTTCAACCAGTTATCTGGGTCATCTTCTCCACTCACTATCCAAATTGTCTCACACATTTTGCAATGTCATTCTAGATCCTCTGACCCATTCCTTGTAAAATTTGACAACTTTTGCCTCTCTAGAGTCACCATCCTACCCCACTGTCCTCCTTGTATATTGGACCCGACTGGACCGATTTCCCCGTTATGTTCCGGTGTGTCACTTACACTCTCAGTCATGTACGAGTCACTATCCCATCCTCCATTAGTGTCCTCTACACCTTGAGTCTCCTGGGTCCCACTCTGGTTCTCCCTCTACCAGGAGGTCTTGCGCTCAGATCTCCCAATCCTCAAACCTTCTTCATCATTTGATATGGACAACTCCTAAATGCGTTGGATGCTATTCTCAAGTTCTTTATTCAATTCATCTTCATTTTCTCGGGTTTTATATTTTTCTACGTACAGGGTGATGAAGGGTTCCTCGTCCCTCCCTTCCACAAAACTCTGATGTGCTCTACTTAATCTTTTCCATCGGTTTTCTTGCTCCTATACTCTCAATGATCACCGAATTCTTTCCTCCTTCGCTTCATGCCCGAATGGTATTCGGTTCTTGTCCTTTTTCGGTCATATAGGAATTACAGGTCTTTCACGTGATCATTGTTGGTTGTCAGGGGTACGTCTCCGGCTAGTGTCTTGTTCCTCCTCTTCCCATTTGGTTCATTCTTCATATCGCTGCAATATTTTATGCCTTCTTTGTTCTTGATCCTCTTTCGCTCAAAGGTCTTGTAGGATGGTTGAATGGCAGGCCAATAATCTTGGCATGCAGTGGAGAAGGTGATCAACCTCGTCGTTCACTTTGAGTCAATCCCAAATAACTGCCTCAGGGATTTCTTGCCTGAGGGCTTCCCTCCGTACATGATCTTGTAGGGATATGTTCTAGAGATTTATCAAATCCCATGTCAAGTCATCCTCTCTTCCTTCATGAGGTTCTATGGGTTCCTCTGCCAGTTGGCCCATTACGGTGCCATTGTAACGAGTGCTTCCCTAGTCTGCTTAGACAACGATGCCAAATGTTTACTCAATACAGATACAATGACATATGGAGTAAACGGACATATAAAATGACATTGACAACATATAATAATCACATGACAATCACATATAACATAGATATACTTCTCTATTCAAGATTCGACAATTATATCATAATATCTCTAGACAGAACATAGCATAGCATAGCAGAACCATCCCCTTTCCTGATTACATGACTCAAGTACATATAGTACGCTAGCGGTGGCTAAGGTACCAACCATTGCGTTCCTTCATTATAACTAATTACTTCATCAGGAACTGTTCTGAAGATAACTAACTAACATGACCTATACATAACATAAGTACATGGATTATTAATATTAACTAGTGTCTTATTTACTTATGGCTCACAACCGACCAAGTACACTCTCCACCGACTACATCAACTCACGGTCAACTACAACATCTTTGGTTATCACAAAGTTGGCTTTAATATTGAGATAGACACAAATACTTATTTTGGGGAGATGATTGAGTCCTCTTGTCACAAAAGAGAAAATGTGAAAATCAATACACAATCTTTAGGTGAAAACCACACCATGGGAATTTTTTATCATAAAATAGTAAAAGTAAAGGATGTATTCAAAGGTGAAAACCTCTTTGAGGCACTTAAGGATGGAATATTCAATCTCCCCCATCCAGAACAAGAAAATATAATAGTTATGGTAGATCCATCCAAATTGATAAACATGGGATTAGAAGAGGATCCATGTATAACATTTCATGCTTCTTCCATAGATGATGAAGAGACACAAAACCTAGAAAAATTTATTAGGAAAAGGAAGGTTTTTTTTGCATGGTCCTATGTTGATATTATTGGTCTTGATACATCTTTTGTGGTACATCATCTCATAGTGAATCTAGATGCCAAGCTAGTTAAATAGAAGTTACAAAAGATGTATCCACAAATAAAATTACTTGTCAAAGTGGAACTACAAAAAATTACTTGATGTTGGGTTCATTCAGCCAATTGATTATCTTGAGTGATTTTACAACCTAGTTATAGTTTTGAAACCCACTAGGGGCATAAGGATCTATACTAATTTGAGGTACTTGAACAAAGAAAGTCCTAAAGATGATTTCCCACTCCCTATAAATTGACATCAGTGTGGATCTTAAAGATGGTCATAAAATGCTATCTCTTATGGATGGATTTTTATGATATAACCAAATCATGATTGCTAAAGAAGATGAGAGCAAAACAACATTCACATATTGTTGGGGAACATTCTGTTGAAAAATGATGCCATTCAATTTAAAAATACAAGGGCTATATATCAAAGGGAAATGCAATTAATCTTTCATGACATGTGTATACACCTAAAATTGGTCTAGAGCATCCGATTAATTAAATACACATTATTTGATTAATTATTCTATTTCCTCTACTGTTTAAATAAATAGAAATATTTATTTAATATAGTTCACATTTAAATTCATCTTAATTAAATAAACAAAATTAAATACTTTGTTCGATTTAATTATCAAATCCCTATTTCAATCTATCACATCATTCTCGAATTAATTAAATAAGGTCAAACACTTTATTACTTAATTACCATATTCCTCTATTTAATTTAATAAACGACTATCCTATAGTTTGTTTTATTAAATTATTTATCTCCCTTTCCTAATTTAAATAAATCAAAATATTTGAATTAAGCATAAAGGAATATTCCATTCTACATTCTCTCAAAAATGAATTAGATTTCCTATGTCTAATCTATGCCTAAATTTGTCACAATTAATGCTTTGAAACTTCATGGGAAGTTTTGGAGACAAATTTGGAAT
Source organism: Sequoiadendron giganteum (assembly GCA_007115665.2). Lineage (NCBI taxonomy): Eukaryota > Viridiplantae > Streptophyta > Pinopsida > Cupressales > Cupressaceae > Sequoiadendron > Sequoiadendron giganteum. The sequence continues at coordinate 245,194,878 of CM021108.1, forward strand.
TTGATCTCTCAATCCTCTTCCATCAATTTTTCCTATTCTCTTGCCTGGTGTTTTCATGGGTAGAGACAATCTCCATCTTTCTCTCAATCTCCTCCATCTCTCACCATTCAATCCTCTAGATTGAATCCAAGTCTCTCAAAGCTTTCCCTATGCATTTCTACAGCCAGGAAATCTATAAATACAAGCCTCATTGAACCAGAAAAGCATCCAGATAATCAAGTTTTTGCACTCTTACTCTACAGGAATCCAGACATCAAGTATCAAGCAATTCAACAATCAAGCTTCACAACAATGGCTGCCTCTTGGAGCTACAATTATCTGTTTCACATCAATATTATGCTAGTTTAATTGATTTATCATTTAGCATTGCATTAAAATCATCTCATTCTTCAGATAGTCATTTTAACAGTCTTATTTGCTTAAACAATCTAAGAGCAATTTAGATTTAATAAATCTTTGGCGATAGAGAGCAATAGGACGCTTTCATTTGATTACTTTATTGAATTGATTCAATTGTTTGATCATTTGATATAATGTCGTATTAAGAAGTGTATTTATGTTATTTACCTCATTCCACACTTACAATTTGGCACCCACCATGGGGCATTAACCCCTATTTTATCAAAATTATCAATTTTCTGGAAAGTGTTATGCAGGTTCGCAACATGTTTTCTTTTAGTGCTTCCGTTAAAAATTTTAGCACTTCTGGTCTCTGTTTTAGCACTTTCGGTGTTTCAGCGCTTCTGGTCTCTGTTTTAGCGCTTTTGGTCTTTGTTTTAGCGCTTTCGGTGTTTTAGTGCTTCTGGTCTCTGTTTTAGCACTTCTGGCCACTATTTTAGCGCTTTTGGTGTTTCAGCGCTTCTGGTCTCTGTTTTAGCGCTTCTGGTTTAGCACTTTGATAGTCAATCTTAAAATGGTCATATCTTGGTCATACAGAGGTCTTTTTTGAAACTTTTTTTTTTGAAATGGGGTATAATTTCATAAGCTATACAATGGTGTAGGTATTTCTCACTTTTTGTAGAGTTAAAATTTTCAATTTTACATTTAAAGTCAAATCACATTGCAACTTGGTATAAGTTTTAGGTTTTTTTTGTTTAATCATTCATCTAACCTTTATATCTTCTTATTTATTGATCTCATCTAGCATTTTGAGCATTTATTGCAGGTTTTAAGAGGAATATGGAGCATTAAATTCAAAAAAAGTGAAAAAAAGAGTCATTTGATATCCATTGTAATAGTGCTTTCAAACACTTATGGGAAAATAACCCATCATATGTTATTTTTCATGCATGCTTTAGGACCAAATAGCATTAATTTGGGCTTAAAATTAACCATCTGCACAAGCTTTGTCAAATTTGGTTAAAAAGAACCAATCTTAGGGTAGTCACTTGGACTAAAATTGATCAATCTAGGATAGTCACTTCAAAGTTCCTAAAATATATCAATCCTAGGATAGTCATCACATTCTTACAGTAGAAGTTAAAAAGAACATCATGATTTCTATGAAGCAACACCTTCACATAGATTAGAAAATTTCTTTTTGGACTTAAAACAAGACAAACTTATATATTGTGCTTATGGTGATTAGGCTTATGCTCTCCCCCTAACTGGGTGACCAAAGTGCCAGATTCACTTTTACTTCATGTCATTTACGCTTTATTTAATCCTTTAGCAGGCCTGCCATAGTGGGAAAAAGTACTCACCCTACGGGAACGACCTAAGTGGCAAACAACCAAAGCCAGGTTTTCCAGCCCACTATAATAAAAATGCAAGTTGTTGATAAAAGTCCAACTTGACGGTAGTAGGCAAGATAACCATCCCCAAAATCTTTGTTCTAAAGATTGGGATGTCTCCTGAGGGAGTTTATCTATTTGCCACACCGAACGAAACCTTATCTACGAACCATAGAGTAGTTTCTAGCCGAGTCAGTATCCATACATTGTCATACTCATAGTGCAAGGGGAGGGAAGAATCTGCCCCCAAGACACTCACCATATAATTACTAAGGACCGCTTGCTCAAGGGATTCGGTATCCACTTCCGTCACTTTGAGTACACGCCTAACAATGACAAAACATGGGCACCCTCTAGGGGGTGACACGGCTGTGTGAGTCAACGTAATTCAAGATGTGGGTTGTGAGTATAATGATGACCTACTTGTCCTTAAGTTTGAGTCTGTTTGATTTGTGTACAATTGTCAAAACAAGCCGTCAAAATCAAGAAGGATCATGTTTGATTCTTAAACATACACTTGTTGTTTAGACTCTAGAAACAACTATTTTACAAATGCTTCTTGTTTTTTCAAAACATTAATTCAGATAAGATCATCCTAAAAAACACAAAGAAAACGAAAATCTATTGGAAACCAATGTCAGATAGTTAACATCAAAATTTGGATTTTTTATCAGAACATAAACTTTCCTAAATCAAATCAGAGTCTTAAACTTACATAAACTAGACTTTACAATTGATTTTTTTCAAATCAAACCAAGATCTACCATCCAAAAGTGTCGCAATCAAGCCCATTTGATTAGTAAGTTAAGTTTCAAGATCAGTCATCCTAAATCAAAGAAATGAAACCCTATAATCAAACTTATCAACTTAGTCTAATCAATAGAATCTATCATTCTATTTGACTTAAGTTAATATCCTTGACACTTTACCAAACTAAGATCAAACATTTATTGGAAACAATAATATTCGTATGTCCATTTTAACAAGGTCACGAAGACTAAAAATCCAAAGAACAAGAAATTGAAACTCAAACCACCATGGCCAAAAAAGATGAGGATCAATTGAATTATTTAACTCATCAAATGAAAAATCTTCAACAAAAAAATTGGGATGTACAAAGGGAAAGAACCACAGAGAGATATTTGTTGCCAAACATTTGTGCTTATTCCTCTGACAAAAATCTCAACATGAGACCTTCTTCACCAACAACTACATCATCCAAGTTTGATATCATTGAATTTTTGGAAAAATCAAATCATAAGCCCAAATCTCAGCCCTCAAAAACAAATTATATTGAGCAATCCTATCATGTCATGCATTTATATTCATCCACCATAAATCAAAATAAACCTCAAGATTTTTTCACTCAAATTAACAATCCCATCCAATCATCCTCTTCTATCATATCTTCAACATCTAATGATTCATGTCAAAATCATGCTAGCATAGACTCCCCTACACATCAAGATCAAAATATTCTTTCCACTATCAACATTCCACAAATTCTTCCAATCTTTGATCAAGATCCCATTTCTCAAGAATCTTATGAAGATCCCCTTCTTTCACTTTTCATCAAAAATAATTCCCTTCCATCTCAAGAGACAAGTATCCTTCCAGATTCTTCTTCCACATCATCTAATCAATCCATATCATCTCATGATTCTATTTCATCACAAGAGCATGGTAGTTCTTCCATCCTATCTAATGATGTCTTACCAACTAATGATCAAGACATTCTTTCTACATAATCTCATGATTCCCTTCCTCATCAAGGTCAAGATATGCTTCCATTCAAGGATACCCTTCCATCCCATGAAGATGTTTATTCTTCTCATGATCAAGATATGCTTTTCATACCACCTCATGATACTTTTCCAAGCCAAGATCAAAACACCCCATCATCCCCATCTCAAGATCCAATCACACCTATTCAAGCTATCCATGAACCCCACACCTATAAATTGGGATCCTCCACCTTTATCCATTCCGGTTTACTTCCAACACCTATCCTCTCATCCATATCATATCCTCCCCAAAATGGACTCACATCTTGTATCACAAACAATACATATCCCATTGGTAAACAAATGTGTCAAAGTATGAATTACAAAGGAAAAGGATTAGGCCTTCATGAACAAGGTATCCTAGAACCCCTTTTTGTTCAAAGAAACCCATATCACCATGACCTTGGTTATACACCTAAGTGTCTTATTTCATTAGACCTACCATCTATCTTAGGTCCTCATCCTAATCCTCCAAACATACCATCTATCCCAGGTCCTCATCCTAGTCCATCAAACCTTCCCTCTATCCTAGGTCCATATCCTATTTCTCAAGAACAACAAAGGCACACATCCTTGATGCCCTTTCAAAATTCTACCCACATTAACTCCTCCATAATACCTCCATATCATTCATCTCAATCCGCCTCTCCCATTACTCTTGGAAGAAATTTGGATGCCAAATATCAAAAGCTTCTATATCAAAATCATCATGTATCAAAGGATCTGCATGTCTCCTCGAAGAGACATGCACAAATAAAATAAAATTTGATCCAAAATCAAAAGAAAATTTCAAAAGGCCACAAAGGCCCATCAAAGCAAAAAGACAATTTTCAAAGACCACAAAGGTATATAAATCAAAAAGAAAAATGTCAAAGGCCACAAAGGCCCACAAAGAATAAATCAAATTCAAAATTCATGTGGACTCCTAAAAGTATCATAGAAGCAATAAAATCTAAATTGGCATCCAAATTTGCTAATCCGAAAGCTTCCTCCAATTTTCCATCTAATAACCTATCACCTTCCAAATCCAGTTTTCCTCCATCACTCCACAACCCTTCAAGGTGTGTGCCAATGTTGATCTTTTCATCCTTTCCATATATCCATCAACAGGCCTTCCAACCTCCTATCCATTATCCAACATTCATCCCCCATCATTCTCCTTTAATCCAAACCTTTGCATAAGTCCGTAGGTTCTTCCATCACATCATTAATCTTCCAACATTTAGGTATCTAATTCCCATTGCCATGGTTTATTAGAGGGATATTTGGTTGTGAAACTTGATGCTTAATTCATTCCTCCATTTCCCTATCATCCATATCCTATCTTCCATATAACTCTTGCACTCTACACTTAGGGACAAGTTTCATTCATCTTATCATTCATGCTCATTCCTTACATTTCCACCATTGATCTTGACAAGGTTAAGGATCTTCTTGAACATCATATATCTTATCCTATATGGTTTTTTCCAGATCTTTCATCTTATCCATATTCCATCATTCATACTAAATACATCCTTTCTTCCTTTCCTTGGTCTTGATGAGGAATAGGGGAAAAATACTTGAGCCTTGTGTTCGTATCTTATCTAGTTGATCTTGATCATATCCATTCATTATCCTTTCTTTCTTCCATTCCAAATCTCCTAGCTTATCAAAATCCATGTCACCATGTCCTCTTGCAACCTTGAATCTTATCATGAAAATCATATTTGAGCCTAGCTGTAAAACATTATCCAATCCCCATATCTTTTGTCAATTCATCATCAACAATCATCAATCTTATCATCATCATGCCTTATGGAATCGGTCATTCCTGGCATCTTAATCAATCAGCCATTATCATCTTTTGACAAGGGATATGTTGCTTGTGTGACATTTTTTGCATTGAATCTTTCATTTTTGATCTATCAATTATTCATGGTTGCATTAACCCTATTGTGGGGCATCTTGTTCCTTCAATCAGGCATATCATCTCATTTCATCTTAAAATATCCTCAAAAATACAAAAAAAATCATAAAATGTGAAAAAGGTGCAATAAAATCTCAAGTACATATGATTGCAATGTGGTCATGTCTCACCCTAGCTTGGGGGGGAAACTTGAAATCACTGGGGGCAATAAAACAATGAGCTTAGCAAAAACAAAAAAAAAAAACAATGATTGAAGTGCAAACATCAATCACCATCAGAACACTTCGAACATTCGTATCATATCAAACATCCATATCATATCAAAAAATCCAAAAACATATTCAAAAAGTACGTCTGAAAAAGCAACTTTCAAAAACATAGGTTTTTGTCAGTCGAACTATGTGGTCTCTGCGTGTGTAACGTAGGCAAGGCTAATCTTTGATCAGCCCCCGAGAACCCTAGGATTAGTTAGTAGGTTATGTCTTTCATCAAAAGTCTCAGAAAATCCAAAAACATGTCAAAAAGTTAGGATGGATGATCTTAAATTTGAAAAATGATTTGAAACACACTAAGTGAAAATGGATAAATTATATTTTGATTATCATTTCTTTGGAGTTACTCAATGATGTATTGAACTAGAGGAACAAGGAAAAAGAATGATGTTTTTATTATCTGTTGTCTGTATGTTAATCATTTACATGTATGAATTGTTGGGGGATGTGCTATGCAAATGTATCACCGATGACATTCAAAATTCACACATTCAATTGATTAATCACTCTTTGTTTACGCAATGAATGCTCAGGTCATCTCGGTTCAATTATACCTCAATGCTTGTGTTCGATTGCAATATCAAAAATCATGAAAGAAGTACTCAGGTCATTATTGGATTAACACAACCATTGACGCTTGTATTCACTTTCAACATCCAATAAAGCTCTATGATGATACCAAGCACAAAGAGACTGTAAAAATGACATCTATTTTTCATATCATTGCATGATTAAATTAGATTACATTCATCATCATTCATTATCTGCAGAGTATTTGTTGCATAAAAGATTCCAATCAATGATTATCTAATCTACAAAAGAAACTGAGTATACTTGACATAAAATCATCAAAAACATATAGCATCATCATTTGCATCATCATTTCATCATTCATATATTTCATCATGCATCATAAATTCTACCATCAGTGCATCAGGATCATTCTTACCATAACACATTAATTACATTACCATTTATCCAACATCATATGCCTACATTAATTACCATCCAGACATTTTCTCATTCATTATAAAATCATCATTTATCATCATCACATTTGAAAATAACAAAAAGGAATTCATTCATCTATTTCATACATTCTGATCACATTTAAAAACATCTATATAAATCATCATTTATCCACATATCATATTCCATCCATACATACATCATTACATTAAAATAAATCATCATTTATCATCACATTTAGAATAAACTTATCACATAAAGCATATAACAACATCCATCACATAGAAATCATGAAGCCATCATCATAATCATATCAAATGCATCTCATATATATATCATCAAGTGTCAAGTATACAATGAAGTCATAAAAATACATCATCATACAAGAGAGGTACATCATAAAATACATCAGTGCGGATCAAAATGGCATCTATGACCTGCTACTGCCAGAATGAGCAGGCCTACCAAGACCTGTACTAATACCACCACCACCCCCTAAAGGACCCAGATCTCTGGGATCTCTGCATGGACGCTGAGTCACCCCCTCACTAACTGTCTGTGTGTGAGTCCACCCAGATCTCGATGGGGCATAACTAACTCAGCGCTCGGCAAGCACTGCATCATGATACCGACCTCTGTAATACTCGGCCTCTCGGGTAGCCCGCAAAACCTCTCTCATATAATCACCTATAGAGGTGCCATCAGCCACTCTCTGGAGGGTCTCGGCTCTCTCCTGTGCCCTCTCAACAATCTGCCGAGCACTATCTCACTCCACTGTTAGGGTATCAACCTGCATCTGCATGGTGGCTAACTACCCCTGTACCTATGCCAAGGCCTGTGCATGAGTCTATGCCTGTGCCTGCATCTATGCCTGAGTCTACACAACCATGCCTCGAGCCTATACCAACTGCCCCTATAGTGTCTGAACCTATGCCTGCAACGTCTGGACCTGGGCTTAGAGCCCAGCTATCTATCTTTGTTGCCCTACTGCTGGCACTGTCACTACCTGCTTCTTACAAGGCCTACTGGAAGAAGGTGCACTATGAATGTCTAGACCTGGTCCTCTCTATCCTCCACTCCCACCATCACTATCCCCACTACTACTGCTATCCTCACTATTTGAACTACTACTCTCTGAGCTCTCATTTGCTAGGATATCACCCTCACCACCGGCGACATCCCCTGCCACATCCTCCTCTACTGGTAAAGGTGCTGGCTCATCGGGGATAGTAATACAAGGATGAGGGACCAAGGCCAAGAATGTTGCGTAATCCTCTGTGACAACTACCTTTGATATGTCTCTCCGCATGTCCCACGGAGATGGTTGTAATGCTCTATATCCCTCTACAATGATGTCATATGATAATGTGGGACCCCAATCTGGAATATCCATGCGTCACCTGGCATAGTGAGCTACTCCCTATGGCATGCACTGAACTATGCCATACTGTTTGTAAACCCGATGGAGCAAGAATCTCTCAAGAACAAAAGGAGTCCGGCCAATGAGGTACATAGAATCACACAAAAACCCCAAAACTGCACCATCCTCCTCCCACTCCTCACAATCAGGGTATAGGTGCCATATCATTGTCTCTGTGTCATCAAAAACTCATCTCCAATGCTCTAATTTTCCCATCTGGGCCTGCGTGAATCGACCACTTTATCTAAAAACATATGGCCTGCCAGCTGGTCTGTCTGCAATGGGAAACGACCGAAAAATAGCAAAGTGCTCCCAAACCCATATGTATAACAAGGTCGCCCCTACGGATATACTATGTGCATCTAGGTACACAATGGAATGAAGATCATGATAGAGATGTGCTAACATGCACATCCCCCATGCATATCTGGTTCCATGTACCAACATGCTCTCAAATGTCCTACCCTAGCCAATGAGGAATCCCTTTGACCTGTGATCAGGGCAAACGAATCCTCCAATAAATCCAGCTAGCACTGCTAGTAGTGTCGCACAGAAGTCTGCAATCCTCCGCCATCGAACGCTCAGACCCTCTATATCCTGATCCTAAAATACTCTGCGGAGAGCATCTCTGCTGCTAGTCCCATGTTAATCATATGTCACGATCTCACCCATGAAAGGAATACGCAATATGTGCCATACATCCTCTAGTGTGACTGTCATCTCACTAGTGGGTAGGTGAAAGGTGTTGTGGTCGCTATGCCACCTCTCAGCCAGTGCGGTCAACAAACCCGATTAATCCTAATCTGGGGCATATCAAGTAAACTCATGAGGCCACACTAGCCTATCACCTGGAGCTCATCTGATGTCAAATGTGGTATCAAATTAGCCATCTGCGGAAATCTCTCTCGCATCTGGAGAGTACCTAGATCCTCCTATCATCATAACAAAAAAATCTACCATCAGTGAACTATGTCAAGGAATCAAAGGTCATTCTACTATCAGTCTATTCCAAAAAGCTTTGGTATGAATTTTTTATCAAAATTCATAGGCGAACATCCAACCTCACCTATCATGAGGTTTATCAAAACATTATCTAGATCTCGCCTATCATGAGATTTATCAGATATTGAATCAAACCTCACCTAACATGAGGTTCATCAAACCATTATCTAGATCTCGCCTATCATGAGATTTATCAGATATTGAATCATGTCCTTGCCTATCATGAGGATCATCAATAAATGGGGTTTCTTCTCGCCTATCATGAGAGTTAGTCTTATTTAAATCATCGAATCCAACATCAAGAATGTGGATTGTCAATCATATCAATCAAAAGAATGGACATGATCAAAATTTACGTAATCAAAGTTCACTAAGTCAAAATTTTCAATTTTGCCATGAAAGCGCTAAAACAGTCATCAAAAGCGCTAAATCCCAAAAGCACTACTTTATCACCTAAAAGCGCTAAAACAAGGACCCAAAGCGCTAGAACCATGAAAGTGCTATTTCAGCACTCTGAAGCACTAAAATAGGCTTTCGAAGTGCTAAAAGATCCTAAGCGCTACTTTTTCGCATCCAAGCGCTACAACGGGCTGTCTAAGCGCCACTTTACAAGAAGTGCTAGAACAGACCTTAAAAGTGCTAATCCACCGACTCAAAGCATTGAAAGTCTCAAAGCGCTAAAAGTCGGCTTCAAAGCGCTAATTCTTGACCCTAAGCACTAATTCAATGAAAGCACTACTTTACTGACTGAAAGCGCCAGAGTTTTAAACGCACGCGCTAAAACTCAAAGCACTAGACTACCTACTAAAAGTGCTACATCCGGATGTAAGTGCTATAGCATGGCTTCAAAGCATTGAAAGACACCTAAACACGTCTAGGACCTAAAAAGCATAAAAAATGAAAGTGCACGAATCACGAGGAGGTCAAGCGGTACATACCGGAGGTCCATACGTAGGCATCCGTCTGTGGTGTCGAACGTGCTCGAATCGGTGAGTGTGGTAGGGGATAGGCATCTCGCTCTAGCTGACAGAAATGTCTTTATCACTTAGACTTTTGAACTCAAAAAGCAAATAATGAATTGAAAATGACCTTTTAGCACTATTTATAATTTTTGAAAGGTATTTTTGGTGGACTTTTATTACATTTTGATTAATTTTATCCATGAAATTAATTAAAACTCATCTGAGGGCTCTATTTCTTCATCATTTTGTCAGGAGATAAATTATTTCATCATCGAAACATCATAAAATCATCAGAAAATCATAAATTTTTGAAAAAAATTCTAAAAATCATCATATTATTAATTTATCTCCCAAGGGGGCATATCATTATCAAATCATCTGAAAATCATGTCTAGGGCACATGAAATTATTATCATCTAAAAATCATGTCTGGGGCACACGAAATTATTATCATCTGAAAATCATGTCTGGGGCATACGGAATTATTTTTTTCATATCATTGATCCTGGCAGTAGCAACAAAAATATTCTTCGAAGCAACGCGTAAACACATCACTTCGAAGAGGGGAAAAATGTATACACCTAAAATTGGTCTGGAGCATCCGATTAATTAAATACACATTATTTGATTAATTATTCTATTTCCTCTACTGTTTAAATAAATAGAAATATTTATTTAATATAGTTCACATTTAAATTCATCTAAATTAAATAAACAAAATTAAATACTTTGTTTGATTTAATTATCAAATTCCTATTTCAATCTATCACATCATTCTTGAATTAATTAAACAAGGTCAAACACTTTATTAATTAATTACCATATTCCTCTATTTAATTTAATAAACGACTATCCTATAGTTTGTTTTATTAAATTATTTATCTCCCTTTCCTGATTTAAATAAATCAAAATATTTGAATTAAGCATAAAGGAATATTCCAATCTACATTCTCTCAAAAATGAATTAGATTTCCTATGTCTAATCTATGTCTAAATTTGTCACAATTAATGCTTTGAAACTTCACGGGAAGTTTTGGAGACAAATTGGAGACAAATTTGGAATTTGATCTTTCAATCCTCTTCCATCAATTTTTTCTATTCTCTTGCCCGGTGTTTTCATGGGTAGAGACAATCTCCATCTTTCTCTCAATCTCCTCCATCTCTCACCATTCAATCCTCCAGATTGAATCCAAGCCTCTCAAAGCTTTCCCTATGCATTTCTACAGCCAGGAAATCTATAAATACAAGCCTGATTGAACTAGAAAAACATCCAGATAATCAAGCTTTTTCACTCTTACTCTGCGGGAATCCAGGCATCAAGTATCAAGCAATCACACATCAAGCAATTCAAGAGTCAAGCTTCACAATAATGGCTTCCTCTTGGATCTACAATTATCTGTTTCACATCAATATCATGCTAGTTTAATTGATTTATCATTTAGCATTGCATTATCATCATCTCGTTCTTCAGATAGTCATTTTAACAATCTTATTTTCTTAAATAATCTGAGAGCAATTTAGATTTAATAAATCTTTGGAGATAGAGAGCAATAGGACGCTTTCATTTGATTACTTTGTTGAATTGATTCAATTGTTTGATCATTTGATATAATGTCATATTAAGAAGTGTATTTATGTTATTTACCTCATTCCACACTTACAACATGATCCACAAAATTAGTGAATATTATGTAGATGATATATTGGCCAAATCTATAACAAGGAAAGTACATCTTCAGGTGTTAGCTCAAATTTTTGATAGGATCGAGAAATATAGAATAAGTTTAAACTCAAAAAAGTGTATCTTTGGCATTACCACAAGAAATATTTGGGATGTAAAGTATCATGAGGGAGCATTGAAGTGGATCTAGTGAAAGTAATGGAAATTTTAGAGATGTCACAACCTCACACACTTAAGAAGCTGAGGAGCCTTCAAGGAAATTTGTAATCAATTAGGAGGTTTTTTGAACACCTAAAATATTAAGAGGGGGGGGTGATTTAGTATTCTATTAAACCAATTAGTCACAATCCATCCAATTACCAAAACATATTTAACTGTAGCAGTGAAACAGTACATGAAGAAAATAACAACACAACATAACACATAGACACCGAGATTTTTTTACATGGAAAACCAAGAAGGGGAAAACCATGGTGAGGATTAACTCACAATATATTATAACTGGTTATAAGATATTACAATGTGCACTATCAAGACTCATTGTCCTTAAAAAGAATCAAAACTTGAAAATAGATACAAAAAAATGGCTACATAGCCAAGGTGTGAACTGATACAAAATGTACCTTCCTTGTGTTGAATTCAGTTCCAATAAAGTTTTGAATGCAAAAAATTTCTCTACTTTGTAGTCCCTCAACATACACTTCAATTATGCACTTATTCTGACTTCACACATATGAATTTGTAAGTATACATGAAATTAGATCTCACACACACATCATGTATTTTGTATCACTCATCTCTCCTTCTTCACATCACTTAACTATTTGATATATATAACTTATTACTTCCACATACATCAATTAGGTTGGCCTAATTATATGTAGCCTCATTTCAACTCAAAATAGTTTGTTAGCATCATACTTGAATAAAAACTCTTTGCGCTCAAAGAAAATGTGCAAAAATTGAATTAAGGTCAACACAGATCTAAAATAGACCCCCTTAGCATCTGCAACACATATTAATCTCAATAGCATAACTTCAAGCATTGATTCGGCCATGGAATAGACTCAATCTACAAAATAAGTAAATCCATCCAACATCAATCATCCATGTAAGCATATATGCATCTCTCATTTGGAATATGTGTAGTATTGACACTTGTAAACCTTCTCCAAAATTTGTAGAGTTTGAAACCAAACACCAAAGGAATGTAGACCAAATAACTTTTATCAACTTGAACAATATAAGCTAAGATATAGTCTTTCAAACTTCTCTCACTTGTAGCTTTCAACAAGCTTAACCAAAAAATTTGAAACCTTGAACATCATAGTATTGAGTAGTCCCAAATAAAATGTTGTAACCACATAAGTTGATCTTGAAATATGAGTGAATTTGGACTAGATTACCAGATTAGGATGACACAAAAATTGTTTTATCAAATTAGGAAAAATTGAGAATAAAAATTATTGTCATCAATAACAACACAATAAAGGGTTCCTTCATTCTTTCAATAATCTCCCCTTTTTCTTTGATGGAAACATGTGCCAAAAATCAATTCGAACACTCCAAAAAAAAAACTTCTCCACTAAGAATAATTTGCTTCAATCATCATCATGATTTTATCACCAAAACATCTAACCATTCACACCATCTCCCCATTTGACATCAAGGACAAAGGTTGTGCCAATGAGACACATGATCTGGCTCCCCTTAGGGAGTTATCCCAAAATTACATCTGATCATATATACAAAAAAAACTAAAAGCAATTGACAAAAATATATACATGTTGGAATATGTTCACCCAGAGGAGGAATCACCCTCAAGTTCCTTGAGAATATCTCCCCAAGTAGATTCCCCTCATCCCAAATCTTCTTAGCTATAAGAAGCACCTTAAGTATTGATTCCAACTCCAAACTTTCCTCTCCTTCTAGAGTAATCAAATAAAGATTTATCTTGTTATGTTTTTTAGCATCAGTGAGAGAACTTGCAATAAGTATATTATGTCCCTTTAACAAGTCTCAAATTTGGATGAATTGCCTTATAACATCCTCTTTCTAGCTTTGTAGGGTGAAAAAAATTGTTTTGCAAGTCTAAAATTGTAGTCCAAGAGGCATAGTTTCTATCTTTTGTGATATCATAAGTTATAGAGGCATTGATCAACTATGACTCTTTTGAGTCCATTAGGTCCTTAATGCCTTGAGTAGAATCTGTCCATCTCATGCAATGCAAGATTAGTGTCTAGGGTTCACATTCACACTCCTTTAATTCTTCCAACAATTTTATAACCTTGCTATGTGGTTGCACTTCTGTCTCGAATTCCAAGCAATCTTTTCTCCTCAATATTTGACTAGGGGTTGGAAAGAATCATCAATAATGGTACTAGGGGTCGCATCTTGTAAGAATTTGATGGAATCATTAATTAACTTGATCCCCTTCTAATGATTTTCTATGATTTATTTTCTCCTAGAGGTGATAAAAGTGCCTCCAATCTCTGAATAGGAGGGATTTTATTTAGATCAACAAATCCTTGTTGTGATGGGAGCTAAACCAACTAGGGGGGAATGACTGGTTGAATCCTTATTTTCTTCATCGAATGATCTTTAAGAGTGTTGCAGAAATATTCTTCGAGTGACTTTGTTGGCTTTGTAATACCCCTCCGTTTTTCTCTTTTGATGTGATGGTGATTTATTCTGATGTATCATTGTGACATGCTTTAGATTAGCATTGTGAACATTTGAATTAATGATGTTTTATGTTTTGATTATATTATTGATGTAAGATTCGTCAGTTGGTAATATTGTATTGGTGAAGGGGATGGGATTGCATCACTCGCTTGCGAGCGCCCTATGATTCTGTGATTTCCTCTTCATGGTGTGTTTTATATGATGCAAATATACATGTGCGATATACTCTTTGTTCGCAGGTTGACAGGTACATGACATCGACTCCACCTGGTTTCACAAGGTTGAGCATGTCTATTGCCAATGACATTTGATTGGGATATAGTAGCTAGGTTTCCCATGTCAAGTCATCACCCTAGTCTTGAGTGTGTTGTCGGTTTTAGTCTGGTTCAGTTGTTTGATTATTGTTTAATTGCCTAAGATTTCATTTAATTGCAAGTTAGAAAGGGTAATTAAATGGCTTTATGTATTTAAGTTGTTGATTAAATTAATCTGGTTATAATGTGAAAAAAAAAATGTTATTTAATTTATTAATTAATTTAATTTAATTAATAAAATAATTTAATCTTGGATTAGATTTATTTTATTGATTAATTAAATTAATTGTGTTGATTTCAATTAAGTTATTCATTTTGGAAATTAATAGATATTTTGAATTGAAATTAAGTTTGAAAATTGAAAAAAGGGTTTTAATTTCATTTTTGAAAATTTTAAATGCAAAAAAAATTGAAATTAGAGATATTTAATATATTTTCTATTTTGTTTTTAAAAGAAAAGAAAAGTTGTTCATTTTGGAGGATTTTGCTCTAAAACCCTCTCCTTGTCATTTTCTTGAAAAATTGGAATTGGATGCATTTGTGGATGGAAAGAGATGGGATTTGTTTTGGATTGGATAGGAATGGGTGGAGGATTGCTCGGGTGTCTGGATTCTTCATCTATCTTTGTGTTTTCCAAGCTTTGTGTGATTGTGTGTGGCAACAAAATTGAGGTAAGTTCATTTTTTCTTCTCCCTTTGATTGTGTTTTGTCATTTAGAGGTCATGCTCACCCTTAAGGGAGCATAGGACTTCCCATTTAGATTTCAAATTGAGCAAAATTAGTTCATTTAAATTGTTTTGTGATTTTTTTGGAAAATGTCAATTTGTGCCCTCATCATGGCAATTTTTTTTCAAAATCATTGAAAAGTGAAATTGACATTAAAAGTGTGTTATTGGGCATATTTAGAGCCAAAGGGTATTTTTAGAAAATTGAAATTGAAACTTTAAAATTTGAAGCTTTTCATCAATGGAGTTTTTGGGAATTTATGGTTTTCCAATGTAAAATAAAATTAGAAAAATTGAAATTGTGCATGTTTTATGATGAATTTTAATGCGGGGATAGAATTATCCCTATTAATTTTTGAGTTAGAACCAAAGGGTATTGCTAGAATTTTTGGTTTTTGAAATTTAAAATTTGAAGAAATTTCAAGCTATTTTAATGGTGTTTTGAAGAAATTTTTGGTTATTGGCCATTTAAAAAAGTTGGAAAATTTTGAAAGTTTTAAGTGAATTATGATGTTTTGGAATGTGTGAGTGAAGGTGTACCTTGTGAAATTTTGAAAGAAAATATTTTATATTTTATATATTATAATTTATAATATTAAAATATTTAAAAATAATATTTAATATTATATTTTATAATATTAAAATTTTAAAGTTTACATATTAAATATATATATATATATATATAATGGTTGTTTTTTTTTATAATGGTATATTTAAAGGTAATGGAGGAAATTTTAAATGTTTAAATGATGATTTAAATATTTATATTAAACTGTCGATTCAAATAATGGCATGGTTTAATAATTACTTTAAAAGATGATTTAAATACTTAAATATATCTAAATGATGATTTAATTATTTAAATACACATAGAATGAGTAGGGGATTTAAATACTGGTATCTTTTAAATTTAATTGGAGAATTTTAAATTGACATGTTATAGTCGAATTAATGAAGTCTTTTTAAAATGATATATTTTGATGAAAACAATAATTTTGATTTTAAATAGCATGTTTATTAAGATGAGTTAAGTATTTTAAATTGGTTATGTCTAGTAGAAGGAATAGTTACCTAGTTTAAAATGATATGCCTTGGATCTAAAAGTAATATGTTTTAATAGCAAGATTAGTCGTCTTTTGAGAAAAGATTTATTTTCTAAGGACAAAAAGTTATTTTTAAAAGGTTATTTTCTTAATTGCATAAGTAAATGTTTATTTTATGATTATTTAAAAGCTATTAGGGAATGAAATATTGAGTTTAATTTTCTTACTTGGTCTGAAAGAGATACTGTTAAGTTAGTCTAATTGAGACATTAAACTATTGAATTTTATTAAAGGTAGTGGATTTATGTTGTTTGTAAAAGTAATCATGGATTTGGATTAGTTATTAAAATTAGTTTTCCATTATCTATAATTAGAAAGATAAAGAATAATTTTGTGTAACTATTCTAATAGGGCAATTATTTTCTTTACTGTGAAATGAATGTTAAGGGAAATGGATTTAATATATCTAGAATTAGTTATTTCCTCGCATTTTCTCTCGTGATTGTTTCCTCTATTTTTATTTGGGGAAGTGGATTAAGTGTCTTTAATATGTAAGTCTTCCAATGGATCCTAGAAGATGGGGGTTGTCATTTGTGATGTCAACCGCTTGTTAATTCCCTTGGTTAGTGTTTGAGCTATGATAATGTTATCACCTGGTTTCCACGAACGGGGATGTTTTGTGCCTCCTATGAAAGGAGTGGATTATGTGATTTGTGGCTCCTTGTAGGGAGTGGAATTGATATCGTTGTTCCCTCCAAAGTTGGAGTCAGTTCTTTTTACGTTTCGTCCTAGAGATGGAGTGGCCGTGATGTCTTGTTGTTCACAATTAGGTTTCCATTGTGGTCGGTTATGTCTGGTACGTTGTCAAGTAGAAGAATGACTTTCGTTACGGGCCAGAGCCATGACAGGTAAACTGGGTAACCTTTAGAGGTAGTTTATTTGAGTGTTAGCTAAAGCAATATAATCCATGTCAGTAATGTATTGGTGTACTTGTAGTTGGTACTTGATTGTTATGTGTATGGTTTTCTTAACATACTTGATCTGTTATTTTTGGAAGCAAAGTAACCATGTTAGATTTGTACTCGAGTGGTACTTGTGATGTATTTGAGTTGTATGTACGATGAACTGGAGTTATACTTGTATGGTTCTTGTGCTTGGTTGTATCAGTTTGAGTCAGCCTATGTCTAGAGGTAGATGGTCTTGTCTAGGATTCCTTGTTACTATCTCCTAGCATGGGGGTGGGCCTTTGGGTTCCACTTGGTTGGGTGGCGTGCACCTTATTCCGTTGGGCTTTCTTCTTGTTCGTGTTGATGAGGTTTCTAGTTGGAGAGCTCATGGGATCCAGTGTCTTTTTATGCTTTATTCATTTCTATTAATTTATTACCCCTCTTTGTAATCAAGGTGGAAGTTGTAATATGTAATCATGCTTTTGGATTTACCTCATTCAAGGAATGAGAGTTGTAACCTAATTGTACTTTGAGATCTTATGGTGTCTTTATTTTCTTTGATGAATTTATCTTGTATGGAATGTATGTGCTCTTAATTTCTTAAGTATTTAAATGTTGTGGTTTCAATTCTTTAATGTTGTTGTTGTGGGTTATTAAGTAATCTCAGTCTCGTAACCTTAGAGGTTGTTGCAATGTGTAGTGAACTCACATATTATTTATACTTTAAAAAAAAAAAATTAGTTCGTTTGTGTAGTTAATTGCAACTTCCTCTAGGGTTGTGCGGCGGGGCGTTACAGGCCCTATGGTCTTCAAGGACTCTTCTTCATTTCTTTCAACTTTGGATTCTTCCTTTTTCTCTTCTTTCTCTTCTTCTTCTTCTTCTTCTTTATTGGAGGTGTTTTCCTTTTTCCTATCTTTCTTTTCATCCTCCTTTATTATCTTTATCATCTTTATCACTGTTAATATTTTCATCTTTACCTTTTTCTTCTTCTCCATTTTTGTTTTCTTCACCTTCATTTCCAACATTTTCATTCTAGTTGTCCTATTGATTTTCTGCATTATCATTGACATCATCCCTATCCTAATCTTCATTTTTTTTTACATTTGTGTTCTCAGTGTCATCCAAAGGAGCATGTCTCTAGAGGGGCATTTGTATTAGCAACCATATTTCTTGGCACATCCAAGGGTGGAGTCTCATTTGCAGAATATGCATTTACTTCTTCCACTAATTCTTCTTGAGAAATAGGTGAATTTGATGTGGGAGGAATATTTTCCTCTTTCTTCTTGTGCATGTAAATTGTGAAAGCTTCTTTCTTACTAGGTTTTCATATTTTGGTTTCACCACAAAATTATCTCTAGTTAACTCATCAAACTATAAATCCTTGAACACTTGGTGATTATATTCATCCAATTTGCATTGTATATAGATTCTTGTATCCTCAATGGGAAAAAAATTAATCAAGATTTTTGAAAATTCTCCATCGAGGTCATTCTCAAACACTTTACATGAAAGCCTTTTGAACGTTGGTCTAGGTATTTCAATAACCTCAACTATCGTTGGAGTAGCCATTGCAACCTCAATTCTATCTTCAAGTTATTATAAAATTGCTTCAAATATAAACCCATAAATAACAAATAGTGGTAAATACCTTTTTCATGCTTTAATAGGAACTAGGGTTTGGATCAATTCACTTAATATATCCTTCAATTACTCCTTAATTAATTCTGCTTTCTTTCAAATGCATAAAAGAGATTTAATAATTGACTAGAGATTTCACTTTATATTTTGCCTATTTTCCCTAAATTTGTATTTAATGCCTCAAATTCCCAAAAGTTGGTAAGTACTTCTTTAGAGCATTGTAAACCCTAAAAGGCTTCGTAAAATCTTAGATTTGCATATTTTCTACCAAAATATTTTCCAAAAGCTTAAGCATAGCAATCTACACCATATATCTTCATGTCACTACTTGAAACCTCATGGTTCTAGGGGGTTGTTAGATTTTTTAGTTACTACCCCCCCTAAGTCTATCATGGTCTTAGGTTTCAAGAGGAATATCTACACCAAATGTATGTACAAATTATTTTGTTTCATCCTTATTCTCAGTTTCCTCCTTTTTCTTCCAAATCTTCTCCATTTCATTCTTGAATTTAGTAGGATCAATTTTACTTACTGGATTATTCCTCTATTCGGGATTAGTCTTCCTTCCATTCTTTCTTTTGCATATTCTTGAAATTTGTCCACACTTTTTGAAATTGTAGCACATAACATTTATCTAACCAAATTGAGTTCTATTCATTCTCAATCTACACTAGTTAGCCTTATGTCCAAATACATTACATGTATAATACTAGCAATTGAAGAATTGAAACATTTTACTAGTATTGAATTTTTTTATCATCTAACTTATACACTTAGTAGCTCTATATCCAAGTTTCTTGCATGAAAAACATTAATCATCAAAGGATCCAACATTCTAATTCATTCTACTTCTACATTCTACAACCTTATGTCAAAATATATTGCATTAAAAACAAACACCATTGAAAGATGGGTACCTTTGAGCATTTGGCTTTCTGATGGGAGGTCTTCTAGTGTTTCTTATTTGATTATTCAATCATCTACCACTTCCTTTAGTCTTCATTTGATGGTTAACCTTGTTAGATGTCTAATTTTTCTTTGAAACTTGTCCTTCAAGTCCCAGAACACCCGTATCCTTAGAAGGTTTCTGCATTATAATTAATTCATCAAGCATTGTAGTACTAGTTTTGAATTTTTCCTCATGATCTCTCACTTTCTCTAGATTAAATATTAGGGTTACCACCTCTTGTTCAAGATTTGTACATTGATCAACCTTAATTTAATATTAGCATTCAAACAATCCTCAATCCCTTTCTTTTCTTCCACTTTCACTTTTAGTTAGTTTATTTCTTCATCTTCCTTCTTCAATTGTTCATTAACCTCTTTATGTCTTTCTTTGAACTTCTTGACATGTTATCTCATCTTTTTGATACATTAATTTGATTCTCCAAGGCCTTTCTTGAAGGGATTTTTCTCATTTTAATCTTTGTCAAGATCTTCAAGAATAGCTTTGAGTTATTTGTCAAACATGTAGTCATCTTCTTCAAATTAAATTATAAAAATTTCTTCAAGAGGAATAGGATACTTTTTATCAGCCATGTGTTCAACCTCCAAGATTTTCCTCAAGTTGATAGGCTTTTCAAAAGGAACAAATCTCTAAGACCAATTGTTGAACACTCAAAATATTGAGAGGGTAGGTGAATCAGTATTCTATTAAACCAATTAGTCTAATCCATCCAATTATCAAAATATATTTAACTCTAGTAGTGAAAGAGTACATGAAGAAAATCACAACACAACATAAAACATAGACACTAGGATTGTCTTAACATGGAAAACCTATGAAGGGAAAAACCATGGTCAAGATTAAATCACAATATATTATAACTGGTTATAAGATATTACAAGGCTCATTTCCAAGACTCACTATCTTTAAAAGGGCTTATAGCCTAAAAATAGATACAAAAAAAAATGGCTACATAGCCAAGGTGTGAATTGATACAAAATATACCTTCCTTGTGCTGAATTCAGTTTCAATGAAGTTTTGAATGCAAAACACCACTCTTCTCTATTGTTTAGCATATACTTCAATTCTTCACTTATTTAGACTTCACACATATTAATTCAAAAGTATACAGAAAATCAGATCTCACACACACATCATGTATTTAGCATGACTCATCTCTCCTTCACATCACTAAACTATTCAATATATATACCTTATTACTTCTGCATACATCAATTAGGTTAACCTAATTATATGCAGCCTCATTTCAATTTAAAATACGTTTTCGGCATCATACATGAAGAAAAAATCTTTGTGCTCAAATCAAATGTGAAAAACTTGAATTAAGGTCAACATGGATCTAAAATAGATCCCCTTAACATTTACAACACATATGAATCTTCATAGCATAACTTCAAGCATTGAGTTGGCCAGGGAGTAGACTCAATCCACAAAATAAGCCAATCCATCCAATATTAATCATTTGTGTAAGCATATAAGAATATGCAATTTGGAATATGTGTAGTACTAACACATGTAAATATTATCTCAAATTTATAGATTCTAAAACTAAACACTAGAGGAATGCAGACCAAATAAATTTTATCAACTTCTATAGTATAAGCCAAGATATATTTTTTTGAACTTTTATCACTTGTAACTTTCAACTAGATTAACCAAATTGTTGAAACCTTGAACATAGTTGTATTGAGTAGTCCCAAAAAACATGTTGTAACTACATAAGCCAATCTTGAAACATGAGTCAATCTGGACAAAAATACCATATCAAAATGACACAAATTGCTTTACTAGATGAGGTAGAATTGACAACAAACATTGTTGAAATAAATGAAAATATAGTAAAGGATTACTTCATCATTTTTTCAACAAGGTTCATAGCATAGCTAGTGGATAAGTGTCATCCTTTCACTCATCTCCTTCATAAGGGTTAGCATAAAAATGTGATGAAAACTATGAACAACCATTCCATATACTCAAGGATTACATGGCAACACCACCAATATTAATTTAGTCAATAGTAGGGAAATCATTGATTCTATATGCATCAACATCTTTAGTAGTGCTCAGATATCTCCTAGGTCAACATGATTAAAATGGAAAGGAATGGGCTATCTATTATATTAGTAGAATTTTATTGGGCTTTGAGCTTAACTATTCACCTATAGAGAGAGCTTGCTTAACAATTGTATTTTCTTCTAAAAATTAGATACATTAGATGCCATCACATCAGGTTAAGCTTATTTCCAAAGTAGATCCTTTGAAATATATTTATCGAAAGATACACTCATTAGTCATATGGTGAAATGGTTGATGATCTTGAGTGAATTTCATATCGAATATGTAGACAAAAAGGTAATCAAAGGATAAGTCATAGTAAATCAATTGTTTGAATCACCATTAGGTGTAGAGAACCCATTGATATAAGAGTTTATAGATGAGTCCATCTCTGCACTCACAACATTTAAGCAATGAAACCTATACTTTTATGTATCACATACACAACATGGGTCAGGAGAGAAAATCTTGTTTATCACTCCGCAAGGAGATTGCATACCCAAGTCTTTCAAATTGAAATTTTGTTGTGCCAATAACATAGCAGAGTATGAAAGATTGATCATATGATTAAGAAAAAAAATTAAATGGAAAATACATGAGCGTTATGTCTATGGAGATTCAAAATTGATAGTGAGGCAAGTCAATGATTATTATAAAATGAAAGATGACAAGCTTACACCATACAAGAATATAGTGGGTACCTATGAGGAGTACTTCATTGACTTAACTTTTGAGAAGATACCAAGGATTAAAAATTGAGCCACCAATACACTAGAAACTATTGGGTCATTA
Organism: Sequoiadendron giganteum; assembly: GCA_007115665.2. Taxonomy (NCBI): domain Eukaryota; kingdom Viridiplantae; phylum Streptophyta; class Pinopsida; order Cupressales; family Cupressaceae; genus Sequoiadendron; species Sequoiadendron giganteum. The sequence continues at coordinate 245,217,777 of CM021108.1, forward strand.
TTGGACATACCCAAGAACAACTTGAAATATAAATTTCTTGTGGAATAACTTCTCATACTAGCATTTGAGGTTCCAGAGTTATAATTTTTGTGTGACATTGTTGCTCTCAGTTCACCTTGGTACCATGACATCTTTACCTACCTACACAGTGTTTTATGGGTATGTGCAAGGTCATCATGGAAAAAATAGGCCCTGAAGTGGCAATGAAAATAAATAAAATTAGAGTTAGGCAACTTGACGTAAAAATTTGAATAAGTTATGTATATTATTTCAAAAATATGTAAGAAAAGAATCTGTAGAAAATTGAATGTAGTTTCTAAACTACTAGGTTTATTTTATTTTTTAAAAACTATTTGGTGAAAATTTGAAATTTCAATGCAGTAGTACTTAAATTTTAGGGAAAAAATAAGAAGTAGGTGTCGGCGTGACCACCCTAACCACAATAAAATGATAATAGTTTTTATAAGATTTTAGATATAAGTGGAGGACTCATGTCCCAATGTAATGCATGTTTTTTTGCAATTTGTTTCCAAGTAAATAATTAATTATGATTTTTTTATCACAACTTTTTAAAAATATAAAAAATTGTATGTCTGACCACCTTAACTTGGTGAAAATTTCATGAAAATCATTTTTTTTAATCCTATAGTATCTGAAGCATAGAATGTGACACATGTGTCATACTCAAAAAATGTGATACCGTTTGAAAGCTATAGATTTTTTTCAATCAACTTATCAATCAAGACTTTAGTCATAATTCAAATAGAAAATGAATAATAATAATTTATTAAATTCAAAGTAAAGCATAAGTTATACTGGTCGAAAGCTGAGAATCTCCTTTAAAAACCCTTTTTGTTTCATCAATTTTGGGTAAAAAAAGAGTCGTCAGCCACATGGGCCATTGTATAACTTACATATCACCACTTTTTGGCCCATCATGATCCTACACATACTCATATTCCACACACATATAACCCATAACTCATGAAAAACCATTATCAAAAGGGCCTCATGATTCATCATTTTTGGCGATACCTTATATTGGAGAAGTTTGATAACACGTTACTCAAATTTTTAAACCAAGATGAAGCTTATGTTTCTTTGAAAGAAATACATGAAGATATATGTGGGTCATATTTGAGTGGCATCACCTTGGCTAAAACGTTATTGAGAACATGATATTATTGGCCTACCATGGAGTGGGAGTCAAATCAATTTGACAAGAAATTCTTACAATGTCAATAGTATGGATATCTCATTGATGCTCTAGCATAGGAACTCCAACCCATTGTAAGTCCATGTCCCTTTTCTTAATGGGGGCTTGATCTCATAGGAAAAATTACACCCAATTATTCCAATGGACACAAGTTCTTTATTACTGCCAGAAATTATTTCACGAAGTGGATATAATTCATTCCTATGATGTATATAATAGGGAAAAAAATCTCAAATTTCATCCTTAACTACCTTATCTAGTATTACAGTGTTCCACAAGCCATTATCATAGATAATGAAACACCCTTCAAGAAATAGGGTGTAAGAGATCTATATATTAAATTCAATATCCAACACCGTTTTTCAACCCCTTACTATCCCAAGGAAACAATCAAGTGGAATCCTCAAATAAAACCATTATCAATATTCCCAAAAATATGGTTAACGACGTTGGCTGAGATTGACATCTCTAGTTAAATCTCACTCTCTAGGAATATCAAACAAGTATCAGAACACCAACTAGTATCACACCCTATTCCCTAATTTATAGTAATGAATCCATTTTACCTATTGAGATCAAGCTCCACTCATTGAGAGTAACTCTATAGAACCTGATCACCAAGGAATAATATAGAGTAGCTAGGCTAAATGAATTAGAATTACTAGATGAATAGTGCCTAGAAGCGCTCAATTATCTTCGGGTTTATTAGAGTATACTAAAAAGGAGTTATAATAGGAAAATTAAGGGGTGAAAATTCCAAGTGGGAGATCTTGTACTTAAAGAAAATTAGAAGAACATGCTAGATCAAACTATAAAGAGGAAGTTTGAACCAAATTGGTTGGTACCCTTTATCATAACAACTCATTATGAATCAAGAGATTATTAGATCATAAAACCTAAAGGAGATCCATTATAGGAATCCATGAACAAAATACATCTCAAGCGATTCTATGCCTAGCCTAGGAGGGGCAATATTTTAAAAAATTAAAAAAGTTCAAAATCCAAAAAAAAAAGGAAAAGAATTAAAAAATAGTAAAGATAAAAATGGTCCTCTAGTGAAAACTAGTTTAGTGGCACTTTGGGAAAGTACCTTGGTGAAAATGTGGTAAACAATCACCTTGCATAAATAAAATCTATCTCCCATGTATTAAGTGCTCTTATCACTATAATTTTCAGAATAAAGTTTACATCTATTTTTCAGCCATCTAGTTTCACCCCTACCATGGCTTGGCATTCATGAAAATTTATATTCATCCTTTTAAGTTGTACCCTAAAGTCATCTTGTCTAATTCATATCAAGGTTCCATATCAATCAACTAGGGGTATCTTCTTATACATGGTTACGGAGTTGGATTCTTATATTACCTAAGTCTTGTGTGTATCATTCTCAAAATATCCAAAAACATCCAAATCATCTTGAAATCCAAAAAAAATCATAACATGTAAAATATCTCAAAAACATCCAAATAAAATAAAAATCCTTAAATAGATCTAAAAAGTCAAAAAGTTAAAAGAACTAGTTGAGCTACACTGTCTCTGCACTTACATAGGCAAGGTCATCATCAATGAGCCCCAGAGGTGTTAGGTCATTAAAAAAGATTAAAATAACCTATCTCATCTCACCTTCACCTATAATAATCTTCATTCATAATGAATGGATCATCATTCCCACCATTTGGTGAAGTAAGCAGAAATAAGTGTAGCATTTTAGGATGTAAACTTGAAGGAAAACAAGCCATGAAGTCAAGGTCAATCTTTGAACACGTTAATTAATTTTATATCAACGACCTACTTAGTTTAATAAAACATCATTATCAAATGAATTCCCTAGGATACATCATTATGAAAGTTAGAATAATTTTAGGTATCATATAATAACATACAAATTTCTTTGGAAATAGATATGAATCATTTACTACTTATTTATTTTAATATTTTCCTATGGTTTATCTTGTTGGTCCATTTAGATGATCTCTCGATGATGTCTAATAAAATAATTTAGAGAGAAAGGAATGAGGCATTAATCAATACTTTCATTTGCTATGGTTTTTGGATATTCTTGTAGTACAACCTCAAAAAATACTTATCTTGGATGTGTTGGGATAGTATTAGGTAAAACAATGGCTAAGAAATATCAGATTCTTCATACCTTTTATTTATTAGTCTCCTTACTTGATGGTTCATTCTTTCACATGGCCAAAAAATGTTTTCTTATGTCAGGTATGAACAAGGATACTCCTATCTATTTGGAGAGTCAAATTCCATCACATTAGATACATTGCCCAGGTTCTTTATACCTTGGTGCATCATTTCTATTTGTTATATATCAAAAATAAGGAGTATTATGATCAAGTAAGCAAATTCCTAGAAGCGACTTGCAATATCATATTTCTTATCACCATATCCAATAAAATATTTGAATAATTATAGATTTGTTGGAATTGTGAGTCAATCGACATAAATAAATTCTAATAAATGAAGATCTCATTATTTCATTCTATCATCCATTTTTTATCTAATTCTTACTAACACTCAAGTATCATGACATAAAAAAAATAATTGCATCCATCCTACATCCATAAAATGTTAGCATGTCATAACGTACATCTTGCATATGCTTAACATGCCATATCTAAAACATAGAAATAAATGCATCCATATCATAAATAACATGTGCATCTCATCCATGAATCATATACATATACATCCACTACATCATAGGCATAATAAACACATCACATTTACATATATAACCATACACCATCCATAATGCATCCATGTAGACTCATAGGACACCCATTGCATGATATCATAACCATGAAATAACATGTCATATCATGGTCACATCAAAAATTGTGTCCTATTTATCAAGATTGTCAAATGTCATGATACAATTCAAGTATGGGATATACATCAAAATGTATACATGAGGCTATCAAAAATGAGCCAATGAGAGAATATACACCATAAAATTAGGCTATATTGATGCAGAGAAAAGAGGATTCACAACTCAACATTCCATTCACTTTACAAATTCCATAAAATTATTTATCTCAAATAGTGATTAAGTGCATCCTAGATCACATTGTAATCATTCTCATAACAACCCACAATTCAATGCAACAAACAGTCATTAATAACTTCCATAAAAAAAATAATGAATCCAATCCCTTAAGTGAGATTTCAAATCACATAATTACAGACCTTCCTTCCAATTTTTATGAAGATCCAACAGTGGAAAATAAAGTTATTTCATTTTTCCCAAAACTGCAAACCCTAGGCAGTGTTCAAACCTACCCTCACCAAAATGGTCATAACTTATTCAAACCTTAATGAAATTTGATGAGACTTGAAAAAAATAAAACTAGATTCACATATATAAAATTTCCAATAGGTATTAGGTCTTTATTTTATCTGTACAATATGTACCATTCTCTGCAACATCCTGCAACTTTTAGAGAAAACAATCCCATAGGACTGCCAATGGTAAAATGATCATAACTTTCTCCAAACTCAATGAAAAAACACCAAACCAATTGAAAATGAAAGCTAGTTCATTATTCTATCAATAAAAATAAATTTCAGGTCTTTAAAACTTCATACAAAGCCGTACCATGTAAAATAACAGGGCAGAACATTGGAAATTGCAGAAAACTTCATGCCTTCCTTTAAAATTCTTGTTCAAAACTACATTCCACCACCCATTTCGACTTGGAGGCCCATTTTTATACTTGAAAAATCAAGTTATTCTCCAACCAACCTACAAATACCATTTAAAGACTTTTAATAAACTTTTAAAAAGTTGTCATTTAACAAGAAAAGTTGTTATGACAACATTTGACAACTTTTGACAACTTTTGACAATGTTTTCATTTTTTCAACCAAATGACACCAAACCTTCATCAATGACTCCAAATGACTTTAAAAATATATAAAATGGATCATTCAACCTTATTACATGATTAAAACACCTAATTTAATAAATTTATACAATATGGCCTCATGGAGGCTTGAAAGCAAATAGGTGCTCCTGCACCATATATCAAAATGTGTCTACATAGGCGTCTATCCTCTATTCTTGTGATCCTCATCTCAAGGTGGTGATCAGTGAATACTTGATGGAAGCCCTATTGAAGGATCAATCATTGATCCGGTCTGTCCAAGGGAACTCCAATGAGAGAAATCTGGTTGCCACTAGTGTTGAGGAACATCTCAATGATATAAAGTCTTGTACTAAGAGGCCTCTTCCATGGCATGCCCATAGAGGGTGGTTGAAACCATGGTACCCTATGCCTGAGCTTGAGCCTAAATTTGTGCAGTAGCCTCAATCTACTACCTAAATTCAATCTCCTATGTCATTTGCAAGTCTATCTACTACCACTACTATCTCTCTTGAGCTAGCTTGACATAGGCCTATTCACACTCCCATTTGTATCAGTCTCACCCAGCTTGAGTGATATACCTCTCTTGAATGGTTGTATCTATCTCTATCATCCTTTGCTATAGTAACCACTATAGATTTCCCCCCCTAGCACCTATGCCTATACTTGTGGTATTTATGGAATCTATAGAATCTAAGGTGGTTGTTATGGTGGTTGATGTGGCTACTAAGTAGGTTGCTAGAGCACCTACATAATTGTCCAACCTATCCCAAAACCTATCTAAGAACCTACCTATGCTTCTAAGGAACCTATCCTCTACCTCATACCTAACCTTTGTAGTGTCCTAAACCATCACCCCAGATTGGATCAGTCAATCTAATAGCATGTTGTGAAAACCATGCATCATAAGTAGGAATCATACTAGGATCATCTACAAACCCTACATAAGGCCATGGAAAGGGACCCAACTATGTGAAATCTTAGATAGCTACCTAAGGTTCTATTTGGTTATCCCCAAGTTGCAATCTCTCTAATGGTTCATGCATACACACCTTGGTAATCTAGTGTTGGGACATCTTGTTTGTCCCCAAACTATCTAGTCACCTAGTCAAGACCATACCTCTATAAAATCTGAAGCTATATGCTCATGAGCCTCTATGTCTTCTGAGCATATAATAGATTGTCTTGGTCATCATCCTATGGTTACACCTATATCTAGGGTCTCCACCTAAATACTATCATATCATATAGGAATCTCCTCTAGTGATTTATTCTTGTCACTCCTATGTGGTAGAGTGTGGCCATACCAACGTATCTATAAACAACTAGATCATCCTTGTCTATGTCTCTCAAGGAAATAATAGGTTGAAGTATAGTGATGTGTTCCAAAGACTAGATGTGTAACATTATAACACTAGTAGATAGGTTGTGCCCTTGCATGTAAACCAACTAATTCATATCATGGTAAACTATTTCTAAAATAATCGAACCCTAGGTAGAAGTGTGATTTTCCTCAACCATACCCTACAAAACTAAACCCCAGATGACACTAAATCCTCAACTGTGTCTATTAGGAACTAGGACTCCCATGATGAGTCCTACAATAACCAATTTCAAGTCACTCGCATGTCCATAGTGCTTGGATGATTAAATATAATACCTCTCCACCTCTAGAGCCTTGGCTCATAGTACTCAGAACATTACCTCCAAGCTGAGGTTTGCATCACAAGTAACTTTGTATCCATGAATAGGTACTCATAGGATGCACCAGACATCCTCAAGGGTAATATTCATCTCACCGGTAGGAATATGGAAGGACAAAGTCTCTAAATGCCACCTCTCCACTAGCATGATCATTATCTATAAGTGGGTCCTGATCTCTTGCATGCATGTAATATAATATAAACCAATGGTTCCCAATAACTCATACTCCTCATACTCTAGTTTGATCAACCATGATAAAATCCCAGCTCTCCTCTCACAAGAGAGTAATGGTCAAAAGCTCTCCTACATGTATAATAAGCACAATGTTAAATTTTCTAAAAATTGAGAAATTTTCTAAGTCTAGAATCCTAATAGTGCAAGTGTGCCACTTTAAGAAAGTGTGTCACTCTATCATTTTTGTGACTATATCGCTATTTATCAAATGCATCACCAAAAATCATGTACATGGCAGTATAGCAAGTGTGTTTCAATTTTCAACAAGTGTGTTGCTCTAAACTTTTTCAAGGTCATCTCCATGTCAAATACAGGTGTGTGCATGTGTGTGTGTGTTTGTCTACAAGTGCATCAAGGTATTCTAAATCCTAGTGTACTTTCTTTGAAGTGACACTCTTTTACAAGTGTGTCACTAAATTTGGCGAGTGTATCACCGACCATAACAACTATGTCTTTGAAATAGCAATGCATTTTTTAACCATTTTTGACCCTACATTAGGCTACATAAAAAAATTCAATTTTTTTCAAGGTACATACTAGTGGTCCTATGTCAGATGGTTGTTGGAACTCACAGACTCAATCTATGTGATGTAGGGGAAGCACACAGTCCACCATTTGTTAAGGATCTCTATAAGGTCTCTTTTCAAACCACTCAATTTATCAAACTCTAAGTATGCAAATGAGTTTAAACATGAATCCTAGCCCAAATATATGCATGAAAAATTAAGGTTTCTAACCTAAAAACATTGTGGAAACATAGGGTTTTTGTCTGGTATCTCTATTTTTGAGTTTTGTAACCTAATTGGATTATTTGATCAATGTCTTGTAGCTTACTTTTGCATGCTTTTTGCAACAAAACTAATCTCATAGTCATTTTGTGAGCCTATGAGATCACAATAATGCATCTCAATTTTTCCCAAGATGGACATTTACATCCATATTTTTAACTAAATTTTCATCTTTTGAGACCTATAGAAGCTAAACCATTAAGAATTTGAAGATGATGCAAACTAGTGATTTATTAAAATTTGTGTGTAGATTCTAAATATATTTTTCCAATAGTTTTTTGAAATAAATCATGAATCTTTCAAAATCTCCATTAATAACTAGTTTTAAATAGAAAACAACATTTTCATAATGCAACATTTGTGTTTTCGAACATAACTTTTCTTCTATGAAGGATAAAATTCTAATTTTTGAAATATAGATTCTCAACATCAATATCTAGGGAAATGATATTTTTTCATAATTTTTTGTTCCATACTTTATTTGATAAATTTATAAAGTCACTGTAACTATAATTTAGACATACATGTGTGTCGCCCAACCAAACTTCTTGTGTATATATCGAAATCCAATTTTATTTTTTCTGGTGAAACAAGGACATCAATACCTGAGGAAGGGGTGTTTTTAAAATTTTATTACAATGGTTTACTATTTTTCCACATCTATAATACAAAGAGTGTAACATCCAACCATGGAACCCAGAGAACAGCATGCACAAAGCAACAAAATAACCGAATAATTATTTTTAAAAAAAAGACCATTCAATTACGACATGTGAACAAGTAAACATCTACAAAAAAATTCTCAAGGTTCCATGAAAACTCTACTTTAACATTCACAAGTAAGAACATCTCATCATAAACCAAGGAAATCAACCATAAGGATAAATCATATCAATGATGAATAATCCATTTACATAATCATAATGAGGTTAAGTTACATATACAAGTTACATCAAGTGAGATTGTGAAAAATCTCATTACATCATAATAACATCACAATATGGTCTCATATACACATCAATAACATATACAATATAGATGAAGATCACAACACATCTTTGATTCTTGTTCATGAGCACGCTCAGCATCCAACTCCATGAACATTGTAAAATTAGGAACTTGTCATAAGAAAAATATCATCATGTACTACATCACCTATAAGGGGACCCAATGGATGATAGAGCACATTCCTTCCAACCATGTGGTACTCGTAAGTACACCCATTGTGCTAGGAGATAATATCATGTCCACATAGACAAACAAACATGAAGATAAAACATAACATCACATCACTTGACATACACATAACAAAATAATGATATCTAAACCACAATAACACAATCATAGTTTCCAAAGGCAACATCATAAAAAATTGTAACTCAACACAAGAGATCACATAACATTTATTAGGAAAAGAGTGCGATCACACAATTTACTTTAGGTTACCTCTAGTGAATCTTCTTAGACTACCGACCCTCGTACCAAGTTAACCTAGTAATCTCTACCAATTCCTCACCCCTAAAAAAAATCATGTGGAATCGAACTACCTTTCAAGGAGACAAAGTAGACAAATCATGCCATTCTAGGAAATCTCAACCTACCCTTAATCTATACAAGCACTAATGTATAAAGTGAGGGAATCAAATTATCTGAATTATTTAGTGAATACTACCCAACCCCTAGTACATTGAATTGAAGTTTTCACTAAATTATCAACTTCTGATAGGTTACCCTAGTTACCTCTTAGGGTTCTAGCCCCTATCGTAAGACACTCTTCCTTCATATAAAAAAATAACTTACTAAAAAATAGATATGATAGCCATCATGCACATAAAATAGAACCATGAATGAACACATCTCACACATGACACAATCCATTTAACTTTCAAAAACCTCCAATGTAATATCACATCGTGCATGGCTAAGTCCCAAATAAAATAATCACAATAGGACAATAAAGTAAAAGCATTAAAAGCTATACCATATGAGTTATTTTCCTAGCCTCTAGAAGTTGTAAAAAAAACACCATAACACCAAAGTACACTTTTTAATCTTTAACAAATATAAATATAATTTCCCAATATAAATATCCATCGAATCTTTGTGAACATAAGGTTCATAAAATATAATACATTGACATAATAAATGTCTTATTTATTATTTTCAAATTAAAAAAATAAATCAATAATCATCCTTTATTAAGAATAATATATATTTGTTACATTTAAAAGCCAATCAATTAAAAGCCATACAATTCTAATATATATATATATATATATCTTTATAATTATCCTTGTATATATATAAATATATATATATATATATATATATATATATATATATCTATATATCCAAAAAATATGTTAACATCAATATGTAATGTTTCAACTCATAACCAATAAATAAATGCTATGCTTAAAATAGAATTCAACCTTCAAAAAATACATACATATATGGATATATTGAAATCCTCATAACCAAACTAATCTGCACTAACTATAAATATGCTAATTAATAGGCACATTGAATGGGTAGATGATTCGATTCCAAAGATTGATTATTATTTATCTTACAGTTTGCTAAAATTGGTTAGCATGGGCCGATATAAAAAAAAATAACTAGAGTTAAAGTTAAAGTCACAATCATTTTGATCAGCCAATACATCAAGATATAACAAGAATATAATAAACTAAGCCATGCATATTCGAATGAAAAGAACTGGCATCACAAAAGAGACACTCTGATCTAGTAATCTAAAGATTACAAAAGAGAAAGTGCAAAAAGTAAGAAGTCAGGCTACGTAAATATGCAAGGAAAAATAATGATAACATTGTAAGAAGATTTTTGCATAGGTCATGCAAGAAAAATAATAAGGAAATAGCCAAAAGACCAACCGCACACATAGGTAAAAGGATGAATATCAAAAGAGTAGTGATGACATTACTAAGTAGCTTAAAGCATGCAAAAAATAATAAGGGAAAACGTATTCAGTGATTACATGCATCAAAAATAAGCGATAACCTACATATACAACATGCATCTAAAAGTATGTAGTTAATAATAGCTACACATCCGTTTAGAATGTGCAACTAAAAGGAAAGACATGAAATTTTAATTTCAAGCATCTAGTTAACTAGTCAATGCATCCCCCGATAGAGGTAGTGAGATGATTTTGATAAAAAAATAAGGGTGATTTCTTAAAATACATCGATAAGAAGGCATCAACTTTGATAGCCATACAAGTACAACCACAAAATTATAACCTACAATGTAATCTCAGCTAGGACATATGATTTTATTCCTAAGAAAAAAGTGTAGCATGCTCATAGAGCATAGGCACAGACCAAAAATAGAGGTTTCAAAAAAAAAAGAACAATGACGTTGTTTCAAGGGAGAGCATGATCCAAATTGCAATGAATATGGTGTTGTACACACATAGCTACAAAATCAAGGTTCTACTTCATGCATCCACTATTAAAGGTGTAATGAGCCAACAAGATAAAGGAAATTATTTTGTATAAGGGTATATCTGAATGATCCATATGCCAACATGAATTTAAAGTAATTCTATTTTAAATTGAGGAATTTAAAGCACATCAACAATGAGGTACACACGATAAAATCCCATAGATGATCTGAAGTAATGACAAAGTCTAAAAACTAATGATTTCAAAGAGTCACATAACAAAACAAACTATGAGATTTGGTTGCTTTAATTTCTTACAACTAGGTTTTCGAGAACTTTCATTTCTCTACCAATTTTCTTCAATTTATTTCAAAGCTAATCAATAAAAATTTCTCTTTTGATGTTTGTGTAGGATATTAAGCAAGTAATTTCTACCATGAGGAAAATCCAAAACCATAAATGACATTCAGAAGTTTCCATTCAAGAAAAACAAAACAGAGAGGAAAACCTAGATAATATTCTTGAATTCTAATGAAGAATGCAACAAGACACAAAAATATAAAAATGAAAACCTTCCAACACACGTAAAACCTTTAGATTCATAGTCTCCAAAATGTTCAACCAATACACAGAGAAGAAGCGAAAAAGCTTTCCCCAAAAAAACTATCATGAAATTTTTTCCAAAAAAAACCAATCCAATTCCATCCACAATTTTCATAATACAAAGCTTTTAATTCATTTCAATTAAATCACAATTAAAAACTTAACTAACTGCTAGCATGCAAATAAAATTGAATAGATAGTTCCACTTAAGCAATTTCGCAGGATAATGCTTTCCGACTCCAAGTCTAGATTTTTAGATTTTTTTTTTGAAAACTATTGAAAACAAACTCATTAATATTATCTACTTTTCAAACATTTAAATTTGCACATTAAAATTAATAAATATCTACTATTCAAAATCAATAATCACATTTATTTAAATATCCCATTTAATTAATTTAATTTAATCAAACCTTTTTAAAACAATAATCAAACTTTAATTATAAAATTATCTAAACATAAATAATTTAATTTAACATTTAAATAAAATTACACGAAATCAAATAACTTATAAATTAAACCATTTAACTAATTAAACAATTTATTTTCAAACATGACGAAAACACAAACAACACAGAAAAATGAATGATAAACAACAAGAAGTGACAAATGGATACTCGTCTTATAAAGGAATGATGGCCAAAGTGGAAGGACCTAACATTATCTCTAAAGCAAAATGTTTCCATTGGGTCATGGCATAGTGAAACTTGACAAAGTAGGTGGAGTCGATGCCCAGTACCTGCAAATTGCATGAAACAACACTATCAAACATATTTGCATAAATCAACAATCACACCATGAAAGAGAGTCACAACATAGCAAGGTACTCATGAGTGAGTAATGCTACACTGTCTCCTTCACCAAGATTGATAGACAATAACAAATCATAAACAAGATTAGATACATCATCATAAATACACTAGTGCTCTGAAACAACATAAAACCATAACACACATAATGCCTATCATAATCCCACCACACAAACATAATCAAATGATCACAATGTATCTAATGTATCATCAGCAAAGTATAAAACTAACATAGTATATGTGTCTTAACTGAAATAAGGTAACATAATATCCAAAATAGCTAAAACAACTAGCAACCAGACATAAACAAACTAAAACAAACAGTAGCAACTTGAAGGACACTACAAAGAGCTTAATGTTTAGAGAAAAATATATTTTCATTAAAAATTTAAAATTAAATACATGATAAAATTAAAACATATCAAAATTATACTTGTTGGAAAGCTCATTTTAAGGGCTATAATCTTGCAAAATATAATTTATAAATGATTTTATTTAATCCCTCGAAAGGTGAAGACTTTTTTTTCCCATCATTTTGATAGGTGTGAAGGAGACTCCATTGTGGGTATGATTTAATACTATAGGGGTTATATCCAAGAGGGTTTGATCTAAGGGGGTCTTATCTATCCCTCTTTATTTAAAACCCTTTAGATGGAACCTCTCAAGTCTTAAATCATTAGTTTTTTTCTAAAAAAAGTGATTTTAGGCAAAAATTAGCATGTCCCAAAAGATAGACACACTATTGTGGAAGCACCTAAGTCCTTGCTTGATTGAAAACAAAAATATACCATTAGTTATTCCTTCTATTGGAGTATAGTGGGGCATCAAAAAAATTAGGTAAATTTTTATTTTTGATTTATGCAGCATCAGTTCTTGGAAAAAATGCAACGAGTGCATTGCTTCAAAGAGGTGCAAAATATAGACACGTAAAACTGTCTTGACAATATCACATACTTAATTTTTCCTACTAGCTCTATTTCTAGTCTATTTTGCATATTTTGTCTATTTAATTAAATAATGTCAATTATTTTGTTAAATTCATATTTTCTCCTATTAATTAAATAAATTAGTTTTATTTAGTTAATTCACTATTCTTCATTACAATTTCATTCTCATTTGATTAAATAATAAAAATTATTTAATTATTTGTCATTAATCACTCTTTGATTAAATAATTCATGATTAATTAAATCCTCTAACCTTATCCACTTGCACAATTAAATAATTTTAATTAATTGTTTAATTATCTAATTTCATTCAATATTCAAACTACATCCAATTTCATAATGAATATTCCCTTTGATTATGCTACTTTTCAAATTCAAATATTTCCCTCCAAATAGAAATATCTCCAACATTCCTCCAAAATAATTCCTAGAAATTAGGGAATTGGTTGAGTCTCTCATGGATTTGAGACCATTGATTCGATCTTTGGTAATTCCTCATGGATTGTTAATCGTTGGATTCATCCTTGATCCATTTTCATTCCTCTCATTTAATTTTATCCATTAACTAGCCTTTTTAATCTTTGCCATTGATCCTAATTTCAAAAATCTCTAAGTATTAAGCATTTTTCCATAATAAGGATCAACAAGCTTTGAGTAAACTTACTCTCTTGAATTGAATCTCCAATTGGATCAATTTGAGAGCACTTGTGAGACATTTGAATTCATCCATTCATCAATTTCTTTGCATCAACAATGGATTTATATTTATATTGAAGAAATCCACATCCCATTTGGATGTAATCCCACAATAGGATTGAGGTTTGCATTCCTAGTTAGAATTCAATTTAATTTACTTTGAATATTTCATGCTTTGAAATTCTAATAAAGATTTTTTGAACAATTTACCTAGATTGTATGTTTAATTGATAATTTTATTTGTTATTTTGATTCAATTTTGTTGTACTTGATCAATTGATTTTATACATTCATAGATCCCATACTCTTATAAGGATCTCTTAAAATTAGACCCCTCAAGATTGCATAATTTTACATGAATATTAGCTTCAAAAATGATTGTATTGTTGCAAGTATGAAGGTGATGTCATTGATTTTAACTATGTTATGAGGAAGGTTATTGCATAATGAAGATGTCGAGGATATTGAGAAAATTGTGAAAAAGAGGGAAACAATTTGTTGTAGGTTGTGTGCATGTATAGTTGAGATATTGAGGAAGTGTTGTGAGTACATGGAGATATCTTTGTGTTGTAGTGTCTGGAGATGTGTTGGAATGAAGTAATTTGCTAAGATGGTGTCTCTGGTACTTGGTTTCCAAGTTATTTTGAGAAAATTTGATAAGAAAAGAAAATAGTGGTGTGCAAGTGTTCAGAACGTGCTCTAGGATGTGCTCTTTGTTTCTTTTGTGTTCATGCTAGTCCTGTGTGGATCTGATATGTTTTTTGGGTTGTTAATAGTTTTTATATGCAAAATTTGAGTTTCTAGATCAGCTTACAAAGTTACATATATTCACCAGTGTGTGAACCAATATTTTAGTGGTGTTTTTTGTGGTCTGGGAGAAATGTATTTTCTCCACATTTCTCCATATTTTTGTTTCAAGTTGTGTGGATCCAAGAAGTTTCTTATAATTTTTGTATCTTTTAGAATTCAAAGCTTCACTTGATTTGGTATAGTATAGTGTGTGTTTCATGCATTAGTGTACATATAAGGTTAACCAGATTTTATGGGTTGAAGTATTTTTATGGTGTGATTTTGGATGAAGTCTTTGTTAGATATCATGTGATTTATGGATTATTCCAAATCTTGTTCAACTGAATTTTGTTGTCCTAGAGTTTCAAATTGATTTAATGAAGCATGTATTTAATGTTTTATGGTGTTTATCATGGGTATTAGATGACCTAGTGTAAAAACAACATGTGAAACTTGTGGAAGCGTATTAAGGTGTGTTAGGATTAATTTGGTTTCTAATTAAGGATTTATATACATCACCTTCATTTCTATCCACCATGAGAATGTTTGGGTGTCAACCTATTTTGAAATTTTAAATGTAACAGATAGTTGCTAACCTTGGAGAAGGTTTTTAAAGTTGAGGAAGATATAAATAAGAGTGGTGTTGTTGTAAGATTCAAGAGAGAGGAAAGATAAATGTAATATATATGTGAGAGATCAGTGTGATGTGATTTATAAAAGTATAAATGTGAACTTGAGTAGAGTAGTGTGAATTTCAAAGTGTTGGATTCCTTAAAGCAATGAGCTCTATAATGCCCCGCCAAGTAACCTTAAAGGAAGTTGTAATTAACGTCTTAAACGAACCAAATTTTTTTTATAAAGTGCATTTAACATACACATTCACTTACTAATTAACAACAACCTCTAAGGCTACAAGGTTAGGATTACTTAAACCCACACATACATATTACATATAACCATAGCATTATGAACTTTATGAAATAAACATCATACATCATAAGAATACTACATAACCTAATAAGATAATCAACCAAGATACAATCTCATAAACATTATCTTAATCCAATAGTTACATCACTCATTCCCAGAATGAGGTAATAGTACATAAGGTTACAATTATAGAATTCCACCTCATAACAAAAGAGGGGTAGATAAACTATACAAAATGAAATATTACAATGCAAGGTAATACAACAAGAATCGAGAGTTGTCCATCTGGATGTCACGCCACTAAGTACTGAAGATAGATGGGGACCCAACGGTTTTGGTGCATGTTCCACCCTACCAATGTGGTACCCGAAGGCCCACCCCCCATGCTAGGAGATAGTAACAAAGTAACATGGAGAAAGATTCTACTACCTCTAACCAAAAGCAGACTCATACTGATATAACCAAACAAATGAACTAACAAGTACAACTCAATTACCATACAAGTACAAATCAAGTACAACTCCAATATCACTGACATAGGTCACATTGCTTCCAGACATGAAATAGATCAAGTATGCTTAGGGAACCATACATATAAAACAATTAACAACAGTTGTCCTAGATAGAGTGTCATCACAAGGTTTGTCTGAGATCTCCTCTGGGCATTCTTCATAGGCTCCGGCACAAGTAATCCTGGTGGCCTCAACCGAATCCCGACACTCATACTCACTCATGCGGAATCAACTACCTCTCGTAAGAACAAGATAGTTGATCTTGCCATTCCAGGCCTTCTCACTCATCCCAAGTCTAAACAAGCCCTTGTGTCTATGAGTGAGGATTAAATTATCTTGATTAGTGTGAACTGCATCCTAATCATCTAAGTACATTAATTTAATTATCATTTGATTAACTCACTTCTGAAGGTTACCCGGTTTACCACTTTGGGCTCCGGCCCCTATCAAAAGCCACTCTTCTATTCGACAACACACACCCAAACAATCCACCAAGGGAAATACAAGTGCATACCAACTAGGCATCTTAATCCACTCCAACACAAGGAGGATACAAATAATAGAACTCACTCCAAACATCTTGGAGGCAACAAACACATAGTCCACTCCTTTCATAAGAGGCAACAAGATGAAACCACATAACAAGGTCACTCCATACAAGGAGACACGGATCCCATAATCCACTCCTAAACCAAGGAGGTGCAAACATCCCTGTTCGTGAAAACTAGGTAAAACTGAAAAAACGCCATGCACTACCCAAGGGAAAACAACTGGATGACATAAAGATTCAACAACCTTTATCCTCTAAGTTCTTCTAGAAGACTTATAATTTAGGACTAATACTAAATCCCAAAACCCACAATGCAACTTGACGACATAACAATAAAAGCATTCAAGTCATTAATCAAATCTAATATTTGGATTTCCTAAATCCATATTCATTCAATAGGTAGTGTTGACAAAGTCAAAGACACGATAACTAGATCATCTAAAATAATCATAACCCCTATTTCCCTTTTCATTATTGGAAATCTAAAACAATTAAACTTACTTCCCTTTACTGATTACAGAGAATTAAATCTTTTAACATAATCATGAAGAAGATACTACTTTTGGATATACTAAATCCATATCTCAATTCATTACGTAATTCATTATATCGATAAAACTAAATTAAGAATTCATCTTTTCAGATAAGGAAGAAATTACACTACTATTTAATTATCTAATTGTTCTTAACAAAATAAGTATTTTCAACTATAACTCAAAACATTTCGCTTTAAATTAAATAACCAATTGCCCTTGCAAATTAAATCATTATAAAATTAATCAAATTAACATTTGGTCTCTTCCATAACTTATTGTGTTAAAATAAGATCAATATTTGGACTATAACCCAATATCATATATATATTTTTCCAATTAAATCAAATTAATAATTGGACCTTTTACACATGAATTTAAATTTCACAATTAAATTTTAAATTATGCATTCTTTAAATCAAATATTTAACTCTTTCAATTAAACTTTAACATGCCATTTTAAAATAAACAATAATTTTCTCATACGTTTATAATTTTAATTCCACTAATCTAATATACAAATTTTATTTAAAATAATATAAATAAATATAATACTTTAATATTATAAATTATAATATAAAATATTATAAAATAATATTTTAATATTATAATAACAATACATAAAATATTAATATTTATAAATATCAATTTATTATTATTTTATTATCAAAGTAGCCATAAGAAAATAACTTAACAACAGTCTCATGTTTCAACCATAACTCAAAAAATACGATCTGGGTATTTTCGATTTCTTGATAGGGATAAGAAAATTTCAAAATGAAAAAACCCTTTAAATTTCCTGACAACCCAGTGTGTGTAAGTGGAGTTATAGGTGACGCAACCAGACCATTTTATCATGAAAAACATAACTATCCTGCAGATTTTAAAATCTGATTTTTAATAATAAACAGAGGGTTTCATTTTCTAAAAACATTCTAAATGTATTGTTCAATCTCTATGTTTGATTTCAATAACAACATAATCAATTTCCCCAAATAATTTAAATTCAATTGAGGTTTTCACAATTTTTACTCAAGAATTTTCACAAGCAAAGGCTATAAATTTATTTAATTCTTTTCTCCTAATATCAAATTTGTTTTCTAAAATAGATTTAACAAACAAATCTTTAATCACTATTGTTTAAAAAAAAACAATCAAGAACAATAAAACACAAAGAGGAAAACCTGGTACAAGAAGCTACAGGAAGAGATGAATTTCTGATGCAAGCCTCCTCCAAAGATTTCCTGAATTTTCTTCAATCCTCCAATGAATCCAATCCAAAACCCAACAAATGCAAACAATATTTCCTTCAATCAATTCTACAATCAAAACCTTCTTCAAACCTTTGTGCAAATTTTCCAAAATTTCTTCCCTGTTGTAAAAATGTATTTTTTTCTAAATCTCTTTCTCCCTAAAATTAAAACATATATTTTTTATAAATCAAAAATACCTAATACAACCCTAATTCACATTACATGCCAATTAGATATTTCAATTTCAATTTCAATTTCAATTTCACTTTTCGAAAACCCACTTTCAATTTAAAAGACAATTTCAAATAATAAATTAATCTCCAAAGTTGCAACTAATTTCCTAAATAAACATTTAATTACAATTTTTAATTTAATTGCCACACATCTAAATTAAATTCCAAAATTAATTTTAATTCTTTTATTTCCTTTCATTATCTTGCATCACGTTTAATTAATTAATTTAATTATTTAATAACTAAATTCAACCCCCTTGGATTAAATTTAATTAATTAAATAATTTAAATATAATTAATTAATTTAAATATAAACTTTTATCCACATTGCATTATTTAAATTAAATAACTATCAACATGATTTAAATGCAATTATTTTAAATATCTATTTCCAAATCAAGAATCCTTCAGAATTAAATAACATTAAAACAAGACAGACAATGACTCGACACACACGATTGACGACACACTAAGGCTAGGGTGTAGACTTGACACATGTTACCTAGCTACTATCTCCTGTTCAACTTAACTATTGGATCAACACGCTCAAACCTGTGAAACTAGGTGGAGTTGATGTCATGTACCTGCAATCCTGCAACCAAGTAAACAACATCATACAATATATCCAGCATATAATACACACCGTAAAGAAGGAATTACGGATTCGCAGGGCGCTCGCAAGTGAGTGATGCAAACCCGTCTTCTTCACCAATACACTCATCAAAACTGACACTTCCATCATAATTCTGATAATCTTATAGTAACATTTCATGTTAACTCTACAACATCATTAATCCATAATGCATGTAAGACAATAATCAGATAACTACATCCCACAATAATAGTTGTCGCTCAATAGTAGCGATCAAAACATCATAACAAAATGTATCCAGTATCAATGTAACTACAACCAAACATAGCATAAAGCAACTTGAACAAGAAGCAAAATGGAGGGGTATTACAAACTCAAGGTGTCCAAAATCTTTCATGTAAGGTTGTGAAAGTGTTGGATCATTTGTGATGGATTCCTTGTTTAATTGAGAATTTTTATTTTTGTAACATTTCTCTTTTATCTTCTTTGTTTTTTTTTTATGGCAATAAGCCTTTTTGGATAGTGTGCCCTATTCTGGTAGTGTTCCCATATACCGATTTTGCAATTAATTATATTCTGAGCTAATCCTCACTTTGATTTTCCCTCATTGGGTTTTCCACGTAAATCTAGTATTCTCTTGTTTATGCTGTTCTTATTTTTGTTTATGTTATTTGCATTTCATGATTAATCACTTTAACATAATAAGGGTTTAATGTATTCTTTTGGATCTAATTATTATTGAAGGTTTTGATGTTTGAATTTCCTACAACTGATTCACCCGGGCCCTCTCATTTGTCTTGTTCATTCAACAATTAGTATTAGAGAATGTTTCCTTGGAGAAGATCTTAATCACTTAAGGTAGATCCAAGATGGAAAACATGTTGTATTGTCTTAGATTTGATGGAATAGACTATGCATTATGGAATACGAAGATGGAAGGATAACTGGCATCTCATGGATTTGAGATTAAAAATGCAATAAAGAATCAATATACTACACCTGTAAATGGTCCAAGCACAAGCGATGAGATCAAGGAACAAAGGGTCATCCCACAAGAAATGGTTTACACCTTTTGACCAAACTTGACATTGAAATCAACATTTTCAGAAAAAAATTCACTTTCTCACACCTATAGTAGGTAAACTATTAGGAATTTGAAAATTATGTACACTAGTGATTTGTGAAATTTTGTCTATAGATTTTAAATGTATTTTTTTAATTTTTTTTTTTTTTTTGTATCTCCTTTGATAACTAGTTTTTAATAGTAAACAACATTTTTTAAAAGTGATGTGTACTTTGGCACACAAATTTTTTTCTAGAAAGGATAAAATTCTAATTCTTTTGAATTTAGATTGATAACACTAGTATCTAGTTCTTTCATTTTGTTTCATAACATTTTGTTGAATATTTTTCTTTTAATTAAGTTTTGAATTCAAACCAATTACAATTTAGACATAGGTGCACTTCGGCTCACAAATTTTTTTTGGTATGTATTGAAATTCAATTTTTCTTTTCTTGTTGGAATGATGAAATCAATACCTAGTGTCTATATATTTTTCAAAAAAAAATCTCAAATTTACCTTTTTTTCACAATGATTTTTCACTAAACTGGATGTTCGATGAAAAACCTATGTTTAGTAAAACTAAAATATAAAATAAAAAATAAAAATAGAATATATTAAATTTATAGTTGTTGGAAGGCACGTTTCGATCACTATTGTCCTCTACCTTGGTTTATCAAGTCGAATACATTTGCATCTCCTTCTCGAGATTTAATAGTAAAAAAAATGTATAAATTTTGAAATAGTGGAGGGGGTGGTGAAAAAAGGGGGGTTCAATAGAACCCCCCTTCTAATTAAGGGGGTTCATTCTAACACACTTCATTAGAAGGGGGGTTCCAATGAACCCCTCTATATGATGCAAGTGGGGGTTCATTAGAAGGGGGTGGGATTTTATTAGAAGAGGGAGGGGGGTTCATTTGAAGGGGTCTTCATTCAAACCCCCTTCATTAGAAGGGGTAAGCCAGTTTAATTTTTTTGATGGGAATTTCTAATTTTAATTCATGGAAAAAATTGTAACCCACTATTGTGGCTTTACAAAAGAGGTAAATACTATGAAAAGATTTATTCTTGTGAATAGTCTTTCAAATTTTGAATTGGTTAATGTTATGAATCATAAGACTGCTAAAGAAGTTTGGGATGATCTTGAAAGTATTTATGAAGGTGATGAAAAGGTTAAACAAGTAAAGTTGTAGAATTTAATGATACAATTTGTGACCTGAATTTATGAAGATGAAACAATTACAACCTACATCTAAAGAGTTGACGAGCTGGTAAGTGCAATGAGAGGTCTTGGTGCACAAGTCAAAGAACCTAGGGTGGTAAATAAAGTTCTCAAATCTCTTCCTAATTCTTATAGTGAAAAGATATCTTTTATTGAATATGTTGCAAATTTTAATACTTATTCTAGAGATTAGTTGATTGATACATTAGCTTCATTTGAAATGGGAAAACTTAGCATGCGAAATGGAACAAAAGTGGAGACTACTTTTATGGATAGAAAATAAAAAAAATGATGATTCAGATGGAGATCTTGATGATGTGGAAGCTAATTTTGTAAGAAGAATGAAAAAGGGCACTAGTAAGTACAAAGGTAAACTACCTTTCAAATGTTTTAGTTATGGAAATATAGGTCATTATGGTTCTAGATGTCGAAATAGAGTTGTGAACAATAAAAGTAAGAATAACAAAGGAAATATGATTAAAAGAAGCTATTATATAAGAGAAAATGCTAGTATTTTTAATGATGAATATGATTATAGAGATGTCAATGAAAATGAATGCTTGTTCTTGGCTTTGAAATATGAAACTACTTATACTAACTTCCAAATTTGTGTGAACAAAAGTATTCCAAAGAAGAAGGATAAAGTAGAAGGTACTTTGGTTTCTTCTGTTCATGTTAAACAAGATAAGAACTACTGGGTTGTTGACAATGGCTGCTCTAATCACATAACTTGAGAAAAAAGTAAGTTTGATAAACTTGAAAAGTATGATGGAGGATTAGCTAAACTTGGAGATGATTAAGGAGCTAATATTTGTGGAATAGGTTCAATCAGTTTTGATGGCAAGCATAATAATGAAGATGTTTACTATGTTAAAATTTTAATGCATTATCTCTTGAGTGTTCGACATGTGTGTAGGAAAGGATATAATCTTGTATTTAAGGATGAAAGATGTGAGATTAGAAAAGGGTCCATAACTGTGATTGTTGTTGGTAAAAGGACAGATGAAAACATCTATCAGCTTAAAGGTGTTGATGTTGAATGCTTTATGTCTCAAATTAATTGCAGTTGGTTATGGAAATAGAAGATGTGTCACATGAATTTTGATAATTTGGTTAGAATTAGTTCGGTTCATACAGTGAGAGACCTACCTAGAAACACAAAGCTTATCAATTTTATTTGCAAGAATTGTCAATTTGGAAAATAAATAAGGAGTATTTTAAGGGAAGGGAAAAATCTACTACTAGACTACTAGAACTAATACATACAAATCTTTGTGATCCTACAAGGGTGAGAAGTATTCAAGGTAATAGGTTTTGCATGCTTTTGATTGATAATTACTCTAGAATGGCATGGGTTACTTTAATTAGATATTGATGCAGAGTAGGGTGGAGATTATCAACACAAACTCAATTAAACAAAATTTACAACTTTGAAACCCTAACTTGGTGATTTTCTCTCAAATCCTTCAATTTCCCCTAGTATTACTCCAAACAAGGGTTTTCCCACAAAAATTTCAGAGCAGACCCAATACCAAAAATATGATAACCATTCAAGATACCCTTTATCCACTTAAAAATATATCAAACTCTTAGATAGGGTTGTTTTGGAATATAACTCTCAAAATTGGACTACTACACTCCCAACTAGGCCTAATTAGGCTAGTTCAACAAGGCAACTATTGATTTTGTAATCTCCAAACCTCAATTCTTCATTCTAGAGCTATCAAAATGTCATATGGGGTCTACACATAAAATTTACATCAACTAGAATGATCTCCAAATAACTTTTCTTCAAAATCCTAAGTCTACCTATCCTCCTAAGCCTAATACATGGTGATATTAGGCTAGGGATGCATCAAAATTGGCCCTAACTCCATCCCCTACTCTTTTAAACACCAACAACACTAAAAGAATCCTACCTAAATCTATTCCACTGATTATCAGATTTTCTCACCAGTGGAATGGTCCCAAATTCATGTGTCTTCAATTAAATCCTCACAAACTAAGGTTTCTTAGCAGTTTACAATAAATTGGCTCTAACTCACCCCAATTTTAATGAAAATAGATGAAATCACTTGAAAATGTGAGCTAATTAATTCCATCACAAATTCCAATTTAAATTAGCACATTTATAGGATGTACAAAACCGTACTATCTTCTATAGCAACAATAAAATAATATAAAACATAGAAAATAGAGTATGTTTTTATTGTTTGATCTCCAAAAAAACACCAGAAGATTGCATCAACCACATAAGGCAAGATCTAAACATGTACCAACCAAAACAACCATTTTCCAACTACCTTTTGAATTACCAATAGTTCATCTTCCCAAAACCCAAAAAATGTAGAAGTTGCTTGAGCAACTTTGCAACTTTTTGCAAAACTCGACATCCTAATCCAAAACCGACCCCACATGACTTAAAACATGAAACATGGTCTAAATAGACCTTATTACAAACAAAATTGACTTAAAAACTCAAAAAAAAAAACTTGACCCCTTTTATGCATCATGAAAGCCTATAGTGCCCTAGACCAGATATAAATTTGACACACTAGATATATTCAAAGCATTTAAAGTAGTGGCTGAGAATTAAATGCATTTGAAAATAAAATGTTTGAGGTATGATAGTGGTGGAGAGATCACCTATAATGAGTTTAACATATTTTTTGAATTTCATGGAATAAAGAGGTACTTGTCTATCCCTAGAACTCCTCAAGAGAATGGAGTGGTTGAAAGGAAAAACTAGATGACTCAAGAAGTTGCTAGGACTATGATGAAAGAAAAAAACCTACCAAAAGTCTACTAGAGAGAAGAAATTCATACTATTGTTTACACACTTAATAGAGTTCAAGCGAAAGATAACAACACAAAGACCCCCTATGAGTTATGGTATGGAAGGATTCCTACTAACAAGTACTTTAAAGTGTTTGGAAGAAATGTTATATCAAAAGGGATGAGGAAAAATTAGGAAAGTTTGATACAAGGTTTGATGAAGGTATTTTCCTTGGATATTCTTCTAAAATCAAAGCTTATAGATGTTACAACAAAAGGCTAAAAAAGATTGTTGAAAGTGCAAATGTTAAGGTTGATGAAGATTTGCATTTAATTCAATTGTTGTAGATGGATATATGTTAGATGAACTTTCTTGTGGAGAAGAAGAAGAAGAAAAATTTAAAGAAAAATAAATATAGAATGAAGAGGAAAAAGATCTAGAAAAGACCCCCAAGACCCCTAAGTATGTGAAAAATAATCATTCCAAAGAATAGGTCATTGGAGATAAGAGTAAAGGATTATTGACAAGAAGCAAAGCTACTAAAGATGAGGTAATTTTTTTTTTACTTTCTAAAGGTGAACCTAAAAGAGTGAGTGAGGCATGTAAAGATGAATATTGGATGAAGGAAATGAAAGAATAACTTATGCAAATTGAAAAAAAACTAGACTTAGGAATTGGTTCCTAGAGTGACAAACAAGAACATAATTGGAACTAAGTGGGTTTTTCAAAAACAAACTGAATGATACTGGAGAAGTGGTAAGAAATTAAGCAAGGCTTGTGTTTAAGGGTTACTCACAAGTGGAAGGAATAGAATTTGAGGAAATATTTTCCCATTTTCTAGGATGGAAGCTATCATAATGTTTCTAGCATTTTTGACATACAAGGAATTTAAATTTTATTAGATGGATGTGATGTCAAATTTTCTGAATGGTGAATTAGAATAAAAGGTTTACATGGAACAACCAAAATAATTTCAATTATTAGATTAACCAAATATGGTTTTCAAAATGAAAAAGGAATTATATGGATTGAAGCAATCTCCTAGAGCTTGGTATGTAAGATTGGACATATATTTGTTAGAGCAAGGATTCAATAAAGGAACACATATAGTAATAGTTACTTCAAAATTGAGGAAGATAAAATCTTTATAGTGGTTGTGTATGTGGATGATATTATCTTTAGAGGCAATAAATCTGTGCATAAGAAATTTGTAGAAGAGATGGAGAAATTTTTTGAGATGTCAATGTTTGGGGAGATGAATTTATTCCTTGGGCTACAAATCAACCAAATAGTTAAAGGCATTTTTATTTCATGGTCAAAATATGTCAACGAAATGTTGAAGAAGTTTGTAATGGAAGAAACCAAACTACTATGCACTGCTATAGTGATTGGTTGCAAATTGAGCAAGGAAGATGAATCACCTAAGGTTGATCAATGAAATATAGATCTATAATTGGTGGACTATTATATCTAACTACTACTAGAATAGATATCATGTATGTAGTTTGTCTTGTGGCTAGATTTCAAGAAGATACTAAACAACCACATGTTGCAATTCTATGAAGATGATATTCAAATATTTACACATATGTAAATTGTGCTAGTTGTATTGCTGATAAGAAAAGTACAAGTGGTGGTACATTCTTTCTTGGATGTAGATTGGTGTCATGGTTAAGTAAGAAGAAAGATTCAGTTTCTTTATCAACTACAAAGGATGAGTATATCACAGTAGCATCTTGTAGCATACAAGTATTGTGGATGAGACAAACATTGAAGGATATCAAATTAGTGTATGATGAGCCTATATCTATCTTTTGTGATAATACAAGTGAAATTAACATTTCAAAGAATCCTATGATGCATTCAAGGACAAAGCATATATCAATCACGTATCACTTTCTAAGAGAGAAGGTTATGGAGAGTGAGGTTAAACTTGAATATGTACCTACAAAGGATCGAATTTTTAACATATTCACTAAGTCTCTTCCTAAGGATACCTTTGAGTATCTTCAAGAGAAGTTGGGGGTTATTCCCCACCCTTATTTGAACTAGATGCATATGGAGGTACATCAGTTTAGTGGATCTATGGATTCATCTCTTTTTTAGACTGGTGTTGGTGGCTACCTCTCAAGGGGAGTATGTAGTGTCATGTGTTGTCATTGTGCAAAATTTCTGATTTGATTGGGTGAACTCCTAAGGGGGAGTATTTCGAACAATTATCTTAATTTAGTGTCATAGGGAGAGAAAATGTAAAATACTTTATCCTTTTCCATTGATGTCAAAGGGAAAGAAAGAATCATGTGAAAAAAATTATCTACTCAAGGGGAGAAAAAAGAAAGAAAATCATAAGAAAGTGTATTCAGAGCTATTGTTTTGTCTTTGATGTTTTTTAACATCATGTGTTTTCATCAATGAAAAAGGTGGAAATTGTTGCAAGCATGAACATGTTATCATTGATGTGAACAATCTAGTGTTGTCGTTGATGTCAACTATATGTTGAGGAAGGTTATTTCATAATGAAGATGTCAAGGATATTGAGAAAATTGTGAAAAAGAGGGAAACAATTTGTTGCAAGTTATGTGCATGTATAGTTGAGATATTGAGGAAATATTATGAGTACATGGAGCTATCTTTATGTTGTAGTGTCTAGAGATGTGTTGGAATGAAGTGATGTGCTAAAATGGTGTCTTTGGCACTTGGTTTCCAAGTGCTTTTGAGAAAAAATTGATAAAGAGAGAAAAGAATGTTGTGCAAGTGTTGAAAACTTGCTTCACATTTCTTCTATGTTTATGTCATGCCTGTGTGGATATGATATGTTGTTCTAGGTTGTTATTAGTTGCTTTATCTAGAATTTGGGTTTTTGGATTGTCATATAGAGTGAGATATATTCACTAGTGTGTGAACCCATTTTTCTATGGTGTTTTCTATTGTCTAGGAGAAATGTACTTGATTTGAATTTCTCTGCATTTTTGTTTTCTGTTGTGTGGATCTATGAATTTTATTGTAATGTTTGTATCTTTCAAAATTCAAAGTTTCAATTGATTTGGTATAGTACAATGTGTGTTACATGCATCAGTGTGCATATAAGGTTAACTGGATGTTCTCAATTGAAGTATTTCTATGATGCAAATTTGGAAGAAGTATTTGTTGGGTCTTAGGTGGTTCGTGGATTATTCTAGATTGTGTTCAAGTGAATTTTTTTGTTTGGAAGTTTTAGATTGATTTAAGGAAGTGTGTACTTGATGTTTTATGTTTTTTAGCATGGGTGTTGGCCGACCTGGTGTTAATAATACCTGTGAAGCTTTTATAATCATATTGAGGTGTTTTAGGATTAAATTGGGTCCTATTTAAGGATTTATATAGGTCTCCCTCATTCTTATCGACCATGGGAATGTTTAGGTGCCAACCTATTTTGAAATTTTAAATGTAACAAATAGTTGTTGACCTTGGAGAAGGTTTTCAAGGTTGAGGATGATATAAATAAGAGTGCTGTTGTTGAAAGATGCAAGGGAGAATAAAGATAGATGTGAGATAGATGTGAGTGATGAGTTTGATGTGAATTATAGAAGTATAGATGTGAATTTGAGCAGATCAATGCGAATTTCAAAGTGTTGGATTCTTGAAAGTAGTGAGCTAAAGGTTTATGCAATATTTCATGCAAGGCTACAAAAGTATTGGAGAATTTGTGGTTGATTCCTTGTTGCATTGATAATTTTTTCTTTGTGTAACATTTCTCTTCTATCTTCTTTGTTTCTTTCTATGGCAGTGAGTCGTGTCTATGAACCTTTCTAGATAGTGTGTACTATTCTAGTAGTTAGCCCCTATATTGTTCTTGAAATTGCTTATTTTGTGAGCTAATCCTCACTATGGTTTTTCCCTCATTGGGTTTTCCATGTAAATTTGGTGATATCTTGTGTATTTTGTTGCTATTTCAATTTTTGTTATCCGCATTTCATGATTAATCACTTTAATAAAATAAGGGTTTAATGTATGCTTGTGGCTCTAATTATTGTTGATGATTTTGATGTTTTAATTTGCTTCTATTGATTCATCCCCCCCTCTCAGTTGTCTTGTTCATTCAACATGTATATGGGTGGAAGCATAATATTTTTTCCCATTTGTAGGAAATTTCATTAAAAAAATTCCTACAAAAAAATCATTGAATAGCTCCAAAAGGACATTTATTCAAAGGTAAAGGACATATAACATGTCCATATGGCCTAATACAGTTCAAGGAGGCTCAAATCAATATTTTCTCAATGTTCAAAATAAAAATCCATCTCACGTGTCTATAATTCTAAAGAATGTTATTTGGATAAAGAGTTTTAACATAGAAAAAGTTACCAGTATATAATAAGGAGGGAGTAATAGGATTGGAACCTAAAGGAATCATTCAAATGTACATTAAGAGGTAAAAAAAAAGGTAAATAATTTATTTAAGTGGAAGGATTAATTTGTTTAATATTCTATATGATAAAATTATGACCACATTAAAAATCATCCATACTTTATCTACATTAAAATTAATCCTTCTCTAAAGAAGGAGAATCCTATGCCATTAACTCATTGATTGTATTATAATATGTATGGATATATTAACCCTTGATTAGGTTATAAAATCATTTATATAGTCTTATATATGTATTTGGGTTGATATAGGGTAGAATCTATCACATAAGTATGGTATATATTAGAGGTAGTATTTAGCTTGTTGTAATCATATTCCAAATTTTATTTACATTGAAGGATTTTCAAGGTTTTTCCTTTTAAATGTATTATAATTATCAAGTATTTGCAGGTGATTTTTATTATATTTTGAAGATTATTTTATTTTATCTTCTCTTTTATAAGTTATTTAATTACATAGTTAACTTATTTCAGAGTACCATGGAAGTGAAAGGATTCCAAATTAGGAGATACTTAAAGGAAAATATTTTTTTCCTAAAAATTAACTAAATTTAATGAATTTAGGAGAAATAATAAGCGGTACTAAAATATATGATATATACCTATATAGTTGTATATTATTCTAATGTGAAATATAATTCTTAAATAGTTGTTGAAATATGATTTAAATTTAATGTTGTGATATTGGGGATCAAAATCTACAAAACATAATTTGGATTTAATTTCCATCACTAGGTTTCAATAGGTTATAGTGTCTCCTTAGTTTCTATATAATAGTTAATTAGAACTAGTAACAACTAATATCTCTCAAATACAAAGTTCATTTGGATGATGCCAAGATATAAAAGATCCTAAGGGAAACAAATACCTAAGAGCTAGTTTTTTTTCTTACACATTTTAATTACTCCTCCTAGGCATTAACAAGAGTCTTCCCTAACAAAATATTTTTAATAGATTTCAATAAAGTCTTACGAAAAATATTGGATCAATTTTATAGCTAAAATGTATAATAATAATTCCAATATAAACTATATGTCATTCAAGTACCTTTATTTACCCTAATAGAGTAATTTAGTGATGAACTATAGAGATGAACATTTGAACTCTAAGTATGAGTTGTAACACCTCTCCAACCTTAGCCTGGGTAAAATAGTATTTTAATTTTGATTTAGCATTATAAATGTTATTATATTGAGATTAGACATTGATAATTATCATGATTAGTTATTATGTTGGACTACATGCTTAGTTATCATTTCTTTTGTATGATTATGGATAGGAAAGGGAGGATGTCGTAACACTCGTATCTGAGAGGCTTACGATATCATGATCCTCTTCCTAATGACTGAAGTTTCTTTCTAAACTATATGATATATGTTATATGCGCATGTACTTTGATGTGTAATTGGAGTGATGCAGGTACTGAATATCGACTCCGCTTGGATTCACAGGCCTGAGCGTACTCATATTCCCCGGTGGTGGTAATTGGAGGTAGTCATACAGGCCAAAAGTTCCCTACCCTAGCCCTCTATACCTCTTTAGTGCAATGCTCCTGTGTTGTTTTACCATCCGGTTACCTAACAGTAATGTCCTGAGCACCTTTCAACCATATGTCCGACACACCTTTTAGTTGTATGTGGTTTTCCAGTATGCCTTGTTGAGGTATTTGGTCTTGGTATTTCTTTAATATTTTGTGATTGTATATATATATATATATATATATTTATTTATTTAATTTAGATTGTCGGTGTTCTAATGTGGTTCCATTGGTATCTTCACGTTTTTTTTTATGGTATTTTTTGATGGTTAAATTGATGGGGATTTGAATTGTTATTCCCTTGAGGTTTTAAATATTTTATATAAATGATTTATTAATCTTTTGGGGCAGCCTTGTGCAATTTTAATTTTGCTTAATTTGTGACATTAATTAATTGTTTCTTTTGGGGGAGCTTTAATAGCTAGTTTATCTAATGTTTTATTTTTTATTTTTTTTTAGTTTTGGAATATATAAAAAGAGAAAAAAAAGGTTTTGTTTTGGGGATGATTACCTTTTGGGAGAGAAGCAAATTTTTTGTTTTGGATAGAGAAAAAAACCCCATGATTTGAGCAATTGAGGTTGGGAAGGTTGTGAAGGTTTTCTGAGAAGAAATTCATGGGTGGTAGATTGTTGAAATCAGCGCGCCATTTCTTACTTGCTGTCCGGATTTGGAGCTTGATTGTGTCTTCTTCTTTTGACATTCCACCATTTACTTTTTGAAGCATATTGAGGTATTTTTTTGTTGTACTTCAATTTTAAGTGGCTGGTAATTTGGGTATTCCCTCATGCTTCTTGTATGGCTAGTATTTTTCTGATTTGAGTTGTTTTTATTTTACGAAAATTGGAGGAACTCTTCCATTTCATTTTTGTATGGCTTGGGGTTTGAATGAGGGCTGTATTTTAAAATTTAATTTATTCTCATTACCATTTTGATGAAAACAAATTTTAAGAGTGGTTTTGATGTAGAAATGCCAAGATCTCAACTGGGTCTTTGGCAGATTTTTAATCTGAGCACTTTTATTTTTTGATGATTTTCTTGCCATTTGTTTAAACATTTTTTCTTGTTGTTCATATACCACCTACTAAAAATGTGAAAATAAAGTGGATTCTATGTCCACATGCTCATATGTCAACTGGGTTTTTGTAGATTTAATTTATGGGCAGTTTTATTTTTCCATGCATTTTCTTGCCCAATTGGCCAAAATGGCATTTTTTGAACAACACCTCTTGTTCTGGGCTAAACTCAAAATTAGAAGGTGGTTTTCAATTAGAAACACCAAGATCTGAATTGGGTCTGGCTTATAAATTCAATCCGGGCACTTTGAATTTTTATGTAATTTTGATTCCTCTATTTCATGATATATTTCAGCTGTTAAATGAGATTTTACAACAATATTGTCTTGGCTGCTTTAAATGGTTTCTTTGATAGAAAATTATGTCTTTCCTTTTTATCTCATATTACTTGGATCCATCATTTGGTTAAATGAGAAAAGCTTAGGTCTAGGTAAAAGAGTGGTTATATGGAGTGGCTCTTTATGGGCCCGAGGCCCGCAAGTGGCTGCCAGGGGAACTAGTAGCAGAGTTAGAGAAAAGAAGTGATAAATAAATAAAAATAATGGGGTAAAACACTAATAAGATAATGAGTCCTTGTGCATGAATTTGAGCGCTTGTAAAGGCTAAGGATGCACTCGAGAAGGCCTATCCACCTATAGGACGTTGAGTTATCCGTGTGTGGGGCATTGATTTGGGCATGGTCGAGTCTCCTCATCCGATTTGTAATCTTGCATCTTGTATCGCAGTAGTCTTGAGTAGTACCTGACATGATAATATATGAGTATCTCCATATTGTGATATTTGCTTTATGCATTATATGATGTGTTTGCTTCGTGTCTGATGTGAGTGTTGACCATATGTTACCCTTGCCTTGTTATTTCTGCTTAGGCCTTGTGACTACCTCTGAGCATGGTGGGGTAGTCTCTCTGGAGTCCACATGGTAGGGAGGCATTTCCACTACCATTGGGGACCGATGTATAGGTTTCGAGTACCAGTTGGAGTTGATCTCTCTCTCTCTCTTGTATTTGTTTATCTTATTTACTCATGTACATGCCTTTGTGGATATATCTTATCAGATGTAG
Source organism: Sequoiadendron giganteum (assembly GCA_007115665.2). Taxonomy (NCBI): domain Eukaryota; kingdom Viridiplantae; phylum Streptophyta; class Pinopsida; order Cupressales; family Cupressaceae; genus Sequoiadendron; species Sequoiadendron giganteum. The sequence goes on from CM021108.1 coordinate 245,250,591, forward strand.
TATCTTGTTCATGGAAATGCTATTGTATTCATACTTGTTCTTTTATGCACATTGTATTCTCTTGAGAGAGAAAGTAATCATAAATTAAATGAGAAGGTATATTATGTTTTATTTGGTTTATGGGTTCCAGTGTTGGTATCGGACTCAATTGTTCTATGATAATCCTTAAGTCCTTTTCTTTCATTAATTTTCATGTTTAAATGAGATCCATGGTTGTGTATTTATTCATCTCGGTAGGCTGCAAAGGTTCCGGAGCACCCGTTCCTTTTGTTGTTGCTTTGTGTGTTGCAGCAACAAGTTTCAAAGCAATGAGCTCCAGAACTACAAGTTCTGGAGCACCGACGCCCTCTGTTTGCTAACCAGTTGGTAGCAATAGGTTCTGGAGCAGTGAGCTATGGAACTTCAAGTTCTGGAGCACAGGCACCCTATGTTTGCTGACCTATGGGCAGCAACAGGTTCTGAAGCAGTGAGCTCCGGAACAAGAGGGTTCTGGAGCAGAAAGCTCCAATGCAACTTTTGGAGCTATCTTGCTTGCTCCCAATCGGATTTCCTCTAGAGGATGGATTAGTCCCCTCCTCCGGGTGGTACCTTCAGTCATACTTGGCCATGTTTTCTTGTCAGTGTATCAGTTTGGTAATTTAATTTATGTGTAAGTTAATCTTTCTTGTTAATTTTTTTTTATCTTGTCCCTTTTGGCTCTTAACTTCTGGGAATTCATAGTGGGATGTTACATCTGGTATCAGAGCCCATGTTCACACACTAGGAGCTCTGGCATACAAGAGCCTTCTATGTTATATTGTGTTTGGTGTGTGTGGCATGAACTTGCTATATTATTTTCAAATAGTCTTGTTGATTAGCTTTCATGCCTCAGTATGGTGTATAGACCGTCCTTGTGAGGATCCATTTTAATGTGTTCTTTGTTGAGGATCATTTTAGAGGGTTAAGCTTCCCAACCTTGTCTTTTGTTGTGGAGGAATGATGCCTCCTAGGCCTTGCCTTACCCTATGAGATTGAAGTGATTCCCTTGGTTGAGAGTCTCCCGAGGTTGAGATTGATTGCTTCCCTATATCTTGTGTTGTGGGTGGGCATGTTGGACCTTAGCTTGTTGAGGGGTTTTAGGTGACATGTGTTGCCTAAAATTACCCTTTCTTGGTTTCTTAGTTCTTGTTGTTGGAAAGTTTGTTTGACAGTGAGGGTGTCAAGAAGCTTCGTTTGTGTGTATTTCCTTTTTGTTCTTTACCTCCTTGAGCGAGTGATTTCTAGATTGACCTTATGTGGTTCTGGAGTTGCTTTTGCATTTTATATTGAGATTATAAATATGGTAATAGAAAATTAATTATCATGTTGTTAGTTCATAGAGATTATTGCATGCTCTCTTATGATTGATGCATTTGTGTGAAAGTGGTTATGTGACGATGAAACCATGTTTGCATTCGTGCCTATGTCAGAATTGTAAATATCCCTCTCCTTCACTCTCTTCTCATTAGTTTAATGAAGATGCCTATCTTTGAGTGTGTGGTGTATTGAAATCCATTGTATGCTTATTTCTTATGAGCAGATGTTTATGCATTCATGAAGATTTTTTTTATTAGATCAAACCTTGAGTAAAGGACCTAAGTCCCTAGGTTGCATTCATAATCATAGAACATGTATGAATGTGAATAGAAAATTATTCTGCATTAAGTAAAAACTTAGAGAAAAAGGGAATAATGAATCCATTGCATGTTAGTGATAGATGCAAAATTTTAAATGTATGTTGAAGTTATAGTGCTACACACCTTGTCTTGAGTAAAAATTGTAATGATATTGGATTGTGTATAGGAAATAAATGTTATTAACATATGTGTGTAGTAAGGTGATTTATCACTTAATAGTAGTGAATGTGAATGTGAGAATTTTTATGGCAATGTTGATTTACTCCATGTGGCACTCTAATATATTGTATGCAATAAAAGTTGTAATTATAAAATTTTGTTTAATGACATTATATTATTGAAAAGAAAAGATTGTATGGATGATTGGAGTACGTGATCTTGGAAAGTTTGTATTGACCTTGCATAATTAGAGGTGGATAATGGTTTTATTTTGGTAAGAGGAAATTGGAAAACTTACTCCCTACTATGTAAACATCTTGTATTAGTGCTCATGTTGAGTGTTGTGAATATCATGTGCTTGAGTTGTGTTCCTATGGGATTGTGGTACAGGATACCCATCCATGGATGATATGATTTTGGAAAGAGAATCACATTGGTTATAGAAATATATGTATTTATGGTATGTGATCTTTGAAAAGTAATGGATTTGAGTATGTAAATGTAACCCCCCTGCAAATGTGATAAACCAATAATTGTGCATTGGTTGAGTCTTGTGAATACCCCGTACTTGTTTTGTGTGACATGGATGGTGATATAGTGTACCTCTTCATGAGGAATATGTTGTATTTCAAGTATGGGATTAACCATAACATTATGTGTGCTTGTATGTTTATTACTTAATTGAGGGCCAACCCATGCGTGGTTGAAATTTATATACATAAGAGTAGCCAAAAGTTAGTTTCATAGATTCTCTTCTTTTGGTTCTCTAGTCCCTCACTCCGTGAAGGGGTAGTAGCAGCCACAAAGTTCCTTGGGCAGAGTGTGTAGCATGTGCATATTGCAACATAGAGCAGTCTTAGCTCAACCGATCCAAAGGAAAGTACTCACTACTTCCCCTTATGATGGATCAAGGTAATTGATCCATATGTGCTAGTCTTTTCCCCAGTTTTTAGTACAACAACATTGGTTTGTTAGTATTGCTTGGCCACTTGTAGGGGCATTGAGCTGGCTTTAGCGAGGTATTTCTATGCAGGGTATTTCTATATGGTTAAATTGATGGGGATTTCAATTGTTATTCCCTTGAGGTTTTAAATATTTTATATAAATGATTTATTAATCTTTTTGGGCAACCTTGTGCAATTTTAATTTTGCTTAATTTGTAACCTTAATTAATTGTTTCTTTTGGGGGAGCTTTAATAGCTAGTTTATCTAATGTTTTATTTTTCATTTTGCTTTGATTTCAGAAAACATAAAAAAAGAAAAGAAAGTTTTGTTTCGAGGATGATTACCTTCTGGGAGAGAAGCAAATTTGATGTTTTGGATGGAGAAGAAAACCCCATGATTTGAGCAATTGAGGTTGGGAAGGTTGTAAAGGTTTTCTGAGAAGAAATTCATGGGTGGTAGATTGTTGAAATCAGCGCGCCATTTCTTACTTGTTGTCCGGATTTGGAGTTTGATTGTGTCTTCTTCTTTTGGCATTCCACCATTTACATTTTGAAGCATATTGAGGTATTTTTCTAATGTACTTCAATTTTATGTGGCTGGTAATTTGGGTATTCTCTCATGCTTCTTGTATGGCTAGTATTTTTCTGATTTGAGTTGTTTTTAATTTACGAAAATTGGAGGAACTCTTCCATTTCATTTTTGTATGGCTTGGGGTTTGAATGAGGGCTGTTTTTAAAAATTTAATTTCTGCTCATTACCCTTTTGATGAAAACAAATTTTAAGAGTGGATTTTATGTAGAAATGCCAAGATCTCAACTGGGTCTTGGGCAGACTTTTAATCTAAGTACTTTTATTTTTTGATGATTTTCTTGCCATCTGTTTAAACATTTTTTCTTGTTGTTCATATATCACCTACTAAAAATGTGAAACTAAAGTGGATTCTATGTCCACATGCTCATATGTCAACTGGGTTTTTGTAGATTTAATTTCTGGGTAGTTTCATTTTTCCATGCATTTTCTTGCCTAATTGGCCAAAATAGCATTTTATGAACAACACCTCTTGTTCTGGGCTAAACTCAAAATTAGAAGGTGGTTTTCAATTAGAAACACCAAGATCTGAACTGGGTCTAGCTTATAAATTCAATCCGGGCACTTTGAATTTTTATGTAATTTTGATGCCTCTATTTCATGATATATTTCAGCTGTTAAATGAGATTTTACAACAATATTGTCTTGGCTGCTTTAAATGGTTTATTTGATAGAACATTATGTCTTTCCTTTTTATCTCATATTACTTGGATCCATCATTTGGTTAAACGAGAAGAGCTTAGGTCTAGGTAAAAGAGTGGTCATATGGAGTGGCTCTTTATGGGCCCGAGGCCCGCAAGTGGCTGCCAGGGGAACTAGTAGCAGAGTTAAAGAAAAGAAGTGGTAAACAAATAAAAATAATCGGGTAAAACACTAATAAGATAATGAGTCCTCGTGCATGAATTTGAGCACTTGTAAAGGCTAAGGATGTACTCGAGAAGGCCTATCCGCCTATAAGACGTTGAGTTATCCGTCTGTGGGGCGTTGATTTGGGCATGGTTGAGTCTCCTCATCTGATTTGTAATCTTGCATCTTGTATCTTAGTAGTCTTGAGTAGTACATGACATGATAATGTATGAGTATCTCCATGTTATGATATTTTCTTTATGCATTGTATGATGTGTTTGCTTCGTGTCTAATGTGAGTGTTAGCCATATGTTACCCTTGCCTTGTTACTTCTGCTTGGGCCTTGTGACTACCTCTGAGAATGGTGGGGTGGTTTGTCTGGAGTCCACATGGTAGGGAGGCATTGCCACTACCATTGGGGACCGGTGTATAGGTTCTGAGTACCGATTGGAGTTGATCTCTCTCTCTCTCTCTTGTATTTTTTTATCTTATTTACTCATGTACATGCCTTTGTGGATATATCTTATCAGATGTAGTATCTTGTTCATGGAAATGCTATTGTATTCATACTTGTTCTTTTATGCATATTGTATTCTCTTGAGAGAGAAAGTAATCATAAATAAAATAAGAAGATATATGATGTTTTATTTGGTTTACGGGTTCTAGTGTTGGTATCAGACTCGATTGTTCTATGATAATCCTTAAGTCCTCTTTCTTTCATTAAGCTTCATGTTTAAATGAGATCCATGGTTGTGTATTTCTTCATTTCTATAGGCTGCAAAGGTTTTGAAGCACCGGTGCCTTTTGTTGCTGCCTTGTGTGTTGCAACATTAGATTCAGGAGCAGTGAGCTCCAGAACTGCAAGTTCGGGAGCACCGATGCCCTCTATTTGCTGACCAGTGGGTAGCAACAGGTTCCAGAGTAGTGAGCTCTAGAACTGCAAGTTCTGAAGCACTGATGCTCTCTGTTTGTTGACCTGTGGGCAACAACAGGTTCCGAAGTAGTGAGCTCTAGAACAATAGGGTTTTGGAGCAGAAAGCTCCAACGCAACTTTTGGAGCTATCTTGCTTGCTCCTGATTAGATTTCCTCTAGAGGATGGATTAGTCCCCTCCTCTAGGTGGTACCTTTGGTCATACTTGGCCACGTTTTCTTTTCAGTGTATCATTTTGGTAATTAAATTTATGTGTAAGTTAATCTTTCTTGTTAAAAAAAAATTATCTTGTCCCTTTTGGCTCTTAACTTCTGGGGGTTCGTAGTAGGATGTTACATCAGTAGCACATAACTTATGCCTAATTACATGTAATAATCAAGAACCCACTTCATTCTATTTTTTTTATCTTTATTTCTTATTGGTTTAGACTACAAATATTTATATATCAAATTTAATAATGGTCTATTTTAGTATTTACTCTATTTAAATATTTAGCAATATTAGTATCCTCACTACAAAGTAAAATATATATGATACATAATTTAGGTATTTTTCTTTGTAAATTAATTTTTATAATTTATGAGTATTGATAAAGGGTACCAAACTCCTACCCATATTTACAAATAAAATCCTATCATCTACATTAAAATGACAATCCAAGCTTGAAGCACTATTTTATTTCATATATCATTATATAAATTTATTTTTTACAACATATCCATTTAAAAATTAAATCAACTAATTTCCTTGTACAAATAAATTACCTTTCTAGTCTTGTAGTAAATATCATACAATATAATTCACATTAAGAACATAATACCAATAAGATGTTAGGATTTACATCCAAGATCATAAAAGAAAAATCCTTGTTCTTCCACAAACACACTTGCATATAATGAGCCTAATTCACATTATCAAAGAGATTGATAAAAGAGTTAATTGAATTATACAATATAACCTTGCATATATAGAAAAGAAAGAGGTAATCCACCTATCATGTGGATTGAAAAGTGCCCCATGATGTGGCACAAATAATTATACAAGTTTCCTATAAGTGTCAACCTTTGGATCACTTGGAATGTGGAAACCAACAACCTATTTGACCAAGTCATAAACCTTGGTGAAAAGTGTTGAATGACTACAAAAGTGACCTTTGAGGTGAGATAGAAATTCTTCCAACCTCAAACGTTATGCACATTATGCTTAAAAAACAACTTGGTAACCTTTGGAGGCCTAAAAGGTTTCACATTTAGTTAGAAAAGATGTATAATGTAATCTCTCATAAATAGAGAAAAGGGATAAAACCTAATGGGAACAAAACTCCTCTCCAAAAAGGAGAAAGAGAATGATAATACGTCTTGAAAAGATGCCACATGATCATAGGAATATGATGGTGAATAACTACTAAAGTATGTCAAAATTTTGTAAACTTTTCCAAAGATGAACTGGTGTTTGCTAGAATCAATGAAACACCAAGAAATGTAGATCAATAAAAGAGATACAAAACCCTAAATGAGTGAACATATGAAAACTACTCAACCATCAATACATAGATGTGTATGGAGTTGAAAATTTAGGTAGTACTATGATTTTGGAGTAATGCATGAGTGACATGTGTAAACTACTAAAATGTGCATCATTATGCTCTACATAAGTACTAGAATCTCACAAAATGCGATCCATTGAAATAATCCCCCATATGAGAGACTAAGATAGAAGGTCTATGAGACCCCCAAAAAGAAGATTCCTCCACCGCTTCATTGAGATTTAAGCATTATCATAACACTATCATAATCTACCCTTAATGATAAGAGATATAAGCAGACAAACTTAAATTGATCACAAGAGTGTGAAAGGAATTTAGACCCAGAATTAGGTCCAAAAGATGTACAAGAAATTGAAAAAGGGTGTTCATCAAGGCACACATGTGTGAGGTAAGAATCATGAGGATCCATTACTATGATGTCAAATTAAGGCTCTGAACAACCACCATTACACTCTATAATGCAATGTAAGTACAAAATTCTCAGATTCCTCCCTAATAAACACATTCAATTTTTGTGGCTCTTTATGTGAGTGCATTTACAAAATTATTTATTGTTATGAGTTCTTATTAGTTTATGTCATGAGGTGGATTAATAAGAAATATATTAAGTGTAACATCTCTAATCATACTCTTTTAGCTTTCACCTAGGTAAATTAAATACATGAAGTAAATAATTCAATGCCTTCAAAATAGAAAGGTAAAAAATTTCTTTTTTGATATCACAATTTGCATTATGCTTAAGGGAACTCATTTAACATATCATTATTGAATTAACATAAGTAAACATCATGTAATTGAAACATATATTTTCAATATAGTTTGTAAATAATATATATGATCAAGTAAATAGTTTCATAATTTTAAAATGAGAATAAGGTCAAGATATCCTTAGCTAGATTACTCTTTTATTTCAAAAGGCTTGGCTTGTCCTCTGATAGAGGGAGAGTAGATCGCTCAATTTCTTTACCTCAAACCATAGATTGATGGTACCTCACACACCTTCTAACTGGAAGTGGCCCTACCCTTAACGAAGAGTATAGTATGGGAACCTCTAGTATTTCAATTTGAGTATCTAGTGTTGTGTCCTATATAACAAGAATGAACATACAATTATAGACTTTCTCTATGTGTGATGCTATTGACTAGTTATACAATCCTAAAGCACAGTGAATTGACAAGTGTAAGTAGAGACTTTTACACTTACTTTGCAAAATTTTTGAATTATGTTCATCCACATTCTAAGGAAGCAGTGTTGTAAGTTCACCCACCTCTAACTAAAATTGGAAATCTTACTAACCTATTGTTAACTCAACTATTGGTTTAACCCAAAGGTTAAATTACTCAAATAGATTCTTTATCAAAAATTGAACACTAAAGTCATTTATTCGACTAAGTAAATTTAACACTTCTAACTCGAACAACCAAGCTATGTTATCTCAATATTCTAGGTATAGGACATTGACTCTTATTGGAGTCCATTAAATATCCAAAAGGAGTAAATTACTCGCCTAGTATTATGGTCTTTGGTTATGACAAGAAAATAATGTCCTATACTCAAGATATTTGATTTCAAATAAATACATAATAATAGTGACTCTTGGCCAAATATGAAACACCTATAAGTTTGAAAAATAATGAAGACTTTATCTTTTCTATTATATTTCAGACCTTCCTTTGAACTTCTTGAAGATTCTTTTCAATAAAAATATAATATAAATGGTGATAATAATATATAAGACTATGTCATATTCGAATAAATACCATATTAAAGTATTTTATGCTTCTTCACTAATTCAATTTATGAAGCTAATTTTTTTGATAAAACATAGCTTAAAGAGAGATTATAGCTTTTCCCTTCATATTTCTCTTAAAATTTACTCAAAGTATCATATATCGAGTTTGATTAAAACATAGGTTTACTGGTGTGATCACTCAGCCTATCCATCTAGTTTCAATACTTCCTACCATCTTTTATAATATCTTATGAGTAAACATAAGTAATCAAGAATATACATGAATATTTATATTCTTTCTTGTATGATTCCAAAATAGCCACAAACTTACATATTTGCATTGGCATAATTAAGTTCAAAAATATAAATGATATTTTAGCACTTTAGAGAAGAGAAGAAGATTATTAGCTATGCCTAGAAATGTTTATCTTGGCTTCGGTACTGATATTTCTTGCTTTTAACTCAACAACTCGAACTCATATTTTTTTTCTTTAAAAACTTCACACATAGCCCTTAACTTTTGCAAACTATAACTCATTTCTTATATGAGTGGAATATGTTTAGAGGGAAACTGAATTCCTATATAAGTTAACCTATGGGTGGGTGCAAAAAGATGGGGGGGGAAATTGTGGCCAAAATTTAGAAAAACATTTGATAGGCCATAGCGTGAACACACTATAATGTGAGCGCATTATAACACAAGCACATTATAATGTGATCGTGCTATGGCTTAGTGTGATTGAGCCAAAGGCTCGACCACATTGAGCTTGTAACCCACTCATGGTATTCTGCAAATGCATTATAACACACTCGCAGAATATCGCGAGCGCGTTATAAAATGCTTGTGAAATACTACGAGTGTGTTACTTTTTATTAAAACAAAAAAATAAGAAAATATAATTCATTTTTATGTTGACTTTTTTTTTTGCTCTCGTAGTTAGAAACCATTCTCTTGCATGCTCACATTATGGGAGGAGACAATATTTCTTTATTTTGTTAGTTTGTTGTTATTTCCTCACCAGGATTCTACCATGTTGACGGGGAGGTTGAATAGGTAAGGATTGCTTTTTTTTGTTGTGAATTTGTTAGTTTTAGTTTTTTTTTATATTCATTTGTTGAATTTGTAGGAAATGATAATGATCCTAGAAACCCTCTTGAAAATCCTCAACAACCAGAGAAACAAGAACATGAACAAAATCCTCAAGTGCAACAATCACAATAACAATCTCTTCCACCAACCTCTCAGCATCCTCTTGGAACTCAACAAAATTTAATGGGGTAATTGAAAACAATAAAAAAAAAATTGAGGATTTAATCACGAGGTTGAATGATCTAGTGGGTTGAACCTTAGAAAGAATAACACTTGCAAATTCACTTAGAGAAATGTTAAAAGATGTAGATGCAATCAACAAACAATTAAGTGGCTGGAAATATAGGAGGCAGGCAGCTAGAGATTTTTACTAGGATAAATTGTCATATAAAGATGTAAAAGATTAAAAAAATACAAACTTAGATTTGTTCTCATTATTCACCAACCCATGCACAAATCAAAATCCTGACCTCAATGTGAAAAGGTTTCCTATCCATTGGTGCCACCACCAAGGGATTAGGAAATTTTTTTGGGATAGGTGGTACGTGTTTTTTAATTACCCACATGCAAAAATTGGGAAGTCACACAATATTTCATGAGAAAACTATATTGTGAGTTCATCCTAAGCAGAATCTTGAATTATTTTGATATGAGGGACTTCTAGTGGAGAGGTGGGGGGTCGGCTCAAGATACACCCAATGCAAGATAAGATCTTAGGTGGAAAGTGACACAAGGTCTCACTAGGCTGGATCATGAGAACATCGTTATCCCTTCCATCATGAAGGAGAGTGTCGAGGTAGAAACATTTTAGGCTATCACCTCTTTGACCCAGAGTGTCATCCACCATGCTAGTCCTATAGTACAAGGCCATCCAGGGGAGTCTTCGAGTGGTAGGCTTGCATCACATTCATGTCATGCTTATGGGTTGACTTGTTCATATGACCCCACTGACACTCAAGACACTACTATGCAACATAATTTTGTAGCTATGGAGATGGCAAGGGCAACTACCATTTTGAATGAGGCTTATGGCATCAATACTCAGGTAAATGTTAGCATGTTTATTGAATTTAATTTATTAAATTTCAATTTTAAAATACAATATTAGCTTATTTAGTTCTATGATTTTAATAAAATTGTAGGGTCATAGTGTTGATACTGGATACATCGACCTACACCTCCTTATTAGCATTTAATTTTGAAATGAATTGTAGGGTCATAGTGTTGAATTTTGAATTGAATGATGCGTGTTAGCATGTCAGGTTTATGGGTTGACTTGTTCATATGACCCCACTAACACTCAAGACGCTACTATGCAACATACGTCTATAGCTATGGAGATGGCGATCGCAGCTGACATTTTGAATGAGGCTTATGGCATCGATACTCAAGTAAATGTTAGCATGTTCATTGAATTTAATTTATTAAATTTCAATTTTTAAATACAAGATTAGCTTATTTATTTTTATGATTTTAATAAAATTGTAGGGTCATAGTGTTGATATTGGATACATCAACCTACACCTACTTATTACTCCATTGCATCTACTGTTGAGGTATGCAACTAGTAAAAATTTATAAATTTATTACATGTTAATAGTATTGTTATATGAATGGTATTATAATATCTAATTTTGGATGTTTCCTAGGCTAATATTGGAGGTTTCATGGGAACACCTCCTAGTGCTAGTGGAGTTAGACAAACCTTCATGTAGGTAATAGAATAAAGAGTTTAACTAATGAATTGTACTTAATATATTTATGTAGTTTATATTCATATCAATGATTACATTACATTGCACATCTTTCAAACTCAAATAATTACTTCACATTCCATAACTAATAACTAGATGTTGATAGATGGAAAAATTTCAACTACAATATAGTTGTTTAGAAAGTCAACATAAGCAATGATGCAATTACTTCACATAGCATAAGTAATAATTGGGAGTAGCTGCCAATTGCATTTGCTTGCCATGGCATTCCATGAGACCACTTTTTACTAAGGCATATTTTCAAATAGTTGATTGTCTTTTCTATGCTATGGATGCTTGGAAGAAATATATGAAAGAATAATAGTAAGCAATAACATTGATAAGGCAATGAGTGTTCTAAAAAATCGCTTCCAAGAAATGTGGTCTCATGGTGATGTCCATCACCATGTGAACCAAATTCTTTGAGGTATTTTTTCAAATAGCTCACCACCTTTTCTATGCTACCACATTTCCCATACATGCCTACCAAAGCATTTTATCAAATAGTTCACTTCCTCGATGCTATAGCTAAAAGCCGAGAAAAAGGTGCTTTCCAACAAACTATGGATTCTTGGAAAAAATCTATCAAATAATAATAGTAAGTAGAGACAAGGTAGTGAGTAGCTTTAAAAAATGGCTCTAATAAATGTGGTCTCATGGTGATGGAATTCCATTCCATCACCACGAGACCACATTTCTTTGAGGTATTTTTTCAAACAGCTCACCGCCTTTTCTATGCTACCACATTTTCCATACATGTCTACCAAAGAATTTTATCATACTACTTGAACTTCCTTGTTGCTATGGATAAAATCCTAAAAAAGGTGCTTTTCAATAAACTATGGATGCTTGGACAAAATCTATCAAATCATAACTATAAGAAATAGCATAGACAAGGCAATGAGTAGGTTTTAAAAATGTCTCAAAGAAATGTGGTCTCATGGTGATGGAATGCCATTCCATCACCATGAGACCACATTTATTTGAGGCAAGTTTTTCAAATAGCTCACCGCCTTTTCTATGATACTACATTTTCCATACATGTCTACCAAAGCATTTTATCAAACTGTTGGAGTTGAGAAGATACAACACCATAGAAGCCCAAAAGATCTTTGCAAGCAAATAACCTGTTACAAGGAGAAACAAAGAGAAGCAACAAAGGAAATGCTCAAGAATGTGGAGCCATGAATTCACACAAAATGTAAAATGAATTAATGATACAAAAGATAGTTTTCAACTACATATAGATGAAAACCCTAAAAATGAAAACCCTAGGCTTGCACAATAATAATTAATAAAGTAATTAATTATTATGCACCTAATGTTAGCTTAAGTGAAAAGAGGTAAAAGGGAACTTTACATAATTAAACAAATATTGTTTAATTAATAAAGTAAATACCAAATTAATCTAACACAAACTACTCACTTCCTTGCTACTATGGCTAAAAGCCTAAAATAGGTGTTTTCCAACAAACTATGGATGCTTGGAAAAAATCTATCAAAACATAATAGTAAGCAATATCATAGTCAAGGTAGTGAGTAGTTTGAAAAAATGCCTTGAAGAAATGCAGTCTCATGGTGATGGAATTCCATGACATTTGTTTGTAATGGAATTCCATCATCGGGTATGTGCAGGATCATGATGGGCCAAAAAGTGGCGATATGTAAGTGATAAGATGGCCCATGTGGCTGATGACTTTTTTTTTACCCAAAATTGATGAAACGAAAAGGGTTTTTCAAGGAGATTCTCAGATTTCCACCAATATAAATTATTCTTTACTTTGAATTTAATAAATAATTATTATTCATTTTCTATTTGAATTATGACTAAAGTCACTATTGATAGGTTGATTGAAAAAAATCTATAGGTTTCAAATGGTATCACATTTTTTGAATTTGAAACATTCATCACATTCTATGCTTCACATACTATAGGATTAAAAAATAAATAAATTAAATTTCATGAAGTTTTGACCAAGTTAAGGTGGTCACACATACGAGTTTTTATATTTTTTTAAATTTATAATAAAAAAATCATAATTAATTATTTACTTGGAAAAAAATTATAAAAAAATATGCATCACATCAGGACAGGAGTCCTCTACTTATATCTAAAATATTATAAAAAAATATTATCATTTTATTATGGTTAGGGTGGTTAGACAGACACATACTTCTTATTTTTTTCCTAAAATTTAAGTACTAGTGCATTGATATTTCAAATTTTCACCAAATAGATTTTTTTATTTTTTAAATAAACCTAGTAGTTTAGAAACTACATTCAATTTTCTATAGATTCTATTGTTTTATATTTTTGAAATAATATAGATAATTTATTCATATTTTTACATCAAGTTGCCTAACTCTAGTTTTTCTTAAATTTATTGTTACTTAAGGGCCTATTTTTTCCATGATGATCTTGCACATACCCCACCATGAGACCCCATTTCTTTGAGGTATTTTTTCAAACAGTTCACTACCTTCTCTATGCTACCATACTTGTCGTACATGTCTACCAAAGCATTTTATCAAATGGTTCACCACCTTGTTGCTATGGATAAAAGTCAAAAATTAGGTGCTTTCAAACAAGCTATCGATACGAAAAATAGTAAGCATGATAGTCCTAAATATATAGTTTAACAAGTACTCAAATTTTTTTTCATTATCTCATACATTATAAGCCATGTCATGCATCACTATTGTAGTTTTCATGATTGAATAATTTGTTATTTTATTTTCATATGTTGGAAGTTGATACACCTCCAAATGTTCATAGGGAAATAGAGCTTGGTGTTTCATTTTATATAGAATCTTCGATGCCCATCACAGAGGTATGGGGCATGTTGGTGTTTAAAAGAACAACCCAACTAGACTTTGAAACTCTCTAAGAGGTAGCCAACCTCTATTATAAATAACAACAAAGGCTAGTGGCCAACTGACAAGATTCAGTCAAAGACTGACATCTCCTACACTTCTAGCCCTACAGGACCAAGGTGGGTAAACCTAAACAATGCTCAAAACATAATTCACTCATACACTGACATTGTTTTACAAAGTAGATAATTCCCAATGAAACAACACTAAGGGAAGCATTGACAACTTTAAATTTGGCTAAATTCTAAGCAGCTCAACCCTCTCTCAGCCATTGGAAAGTAGGACACACAATAACATAGTAAGATTAGAATTATTTTGCATTTAAAATTGTTTCTGAGATGTAGAAACTAAAAAATAGATCAGTGCCAGTTTTGGGCCATGGAGTCAAACACATAAAATGAATTCTCCAGCAAATAGTCTTCAACCAGTGGATTTAACTTGCTAATGCTTTGTATTAACTGTTAATGCCTTGCACCAACAATCCTTCTCTTTATATCAATCAGATTCTTCTTATCAAATCCCATTTGCACACCATAAATTACAATCACCTGCTCAAATCATTTTAACCATTTCCTTGAAACAGAACAATGAACAGACAAAACAATCTCATGAAACTTGAGATGATAAACTCAAAAACACTTTATATTATTGAATTTATATAACTAAAAGTGTACAAAAATGGAGACAATCTGATGACATTCATGAATGTGGAAGCACCTTCATGATATTAATTGCATAAACTGGCTGTATTTACTCTTGAATTCATAAAATTACAGCTTACAGACTAAAACAATAACTCAGAAAATACAAATCTCTATCTACCCAGCCCAATACAAAAATTCATAACCCTTTACAATGAGAGAATAATAGAAGATATAGAAGAAGAGAGGCAAGCACGAGCAGCCTTAAATTTGATCTAGAAATGTCATATGGAAGCACCATTCACCGTTGATCAAACTGAAAAGAATATCTTCTCCTCTTCCTCTGCAGCAACAAACTTATTCCCTCAAAAACAACACTTTCTCATCATTGCCCAACAACATAAAACATGCCCATGTGGAGATTCAATTATTTTCCCCAGCTGCAAAATATCTCCTCTCGTGCAAATTCTATTTCTGTTTTTTTTTCACAATGCTGCACATTATTTTAAAACCAAACATTAAAGTTTCATAACTTTAATATTTCTGCCTTTTATTTTTTGCAATTTAATTCCCAGCACATATTGACCATTTAAATATTATAAAATGAATATTAAATTCATTTTACCCAAATCCCCCTACATTCTTTTGTCCAACAAAGAGAATGTTTGCATTAAAATACTCCCTTGTGCAATTTCACGTGCAGCAAAATAATATTTCACCATTTAAACTATCTACCCACTGTGGTTAAAAAAAAATCCACCCGATAAAATAAAATACTCATGCCATTTAAATATTCACCCATCACTTACTTGGGCAAAGACAAAAATTTACACTCGGGCAAGTTTTCCCTATAAATTTTTTGCCACTTAAAAAAATGCAACGGGCCCACCCTAATTTTTAATCACAAACCATATAACTCCTTTTGAAAAATTAAAATGGGCATTCCCATGATTTATTGCCAACCTCGCACCATTTACCTAACGTCACCAAATTTTCTGCGAGGCTTGCAAAGTTGGGTTGAAAATGCTTTTGCCTTATTTCACCCGAGCCCACCATCTTTTTAATCAAACACCATTTATTTTTTTGAAAATTTAATACGGGCTCCTCTGGTGCATTCTCTCTCACCTCGCGACATTTTCCATGATGTCATCCTTATTGTGCGAGGTGTGCGAGCAAGGGCAAGACTACCCTAATTTCATTTTGCCTGCTCGAGCATTCCCGAGCTCTGCATTTTCCTTTCGCTGGCTTGCTCTCATCTCCCATCTAGCTGGTAGCGCCATTGCAGTTGCATGAAAGTTCCAAAATCCTATTCAACATTCACTTCATGCGCATGCTATCCTCCATACTCTTTGATGGATGTTCATAACTGGTTCCAAACCTCCCATGTATTGGTTCAGTCAGAAGGGACGTCGAGGGGAAAATGACCATATACATGCTAGTTGCATTTGCTAAAATTTTCTAATGCCTGTCAATGCTATGCATATCAGGCAACAATGGAGTTTCAACTAGCAACACGTGGGTCACCCTCAATATCATACAAGCCTTTCCTTCACTACCAGCCACGCCCACCATTTAGTTGTTGGTGCAAGACCTCCATGTTGCAAGTCACACCCCTCACCTGGCTGCACCAGTGCATCTACGTAATCTCTTTCTATGCATGGTGGTCTCCTCCTGCTCTGGTGTTGGCTTCCTGATGCTCATGTGTGCCTCCCTCAGCAACAAACAATGCTTGGTCCTCTGCAGAATAATTTTACCCCTTTGATAATATAATGTTCAAAATCCATATTGAAAAATGTGGATCTCACTTTGCACTTGAAAGAAATTACAATTGTACACCCCTCCTCACACCGATCAACTCAGAACAACATACTTGACATGGTTGCAACACTGCAATAAATACAGGTTCATGATCAGAGAAAATATTTCAATTCCATAACCATGCGAAGCATGTCGGGTCCCTTGTGGACCTGACTAAAAAAAATTCGTTTTCAAACAAATTTTTTCCTCAAATTGGCCAATACTGTTTCTGAGATTGAAAAACGAACTGGGTTGCCATAAAAAACTACTTTCTGGCACATTTGGAAAATGGGAAAAATTGACCCAATGGGCTGTGGAATCGTCTTGGGAAACTAGTCAAACGACCTTCGGAAGACATCAAAACTTGCAATCCTTAAGACATTTGATCCGAGAATATAGTGCAACAAATGGCTCAGAGAAATCAATCACGAGGTGAAAGATATTAATCAAGAAAGTTGCCCAGTTAGGCTTTTCTAAAACAACAGTTGTTCTGAACCAATTGAAACTAGCTCAACTGCCAATTTGTAAAAATAGTAAATCAACTCCTGACGAGCTACCATCAAAAATGCAAGTTCATTTAGGTACCCTGAGCAAGTGTGAAAAATGAATTCACTTGAAACATCACTAATCAAAAGTTATTAACGATTAAAATTGTCCACTCAGAAATGTTGTCAGGAATGCAGATGCAAAACAGAACAAACTACATTTGGTTTCGATCTGCTAAAAATAGCAAATCAGATCATGGGGTTCTGAAAACTGACACCCGAGATCATTTTGACATGGGGAATATGGAACAACATTTTTTTTGTCATGACAGTAAACTGGTTGCGAAAACCAAGCTCAAACAGGAAGTTGTTTCGCAAACTGACAATCTACAAATATCAAAACAATGCAAAAACCTTCCAGCTTCACTTTACGAAACCATGTTAGAACTTATCATGGGAAGCTAAAATTTGACATGCTTGCTCACATACGTCTACTGAGTATGTCTACAAATGGGTTTTGCACGACAATCAACAAGCTTCAAAATACAAGCCTCCAAAGTGGGTTACTCGGGACTGATTTCTTCAGGTGCACTTCTGAAAGTGTCGAAGCAAAATTTTGAAATGGGCATCTCAAATTTGTAAAATTTGAGAGTGCCATCAGTGGCTCCGACTAGGGATGTATGCCCCCTTGTGCGCATAGCAAGATTCCAGATCTCTGGAGAGTAGACCAAAAGCTTAGTCCATCAGGTGTCCTCAAACTATTCATTTATTCAACCTTATTTTCAACTTCATCTGATGACCCCAGGTCACCAAATGATAAATGGGAATCAACATCTACCTTTGTCAAACACAATTCTATAGAAAGAGCTGATCTCCCTCAACTTATGCTTGCCTTTATCAAACCACAACAAAATAGGTGATTGCATCTTTGCAAACAATAATACCCTTGTGCAAATGTGAACTTGCTCTTTGTTCAACTCTGTCATCAAGTGTCAACCAAATCAGATATGTCACATCACTGTTGCTTTCTTCATTCTCTGATTTAGTATTAAGTGGTAGTATTTGAAAATGGGGATCAAGACCATTTGAAAACATAGCTTGATCACAACCATCCGCCTGATGAAACATGTCGGTACACCCTATCAGGTAATCATTCACAACATCATCAACATGTTCACAATCACTATGCATCTGAAAGTTAGGCATACTTTCAAAATATTGATTATCATGTGGCAAAAATTGATTATATTAATCATTTAAATCATTCTCAAGCTGAAAAAAACTTGCCTCAGTGTTGTTCACATCACCACATTCTATGAAAACCTCTTTCAGCTGACAAAAATAACACTCACATTTTGCCTTATGGCTGGAACTGTTAAACTCAAACTGATTACTAGTTTGCATATCAAAATTAAAATTATCACAAGAACTTACCACAAGATCTTGCTCATCACGCAAACCATCTCCAAGTGTATGCAAACAAATACACTCATGGATTAGCACACTTTGTGACTGTTCTTCATCATGTTGGTATTGAGAGTCATTAGGGATTTCTGACTCATCACCATCTGTAATCATATAGTCATCCTCTGAACATAAGGTATCGACCTCTTCAATATTACAAGTTTTCTCAACAACGAGCGATTCTGGTTCAGAAGAACAATCTAACTTCTCATCGAAATCAACATCTTCATTCTCACTCAAAGACTCATGACTAGGCTCATTCAAGTCATCAAACAAAGACTTATCCAAATCTGCATTACAATCCACAAGATTTGACTCATTGGATATGTAAACCTCATGGTTATTTGTTGCTTCAAACTCATCAAAAGAGATTTCTGAACTTACATCAATGTCCATATCTTCATACTCATCATACAGTGCATCATCACAATCAATTTTTTGTTTGTCTTCATCCATAT
Source organism: Sequoiadendron giganteum (assembly GCA_007115665.2). Lineage (NCBI taxonomy): Eukaryota > Viridiplantae > Streptophyta > Pinopsida > Cupressales > Cupressaceae > Sequoiadendron > Sequoiadendron giganteum. The sequence continues at coordinate 245,269,558 of CM021108.1, forward strand.
CATCATCATCATGATCAATTAGTTTGTCATTGGAAAGAGAATCAGATTCACTTGCATCATACCTTGCATCATGAAGGTCACCACCACTATCAAAGTCAATAGGGGCTGCACACAACAACTGAGAGTTGTCCTCATGTGCACATTTCTGATATCCTGTGGTCAACAGATCTGAAATTTGTTCACAAGTCAATAGATCATTGTTTTGGTCTATTGTTTCAACCACTTCCTCTTCTTTACCTTCACTTGAATTGGATGCAATATCAAATTGCAAATCAGGGCATATCAAAGGATGTTCATCTTCAAAATCTGAGAATTCAATAGGCTAATCATAAATTGGATCTCCCCAATCATAGGAGGCAGAATTGCTGACAACATTATCACAAGAAAAGTCATAAGCACTCCTAGTGAATAAACTGTCCACTTCTCCCTTCTTACTTTCTTCTGGGTTGTCATAACAACAATCCACATCACTTTGCATTTCAACATCAGATTGGGTATCATCACTGAACTTGTCACTTGCATCCTCTTGAGGATAGTCATAAACATCTTCTTTATCAAACTGAAAACCATAAATGGTCTCCTGATTGCAGTTGCTTGTGGCTTGTCTTTCAAAATGAAATTCATCACACACTTTGTCACTTGCAGTTGATAAAATTATGTTCTCAAGAGTATTTCCTAAATCAACAAACCCTATTGTCTCACTATGCAGACTTGTGTCAAAGCTACATTCAAAACTTGTAGGCTTGACATAATCAATTTTATCATCATATTTCTGATCACATATCTCATCTTCAAAGAATAAATCCAACTCATATTCTTCCTTAGGTTCTTGGCTCGGAAGACTCAATTGCTGATTTGCACTTGGGTACATTTCTTCTATAAGTTGTTCATTAACAACTTCCTCATCATCTGATTGTGCATCTTTCTCATCTTCTACCTTCTCAAGTATGCACTTGTCTGGAAACATCTGATCATTTTCATTCACACAACTGCTGATTCCATCAGCATGTTTTCCCATAACTGAAGACAACAATCTTTGAACATACTCATTCCTCTGTTTCTCCAAATCATCCAAAACTGTGTATGCCATATGCATGCTCATTATTTCAAAATCTTTTAACAATGCACTAGATCCTTCTTCATAAGCTTCAAAATACATATGGATATAGTCAGAAGTTCTAGGTCTGAAATTTTCTAGGATTAGTGAAAGAGCAACAACAAATCTATGACTAAAATCAATACTTGACTCTTCATTTTGTTTCTTGATCTGCTTTAACCTCACGACAAGGTCTGAGGGATCTCTTGCAAATTATTCTCTATAAGCAGCCACTAATTCTTCCCAACAAGGAAATGACTTCTTAGGAAAGCTTAGATACCAATCCCGAGCTCTTGCTTCAAGAGATCTGACAAAAAATATCATCCACATATCCTGATATCTGAATGAATGTTTCTCCATGTAGCTAGAAAAACTTTAAACATGTGCATCTCCTTCACATATGGTATACCCATCAAATGTAGGCATCTCCTTATAAACTTGAGCTGACATACTTTTAGTTTCATAGTAAACCCATGAAAAATCTAACTGAGCATATAATGGATCAAAGGAATTGACAATGGGTGCAATGACTTCACAAGTAGACATAGTTTGATGGTCTCTTGACCGGGCTTGTTGAAACATTTGGTGTCTTTCATCCATTTCTTTAAGTCCTCTTTCAAATACATCATTCCATTTGGGCCTGAACCTAGTCTTATTAACTCTTGGGTTCTTACACTTTGGGGTATTAGATGCTTGAAGATTATTATACTCTTGACACTTATTAACAAGCTGAATCAAAGTATTCACTGGTATAGCTACTTTACGTTGGTGATCCATGGATATTAAAAATTAGGGCTCACTAATTGTGCATAATTACAACCACATGATGGACAACAGGGATAATTACTAACATAATGACAACCTGGGCTTGAAAATTATGACAATACAAATGGATGGAAACCCCTAAGATACACAAATGCATTCTAACCATCCAAACTAGCAAATATTTGAGCACTAAACATAATCTTTCAATGGAACTGCAATTACATTCAACAAATCCAACAAATAAAAGTGTGCAAACTTAATTTACTGTTATTTCCCTTTTTCAGTGCTAACTCACTCAATAGGGAAACAAAGTTTCTTCTAAGAAGTTCAAATATGGTTTTCATACACAAGTTTTTGAAAACCAAGAGTGATGAATACATAGAAACTTTTAAACTACAACAAATTGTCTTCGTGACTCGTAATATTTGTAGATTTGGAAGTTTCTTTAAATTTTCAACAGGTTCTATCAACCGAGTCACCACCTCTTTTCATAGAGGACTGAACTTCAAGCACTATGAAGTTCTTTCATAGTTAAACTTCTTCTTTTCAGTTCCTTTCCACCAGCAGAGCACCATAGATTACAAAACTGTTCAGGTTCACTGCAACAAATTCTTCTCCAGGGTTGAAATCCTTCAAACTTTGAACTAAATTAGAATGGTAAATCATTTGACTCTATGCAATCACTCTTAAGGCTAGATTCTGCAATTAGAATTTTATCAAATTCTCCCCAACAGAGTCACCATTTTGTTGGTGTTTAAAATAACAACCCAGCTAGACTTTCAAACTCTCTAAGAGGTAGCCAACCTCTATTTTAAAGAACAACAAAGGCTAGTGGTCAGCTGACAAGATTCAGTCAAAGATTGACATCTCCTACACTTCTGGCTCTGTAGGACCAAGGTGGGTAAACCTAAACAATGCTCAAAACTTAATTCACTCATACACTGACATTGTTTTACAAAGTAGATAATTCCCAATGAAACAACACTAAGGGAAGCATTGCCAACTTTAAATTTGGCTAAATTCTCAGTAGCTCAACCCTCTCTCAACCATTGGAAAGCAGGACACACAATAACATAGTAAGATTATAATGATTTTGCATTTAAAATTGTTTTTGAGATGCACAAACTAAAAAATAGATCAGTGCCAGTTCTGGGCCATGGAGTCAAACACATAAAATGAATTCTCCAGCAAATAGTCTTCAGCCAGTGGATTTAACTTGCTAATGCTTTGCATTAACTATTAGTTCCTTGCACCAACAATCCTTCTCGTGATATCAATCAAATTCTTCTTATCAAATCCCATCTGCACACCTAAAATTACAATCACCTGCTCAAAGAATTTTAACCATTTCCTTGAAACAAGACAATGAACAGACAAAACAATCTCATGAAACTTGAGATGATAAACTCAAAAAAACCTTGTATTATTGAATTTATATAACCGAAAGTGTACAAAAATGGAGACAATTTGATGTCATTCATGAATGTGGAAGCACCTTCATGATATTAATTGCATAACTGGCTGTATTTACTCTTGAATTCATAAAATTACAGCTTACAGACTCAAACAATAACTCAAAAAATACAAATCTCTATCTACCCAACCCAATACAAAAATTTAGAACCCTTTACAACGAGAGAATAATAGAGGATGTAGAAGAAGAGAGGCAAGTAGGAGCAGCCCTAAATTCGATCTGGAAATGCTATCTGGAAGCTCCATTCACTGTTGATCAAACTGAAAAGAATATCTTCTCCTCTTCCTCTATAGCAACAAACGTATTCCCTCAAAAACAACACTTGCTCATCATTGCCTAGCAATAGAAAACATTCCCATGTGGAGATTTAATTATTTTCCCCAGCTGCAAAATATCTCCTCCCATGCAAATTCTATTTCTGTTTTATTTTTCACAATGTTGCACTTTATTTTAAAACCAAACATTAAAGTTTCATAACTTTAATATTTCTGCCTTTTATTTGCTGCAGTTTAATTCCTAGCACATATTGACCATTTAAATATTATAAAAGGAATATTAAATTCATTTTACCCAAATCCCCCTACATTCTATTCTCCAACAAAGAGAATGTTTGCATTAAAATACTCCCTTGTGCAATTTCACGTGCAACAAAATAATATGTCACCATTTAAACTATTTACCCACTGTGGTTAAAAAATACTCCACCCGATAAAATAAAATACTGATGCCATTTAAATATTCACCCATCACTTACTTGGGCAAAGACAAAAATTTACACCCAGGCATGTTTTCCCTCTAAATATTTTGCCACTTAAAAAAATGCAACGGGCCCACCCCAATTTTTAATCACAAACCATATAACTCCTTTTGAAAAATTAAAATGGGCATTCTTGTGATTTCCTGCCAACCTCGCACCATTTACCCGACGTCACCAAATTTTCTGAGAGGCTTGCAAAGTTGGGTTGAAAATGCTTTTGCCTTATTTCACCCGAGCCCACCACATTTTTAATCAAACACCATTTATTTTTTGGAAAATTTAATATGGGCTCCTCCCGTGCATTCTTGCTCACCTTGCGACATTTTCCATGATGTCATCCTTATCGTGTGAGGTGTGCGAGCAAGGGCAAGACTGCCCTAATTTCATTTTTCCTACTCAGGCATTCTCGGGCTCTGCATTTTCCTTTCGCTAGCTTGCTCTCATCTCCCATCTAGTTGGTAGCGCCATTGCAGTTGCATGAAAGTTCCAAAATCCTATTCAACATTCACTTCATGCACATGCTATCCTTCATAAGCTTTGATGCATGTTCATAACCGGTTCCAAACCTCCCATGTATTGGTTCAGTCAGAAGGGATGTTGAGGGGAAAATGACCATATACATGCCAGTTGCATTTGCTAAAAGTTTCTAATGCCTGTCAATGCTATGCATATCAAGCAACAATGGAGTTCCAACTAACAACACGTGGGTCACCCTCAACATCATACGGGCCTTGCCTTCACTGCTAGCCATGCCCACCATTTAGCTGTTGGTGCGGGCCCTTCATGTTGCAAGTCACGCCCCTCACCTGGCTGCACTAGTGCACCTGCGTACTCCCTTTTTGTGTGTGGTGGTCTCCTCCTTCTCTGGTGTGGATCGCCTGATGCTCATGCATGCCTCACTCAACAACAAGCAATGCTTGGTCATCTGTAGAATAATTTTACCCCTTTGATAATATAATGTTCAAAATCCATATTGAAAAATGTGGATCTCACTTTCCACTTGAAAGAAATTACAATTGCACACCCCTCCTCACACCGATCAACTCGGAACAACATACTTGACATGGTTGCAACACTCCAAAAAATACAGGTTCATGATTAGAGAAAATATTTCAATTCCATAACCATGTGAAGCATGTCGGGTCCCTTGTTTCTAAGTGTTTCTGAGATTGAAAAATGAACTGGGTTGCCATAAAAAACTGCTTTCTGGCACATTCGGAAAATGGGAAAAACTGACCCAATGGGCTCTGGAATCATCTTGGGAAACTAGTCAAACGACCTCTAGGAGACATCAAAACTTGCAATTCTTAAGAAATTTGATCCAAGAATACAGTGAAACAAACGGCTCAGAGAAATCAATCACGAGGTGAAAGATATTAATCAGGAAAGTTGCCCAGTCAGGCTTTTCTGAAATAATAGTTGTTCTGATTCAATTGAAACTGGCTCAACTACCAATTTGTTAAAATAGTAAATCAACTCCTGACGAGCTGCCATGAAACATGCAAGTTCATTTAGGTACCCTGAGCACATTTGCAAAATTAATTCGCTTGAAACATCATTGATCAAAAGTTATTAACAATTGAAATTGGCCACTCAGAAATGCTGCCAGGAATGCAGATCTAAAACAGAACAAACTGCATTCGGTTTCGATCAGCTAAAAATAGCAAATCAAATCGTGGGGTTCTGAAAACTAACACCCGAGATCATTTTGACATGGGGAATATGGAACAACATTTTTTTTTATGACAGTGAACTAGTTGCAAAAACCAAGCTCAAACAAGCAGCTATTTCGCAAACTGACAATCTGCAAACAACAGAATAGTGCAAAAACCTTCCAGCTTCACTTTACGAAACCTTGTCAGAACTTATCACGGGAAGCTAAAATTTGACATGCCTGCTCACATATGTCTATTGAGTATGTTTGCAAATGGATTTTGTACGACAATCAATAGGCTTCAAAATACAAGCCTCCAAAGTGGGTTACTCGAGACTGATTTCTTTAGGTGCACTTCTGAAAGTGCAAAAGCAAAATTTTGAAATGGGCATCTCAAATTTGCAAAATTTGAGAGTTCCATCAAGGCAGATTACTAAATTTCAATTTACATTCGTTGTTATAGATATTAGTTAGTGAAAAATCAAACCATTATTGATTCATAGTTTAATTTCTCTTTGGATGGTTTCTACAGGGCTTTAGCATGCCTTAGCATGGGAATTTAAATATTTCCCTCAAGGAGAGAAATCATCAAATGGTAGTAAGTGATTATTTTGTTAAATATATCATTTTTTATAATATAATGTCTATGTATTAATGTATTTACTTGTTATTGTAATAGATAAGGCTTGACCAAGAACTAAACCCTAGGAGGAGCACCAAAAGCACTCCTTGACCTTAGAATAAATGAGTGATAGACCTATCACCATTTGGTCGACAAGGAAAGGGAAAGAGGTTATTTTGAGAGCATGGAGAGCAATGAATTTTGATTCCAAAGCCCTTTGTTGTATGCCTATATGGCATTTTTGTACATATTTTGTATTGCATATATTTGACATTATATGCCTGTATGGCATTCTCATAAGCCTATATGACTATTTTGTATATATTTTATAATTATATTGACATATAATGATGTATGCCTACATGGCTATTTGGTTAATACAAATCTTTTTTATCGATGGTGTCAATATTTTCATTATAAATCCATGGTTCAATAAATATGAGTTACGTTTATTCAAGCGTATACTTTACAAATTATGTGTATACTTTGTGACTTACGTGTTTTCATGCTATACCTTGTACACATCCATGTACTTTGTATTAATTTGTGCATACTATGTATTTGTGTGTATACTTCAAGGATTACGTGTATTTGAGTACTTGTGCTTCCCTTATTCACATGTATGCTTGACTTATTCATGTGTATACTTATTAATTGGTTAGCCCTAGCATTGATCATTTTTTTCCTTCATGATTTATCTTGAATATTTATTGATTGATGCTAAACAACTTCAATATTTCTAGGAATACTAGTAGAGTGACAAATTAAAAAATTGCACAAATTGAAAAGAAAACATTAACTATAAATAAATGCATTGATTATTAACTTGATAATTAATTAAGAATAAGTATAATATAAATATCAAGAGATGAGCCTTCTAGAATGGAAACTTCCAGCTAGAAACTAGGCAAATCATTCCCAATACTTTGAAATCAATAATCCACCCAAAATTGCAATGAGAGATAAGGAAAATGAACGCACATAGGCATAACTGAATAAATAATAGTTCACTATTCACAACTTGGTAAAACGATTACCAAACTTAGAAGATCTTAAAGATAAAGAAGAATTATGATCTATATAATATAGAATTAGTACCCACTTTGACGAGTACAAAATTTTCAACCATGGGCTTATCATGATTTTTCAAATTTGGTAAGAAGGCTTATTTAAAATCCTTGAGAAATGTATTTCCTAATGCTCCCTTGTTCTTACATATCTTAATTTGGTTTAATTCAAAGAGTTCCATCAGATGCTTCATCTAAAAGCAAAAAACACATTTTCAATTGGTATTCCATGAGATGTTTCATAAAAAGATTCAAGTATATTTAATCTTTTTATTGGAACATCTCAATTAAGCAAAGGATACATAATCTTTACAACACTTGCAAAACATAATATTCATAGTAGATGATGAGTAGTTAACTTCTTAACACATTATCATACAAACATTTATCTTGAATAGTCTTTAACATTTTCACAGCATAATCCTCATAGTAAAAAATCAATTGTTATGTTCTTCATCCATCACCATATAAATATGTCAAAAGATGTATATGTCAAATTTTTGAAATATTATTTCCTGTATAGGAAATGGACTTGGGAGAAAGCCTTATAATTTGTAATACAAATAAGAAATGGACTTGGGTGAAAACATCATTTATCACACCAAATAATAAATGTGCATGAGAGAATCACTTGTTTCTCTTAGACTCCAATTTTTAAGCATAGAAAATCATTTCAAATGAAAATGGCAAAATGCTTCAAAACCTAAGTTGTTAAATTAGGAAAAATAAAATGTTTCCAAGTTCCACAATTGTATGCATTTACAATTGGTTGTATATTGTTGTAAGTGCAAGGAGGATATTTAAAAAATGTATTGCACTTGCTAGACTTGAGGATGATCATATGCTTTTGGTGTGGAAAACTCAGACTTCTCAACTATCGTGTGAATATTTCTCCTTTCAATTGTTTTGCATGCCATCATAAGGGATCGAGCTAGTTGAAAATAGCTTAGAGTGATTCAACATGTTTGGGAACGAAAGGGTACCATTCATAGCATAAAATACCCATCTGGACACATTGGAACTATCTGTCTGGTCACATGAGTTGCAAAACGAAAGTTGCACCACTTTGCAACTTTACACTGCTTGTATTTGACACTTTTTCCATCAAGTGAAAATTGGGCACCACAAGAAAATGACTCTAAGATAACAAAAACAAAGAGAGATTATTATAGAGGGGCCCAACGCGATCTTGTAGGCTTGGATGGAGAGTTTGTAAGTGTCACTGTTTCTGAGTAAAAGCCCATCAAATATTGTTTCCCTTTTGCACTTTGGACCCTTAAGGGATCAAACCAATGGAACATGGCTCTAAGTGGTTTGGCATGTTTGGGTGCAAAAGAGGACCATTCCTAGCATAAATTTACCCATATGTATGTGTTGGAATAGTTCATTTGGTCACACAAGTTGCAAAATGAAAGTTGCACTACTTTGCAACTTTACACTACTTGCATTTGACACTTTTTCCATCAAGTGAAAACTAGACATCACTTGAAAACAACTCCAAGATAACAAGATCTAAGACAAGTTATTGTAAAATGGCCCAACTCAATCTCGTAGACTTAGAAAGAGAGTTTTTAAGCATCATGATTTTCGAGCAATAGATCGTCAAAGATTTTTACCCTTTTTCACTTTGGACCCTTAAGGGACCAAGTCAGTTGAACATAGCTCCAAGTGATTCAACATGTTTGGGTGTGAAAGAGGACCATTCCTAGTGTAGATGTACCCATCTGAATGCATTGGAATAGTCTATTTGGTCACATGATTTGTAGAACAAAAGTTGCACCACTTAGCAACTTTACACTACTTGCATTTGACACTTTTTCCATCAAGTGAAAATTTGAGATCACGGGAAAATGACTTTGAGATACCAAAAAATGAGAGAGGTTATTATATACAGGACCAATGCGATCATGTAGGGTCATACTAAGAGTTTTTAAGTATCATGGTTTTCAAGTAATAGCACATCAAAGATTTCTTATCTTTTTCACTTTGGACCCTTAAGGGATCGATCTAGTTAAACATAGCTCAAAGAGATTCTCATGTTTGGGTGTGAAAAAATACCATGCCTAGCGTAAAAATACCCATCTGAACATGTTGGAATATTCTGTTTGGTCACATGAGTTGTAGAATGAAAGTTGCACCACTTTACAACTTTACACTACTTGTATTTGACACGTTTTCCATTAAGTGAAAACTGGACACCACGAAAAAATGACTCCAAGGTAACAAAAACCGAGATATGTTATTATAGAGGGGCCCAATTTGATCTCGTAGACTCAGTTAGAGAGTTCATAAGCATCATGTTTTCTAAGTAATAGCCCGTCAAATATTGCTGCCCTTTTTCACTTTGGATCCTTGAGGGATCAAGCCGGTTGAGCGTAGCTCAAAGCGAATCAACATGTTTGGGTGCAAAAGAGGAAAATGCCTAGTATAAATGCACCCATATGGATGCATTGGAAGAGATTTTTTGGTTACACGAGTTTCATAACTAAAGTTACACCACTTTGCAACTTTACACTGCTTGCATTTGACACTTTTTCCATCAAGTGAAAATTGGACACCACGAGAAAATGACTTCAAGATAACAAAAAATGATAGACGTTATTGTAGAGGGGTCCAACACAGCCCCATGGGCTTAGAAGGATACTTTGTCAGAATCACGATTTTGTAGTAATAGCCCATCAAAGATTGCAACCATTTTACACTTTGGACCCTTAAGGGATCGAGCCAATTGAATGTAGCTTGGAGTGATTCGACATGTTTGGGTGTGAAAGAGGACCATGAATAGCATAAATGTACCCATATGAATGCATTAGAATATTCTATTTTGTCACATGAGTTGTAGAACGAAAGTTGCACCACTTTGCAACTTTACACTGCTTGCAATTGATACTTTTTCCATCAATTCAAAATTGAACATCACAAAAAATGACACCCAGATAACAAAAACTAAGAGAGGTTATTTTAGAGGTTCCCTATGTGATTCTAATGTGCCTTATATGGAATTCCCATAACTGACACAATATTCGAGTAGCAAGCCATCAAATATTTTTTCCCTTTTGTAATTTGGATTGTTAAGGGATTGCATTGCATGAATTACAAATGTTTGAGGGAAGCAATCAATTTCAAAATTTGAATAAATATAATTAAATTGTTTTATGTGAATATATGGTATGCTATATTGATATTGATATGTAATCATTAGGTTGATTTGTTTTAACAAATGAAGTTTTTATAATAAGTTAGTCAATTGGTGCTAGTTATAATAGGGAGAGAATAAAAGAAGAAAAATAATGATTGGTAACCACCTATTGTTATCAAACTCACTATATTAATAATATGATGTTTACAATAAAATGAGATTTATTTGGTTGTCCTAATTCTTTTGTTTGTGCTACAATTGTATAATATGCTTCATACACCATTCTGAAACCCAAGTGCTTGTACTTGTAGGCACAATGCTTTCTCAAAACTATCAAGTGGTAATACAAAATCATGAGAAAAAAAACTATATGAATTCCAACACCCCACTTAAATCAAATATTGAATCAATGTGCCCCATTTTCATGCACACAAACTTAGCTTATAAGATTCTCTCATAATAACCAAAAATATGATTCAAGGATGCCTTAAGTACTCTATTCTCATAGATATTTTATAGTGTCACTCATACCTTAAATATTCTCTTATAATCTCTACATCATAGGTGCTCATGACATGGTTAACTTCAAATGAATAACTTAAAATTCCCTCGCTAATTTTCACATGCTCTTTTATAATGGATTCAAATCAAAATCGAGATTTGTCAAGATCATCAAAATAAGGATGTTGCATTGCTCTTTTGGTTGAGATTCTTTGGGATGGCTCATAAATCAACATTTTTTGCAAGGAGACACCAATCATTTTTTAGTAGTTTACTTACAAATAGGAAAAGTAAAAGAAGAAAAAGAAAGAGCATCCAAAATGGAAATGAAATGAAAATAGATGGAAGGCAATTACAGACAACAAATCCACACCATTTGGTTCCAAGTTAGGAACAAAAAGGCTTAAATATTGATGCTTCCATTGAGTATAGGCATGCTAGTCTCTCAACTTAGTCACTCCTAGTCATACATCTTCATTGGGAGTTCCAAGATACCTATTGCAAACAACAGCTCTCATGAATAGAATAACTTGAAATTTGAGATACTCTTATAATGTTTACATCATAGGTGTTTATGATGAGTTTAACTTCAAATGAATAAATTGAAATTCTCCCGCTAAGCTTCACACACACTTTTATAATGGCTTAAAATCATAATTGAGGTTTGTCAAGATCATCAAAAGAAGGATGTTGCATTGCTTTTTTGGCTGAGATTCTCTTGGATGGCTCATAAATCACCATTTTCTGCAAGGGGACACCAATCAATTTTTAGTAGGTTACTTACAAATAGGCAAAGTAAAAGAAGAAAAACAAAGAGCATCCAAAATGTAAATGAAATTAAAATAGATGGAAGTCACTTCTAGACAACAAATCCACACCATTTGGTTCCAACTCAGGAACAACAAGGCTTAAATCTTGATGCTTCCATTGAGGATAGGCATGCTAGTCTCTCAACTTAGTCACTCCTAGACATACATCTTCATTGGGAGTTCGAAGATACCTATTGAAAACAAAAACCTCTCATGAATATAAAATGAATAGAACTTAACCAAAATATTACTTTCCAACCTTTTGGAAGCTTGTAACCTTTTATAAAAACAACACAATTTAATCTTCCACTTAGTTTACTAATCTATTGAGAATATCCTACATCATTTTTTTTGCATATTTTTGAGAAAAAATAAAATACCATTGAACTCTATATCCTTTACAATAGTTCTAAATATAAAGTGTGCTACATCTACAAGTCTGATAACTTCATCAATCACCTACATAAATGATATAAACATTACATGATATCATTTTCATCATGGCATTGGCATCATACACATTACTGTGCATACAAGTATAAATTAATAAGAACCAATGTACATACTTACAAATTAATCCAATGAACCATATGGGTCTTCTCTACTCTTTATAGTGTCAAGTATTGCCTCATGGTAAGACTCACAGACCTTATACAAGGTATTGTTCAAAGGTCTACCCCTATATTTGGTCAAACAAACATTGGATTCCATGAAAAGGTTCGAGTAATCAAGAATCTTCCGATGCATGTCAAAGTCTTGAAATAGCTATTATTTAACACTCTTATGTGGGTACCTTCTAAGCCACATTCTAGTAACAACAACTGAGTCTCTAGGGTATTCTATGTTTTCTCCATCTATAACTGGGGCCTCTAATTTCTTTTTGGCCTCAACACAACGACACAAGTAATAGTCTATTCCCTCTTCGTTTTATTCATCTACAATAACCGCATAAACATGCTTTGCATTGATATGTGCAACAAATTAGATGAAATTACTCAACATTGTAAATACACTACAAAGTAAGATAACAATAGGAATTTCAAAAACTATGCAAGTAGATATATTACCTGGTTAGAACTAGATCTGATATGTGGTCAAAATCAACCAATGAATCCATTTGTGTTAGTTCCAATTCCATTGGAGGGAAATTAATGTGAATTGGGCTAAGATAACCTAATGACTATTTCTCAACCCACTCCTTTGACTCACAATCATCCCAAGCTTGCATTGTACATGAAGAATAAAAGCATGCCATATTTCATGTATTGATACTCCATGAACCTGCATTTGAGCTAGCGAAAGAGTGTATCTCACTCAATCTTGTCAGTGTAAAACAATCCTCATATGGTGCAATGTTAGTATCATCCATCAAAAAATTAAAATATGAATTGAAGATGTACCTTCATTACCTAGACCCATTAAAGCATTACACCACTTTATGATTGATTTTGCATCTATCAACTTTGCATTGTCTTTATACTTTAACTCTTCTTGTGCTAATGCTATTTTCACACATGCTCCTCCACCATGATGCTTTCCCTTTCCATGCCCAACCTCACAAAACATCCACATATGTTGAACACTTGTAATGACATGCATCCTGATCAACTAGTAGAACATGCATGAGTTCTTGAACTGTGCTGCATAGTTATCCAACTATATTATATGCCAATCGTATGCTATGCCCCTCTGAGCCAAATCACTATAGAAATTTTGGAAGAAACCTTGCATGAACTCTGGAGAATGTGTGTGATCATCACTAATATAAAAGTATACTCCTTCAATACCTTCCTTTGGTCCTTTGGTCCTTCATGGTTTCAACTATTTATTCTCCTTCTTACAACATCCCCTTGATTCAGAGATGGCCTTGTGTTATTCTTCCAATAATTTTCAATTAGTGTTCTCAATGCTTCAAATTTTTTATCTTTTTGTGGGAGTCTCCCTGAGAGTGCCCATATTTCATTTGAATCAGTTCCCTCAATTTTTTTCTGCCTGTGAATGACTCTTGATAAATTTTTTCTATTAATTCTCAATTGTTCACTCATCTTTATAATGAGACAAGATCTCCTTGATAATAGTGTTCTCACTCAAAGAATTTGATTTCCTCAACCCAATAATCTTCATGATGTTTCTATACTTTATACCTTGCATCATTTCAACAAATAGTTGACATCTTGCAGTATCATTTAGCCTTTCAAAGAAAAATTTCCAAATCTTATCAGCATATCTTCTACAAGTACATGTTGGAATCTTACCTTCCATGTGCTATAAAATATCCTCATCAATATTAATCAAATATGTTGGATTTCTATGCAAAATTTTAGGTGTTGTTCACCTAGGCACATACATCTCAACATTAGGAGTTTCATCAATATTTAAGTGAGGTGGGCTAAATCACGTACCTTCGATCGAGGGTGGAAGAGATGACATACCTTGAGGTTCACATGTGGATGATGGCATATACCTTCTTCTTCAAATCTGAGTGATGTACTCTCAATTTGAGATGCAGTGGATGGTGTCCCTTCATATTCACTTATGGTAGATGGTCTCCAACCATATTCAATTGCAGTAGATGGTGTCCCTCCATATTCAGCTATAGTAGATAGTGTCCCTCCATATTCACTTGTGGTTAATAGTGTCCCTTCATATTCACTTTAAATAGAGGGTGTGTCTCCAAATATGGTATTTGAATCTATCTTACCACAATTCTTTTGCATTTGTGCCCTTTGTGCTGCCAATTCCTTTTCTCTTTTTAATGGCTGAGGTTCCTCTTCAATTGGCTTATTTTCATCAATCATATTTAATTTATATGAGGAATTTTTATCATGCTACCCATACCTTGTGAACTCTACCACATTAACAAGTTAGTGAGCTCACTAGCTTGACAATGTAGTAGGGTTGACAAGGTACAAGCAGGGTGAAAAAATGCCTCATAAAAATGGGGTGTGATGGGCATGTACAACATTGTGAGACCCCATTTCTATGAGGAATTTTCTCATTCTTCCCCTACCTTTTCAACCCTACTACATTGATAAGCTAGTGAGCTCAATAACTTGCCAATGCTACCACATTTTGCATATGTGTCTACAAAAACATTATTGTCAAAAAATTTGCATGCCTTGTCCATGCTTCTATTTTGAGCCTATCTTGATATCAAGGCATGCCACATGAACACATTTATTTAAGTAATTCCATCTAAAACATCATGTGAGCATTGGCAAGTTAGTGATCTCACTAGCTTGCCAATGTGGTAGGGTTGACAAGGTAGGGGTAGTGTGCAAAAATGCCTCATAGAAATGGGGTGTCACGGTGATGTACATCACCATGATACCCCATTTCTATGAGATATTTTCTTACATAGAAATAGGGTGTCATGGTGATGTACATAATCATGACAACCCATTTCTATGAGGCATTTTTACACACTACCCCTACTCTATCAGCCCTACCGCATTGGAAAGCTAGTGAGCTCACTAGCTTGCCAATGTGGTAGGGTTGACAAGATAGGGGAAATGTGAGAAAATGCCTCCTAGAAATGGGGTCTCAAGTTGATGTAGCCAATGCAGTAGGGCTAACAAAGTAGGGGTAGTGTGATAAAATTCCTCATAGAAATATGGTCTTAGCGTGAGAAAATACCTCATAGAAATGGGTTCTCATGATGAGGTACATCACCATGAGACCCCATTTATATGAGGCATTTTCTCACATTCACACCCCATTTCTATGAGGCATTTTGTCACACTGCCCCTACCTTGTCAACCCTACTGCATTGGCAAGCTAGTGAGCTCACTAGCTTGTCAATGTGGTAGGGTTGAAAAGGTAGGGGTAGCATGCAAAAATGCCTCATAGAAATGGGGTGTCACAGTGATTTACCATGACACCCCATTTATATGAGGAATTTTCTCATGTTGCCCCTATCTCATCAACCCTACTACATTGGTAAGCTAGTGCACTATGAGACCCCATTTCTATGAGGCATTTTCTCACAAGGTAGGGAAACATGCAAAAATGCCTCATAGAAATTATTTTTGCAAGATGCCCCTACCTTTTCAACCCTATCACATTGGAAAGATAGTGAGCTCACTAGATTGCCAATGCAGTAGGGTTGACAAGGTAGGGGCATGTTGCAAAAATAATTTCTATGAGGCATTTTTGCATGTTTCCCTACCTTTTCAACCTTATTGTATTGGCAAGCTAGTAAGATCACTAGCTTGTGAATGCGGTAAGGTTGACAAGGTAGGGGTAGCATGCAAAAATGCCTCATAAAAAGGGGGTGTCACGATGATGTACCGTGAGAAACCATTTCTATGAGGAATTTTCTCATGTTTACCCTACCTTGTCAACCCTACTACATTGGCAAGCTAGTGAGCTTACTAGCTTGCCAGCACAATAGGGTTGACAAGGTAAGGACAACATGAGAAAATGCCTTATAGAAATGGGGTCTCATGATGTGGTACGGTTGAAATAGTGGGGGCAACGTGCAAAAATTCCTCATAGAAATGGGGTTTCATAGTAATGTACTGTGACACCCAATTTCTATGAGGCATTTTTACACGTCGCCCTACCTTGTCAACCCTAATGCATTCACAAGCTAGTGAAATCACTAGCTTATCCCTCATAGAAATGGGGTCTACCAGTGATGTACATCACCATGAGACCCCATTTCTATGAGGCATTTTCTCATGTTTCCCCTACCTTGTCAACCCTACCACATTGGAAAGCTAGTGAGATCACTAGCTTGCCAATTGTACCAAATTTTGCATACATGTCTATGAAAACATTATTATCAAAAAAATCACATGCCTTGTCCATGATTCCATCTTGAGCCTATCTCGCTATTAATGCATGCCACATGACCACATTTCTTTAAGGCATTCCATCCAAAAAATCATGTGCGCATTGACAAGCTAGTGAGCTCACTAGCTTAATGCGGTAGGGTTGAAAAGGTAGAGGTAGCATGAGAAAATGCCTCATAGAAATGGAATTTTCTCACGCTAACCCTACCTTGTCAAACCTACCACATTTTTAAGCTAGTGATCCCACTAGCTTTTCAATGTGGTAGGGTTGAAAAGGTAGGGGTAGCATGAGAAAATGCCTCAAAGAAATGGGGTCTGATGATGATGTACATCACCATGTGACCCCATTTCTTTGAGGCATTCTTGCACTGCCCCTACCTTGTCAACCCTACTGAATTGGCAAGATAGTGTTTTGTCAATAGAGATGAAAACCAAAATAGTTTCAAATATCTATCAATGTAGGAGGAGTATATTCCAATTTTATAGACACATGTATGGAAAATTTGGTAGAATAAACAATGCAATCAACTATTGAAAATGTAGGGGAAGCATGAGAAAATGCCTCAGACAAACATGGGGTCTTAGGATGCTCTACATCATCATGAGTCCCCATTTCTATGAGGCATTTTTTCATGTTGCTCCTACCTTGTAAACCCTACTACATTGACAAGCTATTGTTTTGTTAATAGAGATGAAAACCATAATAGTTTCAAAGATCTATCAATGTGGGAGGTGTATATTTTAATTTTGTAGAGACTTGTATGGAAAATTTGGTAGCATAGACAATACAATCAGTTGTTTCATAAAACACACATCACCATGAGACCCCATTTCTTTGAGGCATGCCTTCAAACAACTGATTTCGTTCTCTATGTTGTTTTGATAAAATGCTTTGGTAGACTTGTATGGAAAATTTGGTAGCATAAACAAGGAAATCAGTTTCTTGGTATATTTGTTTGACAAAATACCTCAATGAGATATGTCCTCATGGAGTAGAACAATTGCAAGATATGCACAACATAGATTTTCAAGAATATGTAATTTGTAGGTGTAAAACCAAATTCAACTACATTTTCCAACATCTCCCATGCCCATACCAAAATGAAAGTTTTGGAGAATGGTATGCACATCCATAGTAAAGAATTGATAAATGATGTATTATTTTACTTATAAATTTTATCATATATATATGTGTATAGAAAATGTGGGAGAATGCACAAGGTAGGTCAATTGTTTAACAAAATGCCTCAAAGAGATGTGGTTTCAAAATGTAATTGGCAAGTGTAAAAAATTGTGTAATTTAAAATGTGCATTGACAAGATAAGGTTATAATGACAAACAAACAATGATCAATATGGAACATGCCAAACAAAAAAATCAAAGAAAACCAAAATAGATGAAAGAAAATGTGTAAAGACTTCACATACCTAAACAACCAATGTTTTGAATGGAGGAGTTCTACCCTTTTATGTAGCCTTTCCTTCTTCTTTCTTTGAACTCCTCAACAATTCAACTTTTTCAAAAGCTTGTTCCCCTACAAACTTCAATTGTATATCACTCTTCAATGGAATTCAAACTTGAATTGATATTATATGCCTTTCAACATGAAAAATCTACTATTTCATGCAGAGGTAGTGGAAAGATCATGAAAAAGGTGGTGGAATGTGAAAAACTTGCATGCGCACATCAAAAAATCATCAAAAATATTTTTTTTGTTAGAACACGTGTATAACCAAGAGAATATCCAAAATGTGGACCTTGAGATCACAAGTTTATTGTGTTTTTATCCATTTTTAGAGTAGGACAAAACACGCTCGCATTATAACATGAGCACTTTATGTCTTGCTAAAATAATGGCCATATCTCTACTACTTCAAAATGTGTTCGCATTATGAGAATATTTATTTTTTATGTTTATTTTCTCTCTCTTTCTCTCTACCCCCTACCCTCTACCCTTAAACCCTAAAATCTAAACCCTTGAATTCTCTACCCTCTACCCTCTATCTCCCTCCCTCTTTTTCAAGTCTCTCTCTCACTCACTCACTCACTCACTCCTTTTATCTCTATCCCCTCTACCCTCTACCCTTAACCCTTAACCCTCTACCCTCTACCCTCTCTCTCTCTCTCTCACTCTCACTTCAAGTCTCTCTCTCCTACTCCCTATCCCTCTCTTAATTATCTCTCACTCACTCACTCCTTCTATCTCTCTCCCCTCTACCCTTAACCCTCTACTCTCTACCCTTAACCCTTAAACCCTCTCTCTCTCTCTGCTCTCTCAAGTCTCTCCCTCCTACCCACTCTCCCTCTCTCAAGTCTCTCTCTCTCACTAACTCCTATCTCTCTCCACTCTACCCTTAAACCCTTAAACCCTCTACCCTTTACCCTCTCTCTCACTCACTCCATCTATCTCTCTCCCCTCTACCCTAAACCCTAAATATTTAAACCCTCTACCATATACTCTCTACCCTAAAACCTTAAACCATCTACCTCCTCTACCCTCAAACCCTCTGCCCTCTACCCTCTACCCTTAACCCTTAAACCATTAAACCATCTACCCTCTACCCTATATCTCTCTCCTACTCCCTCCCTCCCTCTCTCAAGTCTCTCCCTCCCACCTCCTCTCCCTCTCTCAAGTATCTCTCTCTCACTCACTAACTCCCTCTATCGCTCTCCTCTCTACCCTTAACCCTCTACCCTCTATCTCTCTACCCTTAAACCCTCTAACATATACTCTTAACCTTGTACCCCCCTCTCTCTCTTTCTCTCTTTGTGTCTCTCTTTTTCTTTGTCTCTCTATCTCTCTATCTCTCTCCCCTCTACCCTTAACCCTTAAACCCTCTAATTTAAACCCTCTACCCTCTACCCTTAACCCTCTACTCTCTACCCTTAACCCTTAAACCCTTAAACCCCTAAACCATCTACCCTCGACCATCCATCTCTCTCCTAGTCCCTCCCTCTCTCTCTCTCTCTCAAGTCTCTCCCTCCTACCTCCTCTCTCTCACTCACTAACTCCCTCTATCTCTCTCCCCTCTGCCCTTAACCATCTACCATCTATCTCTCTCCCAATCCCCTATCACCTATCTTTGTCCCACGCTCCCCACCCTCTCTCTCTCCCTCTATATCTCTCCTACTCCCTTTGTCTCTCTCCCCTCTACCATTAACCTTATATAGTAAACCCTTAAAGCATCTTCCCTAGCTTGCCAATTTGGTGAAATTGGCATTGTAGTGGCCTATTTGAAAAAATGGGTCTAAGAAATGGGGTCTCTCGATGATGTAAATCACTGGGAGACCCCATTTCTTGCACCCATTTTTTCAAACAAGCCAAGCTAGGTTTCCCTTTTCACCAAATTAGCAAGCTAGTGGGCCTACAAGCTTGCCAATTTGATGAAATTGGAAATGTAGTGGCCTATTTGAAAAAATGGGTCCAAGAAATGGGGTCTCTCATTGATGTAAATCATCAAGAGACACCATTTCTTAGACCCATTTTTTCAAACAGGCCAAGTTAGGTTACAAATTTCATTGAATTGGAAAGCTAGTGGGCCCACTAGCTTGCCAATTCGGTGAAATTGGAAATGTAGTGGCCTATTTGAAAATTTTGGTCCAAGAAATGGTGTCTCTCGGTGATGTAAATCACCAGGAGACACCATTTCTTGGACCCATTTTTTAAAACACACCAAGTTAAACCATCAACCCTTAACCCCTCAAACCTCTACCCTTAAACCCTAAACCCTCAACCACTATACCCTCTACCCTATACATTGGACCCTCAACCCTAATCATTCAACCATATACCCTCAAACCTATACCCTAAACCCTCTACCCTCAACCCTTTAACCTCAACCCTAAACCCTTAAACCTTCTACCCTCAACCCTAATCCATCAACTCTATACCCTCAACCCAATACCCTAAACCATCAACCCTATAGGTCCTCAACACTATATCCTAAATTCTCAACGCTAAACCCTTAAACCTAAGTAAACTCTCTACCCTAATCCTTCAACCCTCAAACATAAATCCCTCAAACCTAATCCCTCAACCCTATACCCTCAACCTTGTACCCTTAACCTTAAACCTTCAACCATCAATCCTTAAAACCCTAAACCCTTTAACTCTCTACCCTGTACCCTTAAACCCTCAACTCTCAATCCTTAAAACCCTAAACCCTTCAAACCTCTACCCTTAAATGTTCTACCCTATACCATCAACCCTATAGGTCCTCAACCCTATACCCTCAATTCTCAACCCTCTACCCTATACATTAGATCCTCAACCCTCATATATATCTTTCCCTCCCTCCGCTTCTCTCCTTCTCTCTATCTCACTTCTCCCTCCATCTCTCCCTCCATCCATACCTCTCTCTCTACACTAATCCCTCAACCCTATACCCTCAACCATTAAACCATTAAAGACTCAACCCTACACCCTTAAACCTTCTACCCTCTATCCTCTACCTAATACCCTCTACCCTTGACCATAATACATCAACCCTTAAACCCTTAAACCGAAGTAAACTCTCTACCCTAATCCCTCAACCATCAACCATTAATTCCTCAAATCTTAAACCCTCAAGCCTCCACCCTATACTATTAACCTGCAACCCTTAAACCCTAATCCTTCAACCCTATACCCTCAACCCTCTACCCTCAACCTTAAACCCTCAACCCTTAAAACCTGAACCCTCAAAACCTCTACCCTCTACCCTATACATTAAACCCTCAACTCTCAATTCTCAACCCTCAACCCTTAATCCCTCAATGTTCAACCCTTCAACCCTAAACCATCAACCCATATACCATCTACCCTATACATTGTACCCTCAACCCTAATCCTTCAACCATATACCTCAAACCTATACCATAAACCATCTACCCTCAACCCTTAGCCCACAACCCTAAACCATTAAACCCTTAAACCATCTACCCTATACTCTCAACCCTAATCCCTCAACCCTATACCCTCAACCGAATACCTTAAACCATTAGCCTTATAGGTCCTCAATCCTATACCCTCAATTCTCAACCCTCTATCCTATGCATTGGATCCTCAACCCTCATATATCTATATCCCCCCCTCCTCTTCTATCCTTCTCTCTATCTTACTTCTCCCTCCATCTCTCCCTCCATCCATCCCTCCCTCTCTACCCTAATCCCTCAACCCTATAACTTCAAACCTTACACCCTTAAGCACTCAACCTTGAAAACCCTCAACCCCTAGTCCTTCAACCCTAAACCCTCTTCCCTCTTCCCTCAACCCAATACCCTCTACCCTCAACCATAATCCCTTAACCCTAGCCTGCCAACCCTTAAACCCTTAAACCCAAGTAAACTCTATACCCTAATCCCTGAACCATCAACCTTTAATTCCTCAACGCTTAAACCCTAAACCCTCAACCCTTAAACCCTAATCCCTCAACCCCTATACCCACTACGCTATAAATTAGACCCTTAACCCTAATCCCTTAACCATATACCCTCAATCATCTACCCTTAACCTTAAACCCTCAACCCTTAAACCCTCTACCCTCTACCCTATACATTAAACCCTCAACCCTCAATTATTAGCCCTCAAACCTTAATCCCTCAACCCTCAACCCTCAAACCTTAAACCCTATACCCTCTACCCTATACATTGGACCCTCAACCTAATCCTTCAACCATATACCCTAAAACCTATATCCTAAATGCTCTACCCTGAACCCATAACTGTCAACCCTAAACCCTTTAACCCTAAACCCTTAAACCTTCTAACCTCTCCCCTTAACCCAATACCCTCTACCCTCAACCCTAATCCCTTAACCCTATACCATCAACCCTATAGGTCCTCCACCCTAATCCCTCAACCATATACCCTCAACCCCTATCTCTTTCTCTTTATCTATATACATATCACCTCTCTGTCCCTCCCTCTCTCCTACCCTCTCTAATTGTCTCTATCTACCCTCTCCCTCTTTCTATGTACCTCTTACTCAATCAATCCCTACCACTTTCTCTTGCTCCCTCTATTTATCTCTCTCTATATCCCTCCCACTTCCTCTCCATCACTCCCTCTCTCTCCCTATCTCTTAGGTCTCTCCCTCCCACACGCACACTCTATCTCTTAGGTATATCCCTCTAGCACCCTACCTAGGTAACTCTCTCTCTCTCTCTCTCTCCCCCTCTCTCTCTCTATCCCTCTCACTCCATCTCTCAGGCCTCTCACTCTCACACTCCATCTCTCACACTGCCTTCTCACCCACTCCATCTCTCTCACACTCCCTCTCACTACCTATCTCTCAAGTCTCTCCCTCTCACCCCCCCTCACACACTGAAGCATCTCCCTCTGGCACCCTGCCTATATAACTCTCTCTTTCTCTCCCTCCATCTCTGTCTCCCCCCCTCTCTCTCAATTCCCTCTCTCCCTCTATCCCTCCCACCCTACCTAGCTAAGACCCTCTCAACCCCTTCTCTCCCACTCCCTCTCTCTTAGAATCTCCCTTCCACCCCATCTCCATATCTTAAGACTCTCTCTCACTACCTCTCTCTCTTAGGTCTCTCCCTCCCTCCCTCCTAACCTACCTAGACAACTCTCTCTCTCTCTTAAACTTCTCCCTCCCTTTAAAGACATACATACTTACATACATACAAGAATAATAGATATGTACATGCAATCTTGCATACATACAAGCATACATGTATATATGTACATAAAATCTTAAATACATACATACATACATACAGGCATACATGCATTCATAGAAGCATGTATACATACATACATACATGAAATACAAGCATACATGTACATACAAAAATAAAAATATATAAACATACATTTAATAGAGTATCATTTAACATAAAGAAAGACCTAAAGTGAGAAAATTATAATGCACTTTCATTATGTCATGCTACACATGCCCCACACAAAAACAAAAAAAACATGTCAAAACTAAGATATAACGCGAGCCCATTAAAACGTGCTCACATTATATCTTGATTTGAGAATCCCAAGACTTAGGCATGGTATTTTCCTTGGAATACCAATACAAAGGCTTCGAGGGCCTTCCTAATGACCAGAGACATGTTTTTGCAAATTTTACAATATTTCACATAATTGGGTTCATGCACACCATCAGGATTGCACGTGTTTCAATCATGAAAAATTTGAACAATTGGTTAATGTTAGGCTCTTTCTTGGCTATCCAACAATGTATTTTTTTTCACCTTTTGACAATGTTAAGCCTCTAATCTATAATTTTATTTTGTTTGTGTGTCTCTTTTTGGAAAAAAACAATGTTTGGTGTTTCTTTCGTTATAAATTAACTGTTCATCAAAATTTCAAATAAATTACATTATTAGAAATTACTAGATTTCGTTCTATTTTTTTTTAAATCAATTAGTTTCCAAAATTTGTAGGGGTAGCACAACCAAAATTCTATTTTTCAAGAAGTTTCCACTTTGAAAATTATTAAAAAATCAAATATTTATTAAAACATTAACAAAACAATTGTGCATCAACTACATACTGTTAGCTAATTTCTCATTGAAGCGATTTAAAAAATACTAAAAAAATGTACACCATGCTACGTTCCTACAAAATTTTCTATGTTATCTTTTTCTGAAAAAAACAACACCAATTTCTATAGGTACATCTTTTGAACCCCTTAATCTCAACCATTTTCAAAATAAATTAGTAGTTTAGAAAGTAGACTCAGAGCACTACGATCCTTGTTTTTGTTGCATCTCAAAATTTTGAGTGTAACTATCCTCAATTTCATGTCCAAGGTCAGCATTTCTTGATTTCAGAAAAAAAAAAAAAGTGACCACTTAAACCCCCTGTTTGGCCCCCCATATTTTTGCACTTACCCCTATTCTCCCAATATGACACTCTCTTTTGCAGATCTGAAATCCTCTTAAAATAAATACTTACTTTTATAAAACACACATATGGCACAAACACTTTCCATACCAAGCCTTTTTCCAAAACTTCTCTCATGATGATGAGAAAATGAGAAGCAAAACATTACTTAATTCCTCTCCTGAGTCAATTTATCACTACCCATAAGAGAATTTTGCTCAAAATAGAAAGTCATTTCCTCTTTTGGAGGATCGACAAACCTCTTAACTTCCATGACTTGCATAATCATTAAAGGCATGGAGAATACAATTTAGAATGATTGCATAAGTAGCTATTCAAACTACCATTACTAGCATTGACTAATTCTTTTTCAAATCCAAAACCCACAACTACCTTATGTTTTTCAATGCATTTAAAATTTTATTTTGAAACCTAGAGGAAAATATTCATTGGAAGGAACGACTACTAACAATTTTTCCATGACCCAATCCACCTTTGAAACTCAACACCCAAGCCATGAAGTCCAATATAGTAGGTATATGAGAAGAATAATTCTCATCGACACTTTATGTGGCTTCTATTTGAACTTATTAAGTGTAGTTTATTTAGTTACCTATGTGGGTTACCAAGCTGCTCGATTATGCCCAATCTAGCACTATATTAAGGCACCATAATAAAATTTTAAATGCTCTTCAAAAATCCTTACGAATCATCTTAGACTCAATGATATATGAGTGGAAAATATGTTGGATTATATAGATATAGATATATATCTTTATTCTTAATACAAAATATATAAAAATATATACATAAAATTATGGTTATATAATATTTATATATATTTGTATATACATAAATACACATAAATGTGTTTAATCATTATATATACACATATATTTATATATATTATATTCATTATATTTAATATTTACAAAATATTTTTGAAATTAATTTAATTTGATGATTTAAGAGGATCTTTGAAAGTAGGGGTTTTACTTTCCCTAATGATATTTAACTTATCAACTTAGGTTTTAAGACTTAGCAAATTGATACTTGAATTGACCTGATGAGGTTTTCAATAGCCTAATTTAGTGTGTGTGCATCAACTCAAATAGAAATACCAAACAATCCATATACCAGCACCTCTCCCTAGGCGATACTCTCCCTCCTCCTCTAGAGTGCACAAACTTTCCTACAGTTCACTTAGAGCAACATTCACATAGTTAGATGATTACATATAAGACATAATCACAATATAATTTAAGCGTCATATAATCATTCAAAAGAAAATTCATCATATTGCATATACATATATTTCATCCAACCATTAAATACCATAAGGACATCATGCATTACAACTATATTTAATCATAATTGTTAAAGTAATTTGATAAATCAATATTGGGGTGTAACATATCTCCTCTCATAAGGATCATTTTCCCTAATGTTTTAATGTATCAAAATATAAAACAATAACAATATTTGTTTATTATGAGTTTTCAAAAGCATGAATAAGATGAGGAGATATTTTTTTAATATCATTGTAATCCTCCCATGTAGTAGTGTGGACTCTGCATATTGGTCCCACTAGATCTTGCATTGAATGATCACTTTGTTATGGAGGTGCTGCCTACATGTTTTGAGAACTCTAAGAGGCTCAATCATTACCACTCTTGGTTCTTGTACTTATAATGCATTATAATCAATTTTTTACATGACTAGGTTGAATTCTTCAAGAACTTCAAACGGTCCCAAATAAAAAGGAGCTAGTTTGGATGACTATCAAAAATTAATTGAACTCTTTTGTGGTTTGACTCTTATTGAGTATTTTACCCCTAATGTGAAATGTCTTAGTATATGCTTAGCATCACCATAGCTCTTCTATCTATCATTCTCTTTGACTAACCTTTTCCTAACCAACTTGATCTATTCTTCCATTTCTGATAGAATTTTTGGACCAAGACTAATCCTATCTTCTAGCTTATCCCAACTTATAGGAGTTTGACACTTTCTTCCATAGAGTACTTCAAATGGAGCCACCTTGATAGCAGAATGATAAGAATTGTTATAAGAAAATTTACAAGTAGTAGGTAGTCTTCCCACTTGTATTGTTGATCCATGCAATACATTCTCAATAGATCATACAAAACTTGGTTTACTCTTTATATTTTACCATCTATCCTAGGGATATATGCTAAAATTATGATGAATTAAGTTCCAAGCGAGGAGAATAGGGTTTTCCAAAACCTTAATGTTACACATGCATCCCTATTTGAGATAATATTCTTAGGAACACCATGCAACCCAAACACTTCTTGCACAAATTTGTAGGCTATGAGTAGTGCCCCATATGTCAATTTTTCCAATATGAAATGAACTACCTTGGTGAGCCTATCCATCACTACCAATGTAGCATTATGCTTATTATTCAACATAGGAATACTTTATACAAAATCCATACTAATGATCTACCACTTCCTCTCTAGAATTCCCTGAGGATATACAAGTCCTACTAGGTGATGATGTTCTTTAACCCTTTGGCATTCTAGACAACTTTTTATAAGCCTTGCAACATCTCTCTTCATTCCTTTCAAGAAATATAGTGGTTTCACATCAGCCAAAAGTTCTATCAGTTCAAGATGTCCTGAATATGGTGTGGAATGAACTTCCATCCACATTGTATTCCTTAACTTCTCAGAGTCTGGTACATACATCATTTCTCTGAATCTTAGTAGTCCATCTAGTTCAAAATGAAACCCATCATACCTCAAATCTTGATTGTTGTCCATGAGAGTTTGTTTAACCTACTCATAGTATTCATTACCCTTGGAATTTTGATACACTCGATTTTTGAAATCAAAATGAATAGATATCATCAAAGGGATATGCCTCCTTTGACTTAGTGCATTCACAACTCAGTTTTATTTACCCTTTATGTAATTGTAGACATATAGAAATGTCTTGATCAATATTACACATCTGATTTTGATTACTAACATCATTTCTATCCTGATTCACCCTTTTTCATCTATTTAACTAAATAATGTCAATTTTCTAATTAAACTCATCATTTTTCCTCTATTAATCATATAATTAATATTGTATGATTAATTCACCCCTTTCTCCTAAGTCCTCTCATTTGATTAAATAATAGAAATTACTTAATTGAATTTCCTAAATCCCACTTTGATTAAATAATTCTAATTATTTAATTAAATCCTTAAATTCTCTCCACTTGTATAATTAAATAATTTCTTAGTTATTTAATTGACCTAGTTTCTTCTATTTCCTCCAGTCATTGAAATATATATTCTCATGAAATATTCCTACAATTTGAGTTCAAATATTTCCCTCCACATGAAATTTATCTTCTCCATCTTCCTAAAATTAAGGGATTGTGTTTGTCTCAATCAATTTGATCCCTTGATTAATATCATTGTTCTATGTTATTATTCAATTTCATATTTTTATTTGATCATTGATCCATGAAATCTCCTCTCATTGAATTACATCCATTTATTATCCAATTTGATCTTAGCCATTCATTTCTACCAAAAAATCTATAAATAATTATCATTTTCATGAGAATTGTACTCACAAATCATTTAAGCAACCCATATTATGCAGAATTTTTTACTTACCTTTACCATTTGAGAGCACTTTTGTGAATCAAACCCATATTTCCTCATCAATTCACCATTCAATATTTGCATCATGACCAATGGATTAGGTTGCTGAGCATTTCACATCAATCCAACCCTAATCCCCTAATGGGATGAAGTTTATTTGTATTAATTTAGGGATTCATTTGAATTGATTGATCATTTCATGTTTTAATGGCATATTAATTGATATTTCCAAGATATTCATTGGAATATGACTTAGTTAGTCATTTATTTGTATACTTGGTTTATTTCAAATGTAATTGATCTTCCTAAATTTTCATGTTCATGGTAATTGATGAAAAAATCATAGTCAGATAGTAGATCAATCCATCTTCTCTGGTAGGAATTTAGATTTGGCTGGGTAAAAAATAACTTATACCATGATGGTATATATTTAACTCAAAGAGTTTACAAAGAAAACAGTGCCTCCACATTTTTAAAGCACGAACAACCATTGCTAGCTCAAGGTCATGTGGACCACAGTTTTATTCATAAGTCTTCATTTTTTTAGACTCATAGGTGATACCTCACCCTTCTTGCATAAGTACCCCCTATAATCCTTCTCCTAAGGCATCGGTGATGACCAAAAAATGACCTTGTAGATATAGTACCTTTAGGACTAGATCCATAGTTAATTTCTCCTTTAATTGGTCAAACGCCTCCTGATATTTTTTGACCATTCAAACCTTTTTCATTTTCTTTTCAAAGAATTAAAGGGGAAAACTAAAATTTGAAATGTTAGCCAAAACCCCTATAATACCCATCCAAACCGATAAAACTGCATACTTCATGGACATTCTTTAGTGCAAGCTACTCTAGCATGGCTTGAATCATTAATGGATATACTATAACTCCTTTCATTGAAATTACATGACCCAAACACTATGCTTCCTTCTTGAAAATGGAACACTTTGAAAGATTACCATAAATATTACGTTCTCTCGAACATTAGAGAACAATCTGCAATTGTTGGATATGTTCTTCCTCATTCTTAGAATATATTATAATGTCATCTAGGAACACAAGAACAAACCTATCCATGCAATCTCTGAATACACTGTTCATTAGATTCATGAATGTTGTAGGTGCATCCATCAATCCAAAAGGTAGGAATCTAAACTCATAATGCCCATATCTCGTTCTAAAGGTTGTTTTGTGGATATCTTCATCCTTAATCCTTAACTGATTGTAACTTGATTGAATATTGATCTTTGAAAACACTACCCCACACTTTTGATCAAAGAGATCATTGATACATGGCAATGAATACTTATTCTTTATTGTTTATTTATTAAGCATGTATAATAATCTATACACAATTATAGTACATACCATCTTTCTTAATGAAGATCACTAGTTCTCCCCAAGGTGATACACTAGGTCCAATCAATCCTTTTGATACCAACTCTTGTAGCTAAGCTTTTAACTCCATAAAACATTTTGTGGTCATTTGAGAAGCATCTTTGGATATGATTTCTAATCATATAACTATATCTATGAAGAATTCAAAAGATCTTTTAGGAGGTAATCCAATAAATTCACCTAGAAATACATCATCAAAATCTCTTAGAATAGGAAACCTATCTATGTTTGATCTTTTTGGTTCCATAATTTTCTCTTCTTCCACTCCTTAGAGTTTTTGGGATTCACAATATATTAAGTAATCCTAAAAAATGAATTGTTTATAATCATCCATTTTCTCCATTTTGATTGCAAAGATTTGAAATCCTTATTTCTTAGCTTTCCTTGGCTAAACAGATGATAAATTTTCCTTAATTTAACCTCACTAAGTGTAGCTTGCATATACCTTATGTTCCTATGGTCATCTACACATTTTACTATTTTATCAAAATGGTCTACCTTAGCCCTATGCCTCCATTACCAATTTATCCCTAGAATGACATCATAATATCCTAAGGGTGCTACATATAGATTTAATTCCATTAATAAGCTTGGAAGTTCAACCTTAACTTCAATCAAATACTACTCTACCTATGCTCTTGCCTGGTTTGCATATTCTAGTGGCCATGATTTTTCCATAAAAATAGCTTTTCTAGATATATATTGTTTAATAATTTTGGAGAAATAAAACATTTAGTAGCACCAATGTCTATTAAAAATGAAATTGGCAATACCAAACAAAATACTCAAAGTTTCAATTGGAGTAATCTAGTACTCTACTTGATGATTGTTTAGCACTACATGGATCCTCTACTGGAAAGTTGCTTGTTGATATGGTAAAGGGTTCCCTCAATGTCACATCCCTTGTGTCTTATTAGGACATTGGTTAGCATAGTGGTCACAGCCACATGTCAAACACACCCTAAAGGTCCTTGCCTTTCAAAAGGATTTCTTGAGTTATCTTCATTCCTCTGGGGGTTGTTATTTCTCCAGTCATCTCTATAGTCATTTTGATTTGTTAGAGCCTTTTATCATTTTTTTTCTTGAATTCCTATCTATCGCCCTTTTTCTAAAATATTTGAGATGATTATAACTAGTTGAACTTCTTGCAGTTATTTTCCCTGTATGTAGATATAGACTTTAACTTATGTTCTTTCTTGGTTTATTTCTCTTATACTTGGTACATGGTAGTAGGAACATGAACATCTACCTCACCTCTAATCTAGGAATTAAGCCCCACAATGAATTTACTTAACTAAAATATTTCATGCTTTTGGTACTAAGCAATGTACTTAAAAAGATGAGTGAGATTCTCCCAATATTCATTAATGGATGAAACAACTTGCCTCAAGTTTTGAAAGTCCCTTAATTTTTTATCAGGTATAGTTCTAGAAACCATCTTTGTTTGAAGATCACCAAAAATTCATCCCATGTCAAAATCAATGAACTCAAACCTAGTTCCATTTTCTCATTCATCCACCAAGTGGATGCTTCTCCAGATAATTGGAACACTACCCAAAAAACCTTGGTTACTTTAGAGTAGTTTCTAATCTCAAAGTATTTTTCTATATTTGTTAGCCATGCCTCCATAGCATCTCTGCTCACAACTCCTTCAAATTTGGGAGGTGCAGCCTTCTTCATATCCCTTGATAACTCATGGACCAATTGGTTTATTTTCTTTACCTTGAATCTTGACTCTGAGTTGTTTTCTCCAAGCTCACCCTAGATGGTGCATTCATTTTTGTTCTCACCTTCTCCTTCCTAGGATGCTTCATGCCCGAGACTGCTCTAACCTCTAACCTCTTTCTCAAGATTATCAATTATTTCCTTAAATACCTCACTAAGCATAGCTACAATCTAGTCAAGCTCAGATTCTAAATTTCTAGAGGGTTATCCCACCTATATTCCGCCAAAATTGGTCCTAGTTCGAACCATGTTTTAGTTATTAATTTAACAAGAATTTTAATTTTTAACATTCAATTAGTTTCTCTAATTGTTCATTCACTTATAAAAATTTAACAATTCATCATTATATCATCAAAATAAAAGAGATATTTTTGTCAAAAATTTCTAATTTTTTTTATTATATAATAGTTGTGCATTACAAAACATCCTTATTTAATAGAATGAATACCAATAGTTAATAGGGGGAATAACCCTTTTGGTTTATTATTCATGTTTAGAGTTTATGACTATAATTTTGGGAGGTGGAGGCACTTGTAGGTGCACTTCCTTTCCTTCTTGACTTCCCATAGGGGCTCTAGTGCTACATGCACTTGGTATATTTCTAGAAAGAGATGGTTGGTCTACTTCAGCTCGACGAATAGATGAAATGGTCTTGGATATCTCCTCCCTCAAATCTTGTCTTTCTTAATGAATTTTAAAACATTAGTTAAAGTTTTAGAGTTTCCAAACCATACCCTCTCATTCTGGTCATTTTCTTCTAAGCTTTTCATTAGAGCTTCTCAGTCTTTCTTGGCCTTGAGCTATCATTCATTATCAATTACCGATTTCCTTATGTCCATATTTAGTCTTACCATTGTGGCATAAGAATAACCAAACATTAGCTACTATTTTTTTTGGAATTTAAGCTTAAATAATGAGCTCATAGATCCAAGTATTAAACTTGGTAGATTTGATACCATATGTAACATCTCTAACTATGCTCTTTTAGTTTTTAGCTAGGTTTTAATACATGAAGTAAACAATTCAATGCCTTCAAAATAATAAGGTAAATTTTTTCTTTTTTTATATCACAATTTTTATTTTCGATAAAGAAATTCATATAAAATATTGTAATTGAATTAACATAAATAAACATCATGTAATTGAGACACATCTTTTCAAATACAGTTTACAAACAAGATTTATGATCAAGTAAAGAGTTTCATAATTTTCAAATGATAACAAGGTTAGCATAGCCTTATCTAGATTACTCTTCTATTTCACAAGCCTCGACACAACATTTGCAAGAGGGAGAGCATCACCCAATCACTTTACCTCCAAACACAGAATGGTGGTCCCCACAGATCTCCCAATTGGAGGTGGCCATACCCTTTAATGAAGAGTACATTATATGAACCTCTAGCATTACCATTTGAGTATCTAGTGGTGTGTCCTACATACAAGTACTATTATGACACTACTAACTAGTTATGAAAACTTGAAGCACTATGAATTGACAAGTGGAAGCAGAGACTTTTGCACTTATCATAGCCAAAGTTTGAATTATATTCATCCAATTTCTAAGGAACCAGTGTCATAAATTCACCAACCTCTAACTTGACTTGGAAATCTTACTAACCCATGGTTAACACAACTATTGGTTTGATCCAAAGGTTAACTTAATCAAATAGATTCTTTATCAAAAAGTGAAGACTTAACTAAATTTGTTTATTTGACTAAGTAGTTTTTAAACTTCTAACATGAATACCCATGTTACATTGTCACAACATTTTGGGTCTAGGAAATTTCCTCTTATTCAAGTCCTTTAAATAGCCAAAAGGTGTAAATTATTGCCCTAGTATTATGGTCTTTGGTTATGATGAGAACATATTGTCCTCTACTCTAGATACTTGATTTCAAATCAATAGATAATAACAATTACTCCTAGCCAAATATGAAACACCTATAATGTTCGAACAATAATAAATACTTCATATTTTTTATTATATTTTAGACCTTCCTTTGAATTTCTTAAAGATTCTTTTTTAGTGAAAATACAATATATACGATGATAATAATAATATATAAGATGTTGTCTTATTCAAATAAATACAATATTCAAGTATTTTATACTTCTTCACTAATTCTATTTATGAAGCAGGTTTGTTTGATAAAACACAACTTAGAGAGATTATAGTTTTTCCCTTAAGATTTCTCTTAAAATTTACTCAAATTCTCATAAATCTAATTTGATTAAAATATACATTTACTAGTGTGATCACTTAACCTATCCATCTGGTTTTAATACTTCCTACCATCTTTTATATTCTCTTATGAGTAAACATAGGTAATCTAGAATATACGTGAATATTTATTCTCTTCCCTATATGATTCCAAAATAGCCACAAACTTGCATATTTACACTCACATAATTAAATTTAGAAATATAGATGAGACTTTATCAATTCAAACAAGAGTATTAGCCATGCCTACAAAAAATTATCTTGGATTCGGTATTGATATTTATTTCTTTTAAATTTGTAACTCAAACTTATATTTTCTATTCTTTACAAACTCCATGCATATCCCTTATCTTTTGCAAACTATAACTCACATCCTATACTAGTGGATTGTGTTTAAAGAGCAATTGGATTCCTATAGAAGTCAATATATTCTCCCAATATGGCACTTTATTTTATAAATCTAAAATCCTCTTAAAATAAATAATATCTTTTCTAAAACCCATGTATAACACAAACACTTTCTATGCCCAACCTTTTTCCAAAATATTATCTCACAATGTTGAGCAAATGAGCAGAAAAATATCACTTAATTCCTCTCCTAAGTTGATTTACCACTACTCATAAAAGAATTTCTCAAAATAGAAAGTCATTACCTCTTTTGGAGGCTTAGAAAACCTCTTAACTCCCACAAAATGCATAATCATAAACGGCATAAGGGTATGTGCAAGATCATGATGGGCCAAAAGGTGGTGATATGATGGCCCATGTGGCTGACAACCTTTTTTTTACCAAAAATTGATGAAATGAAAAGGGTTTTTAAAGGAGATTCTCAGCTTTCCACCAATATAAATTATGCTTTACTTTGAATTTAATAAATAATTATTATTCATTTTCTATTTGAATTATGACTAAAGTATTTATTAGTACACTGATTGAAAAACATCAATAGCTTTCAAATGGTATCACATTTTTTGAATCCAAAACATGCATTACATTCTATGCTCCGCATACTATATGATTAAAAAAAATTGAATTTCATCAAGTTTTGACCAGGTTAAGTGGTCAGACATACGAGTTTTCATATTTTTAAAAATTTGTAATAAAAAATTCATAATTAATTATTTACTTGGAAACAAATTACAAAAAAAAATGCATCACATCGGGACATGAGTCCTCTACTTATATCTAAAATATTATAAAAAAATATTAGCATTTTATTGTGGTTAGGGTGGTTAGACAGACACCTACTTATTTTTTCCCTGAAATTTAAGTACTAGTGCATTGAAATTTCAAATTTTCACCAAATATATTTAAATAAAAAAAAAAACCTAGTAGTTTAGAAACTAGATTCAATTTGCTATAGATTCTATTCTTACGTATTTTTGAAATAATATAGATAACTTATTCAAATTTTTACGTCAAGCTTCCTAACTCTGATTTTCTAAATTTTGATAGCCACTTAAGGACCTATTTTTTCCATGATGATCCTGCACATACCCATAAAGAATACAATTTAGAATGATCAGATGAGAAGCTTTTTGAACTACCACGACCAATATTAACCGAGTCTTTCTCAAATCCAAAACCGATGACTACCTTATGTTATTCAAATCATTTAATTTTTTTAGTGTTAAACCTAGAGGAAAAGATTCTTTGGAAGAGGAACCACCAAAAAGTTATGTAAGAAGGGAAAGAGGATCGCCCAAATAGGCCCCGAGGATTTTTCACCAAGGAGATTGGAAGGAACAATGAATATCTTTCAAGTAATGATATAATTTTTGGGTGAGTTCATTCAAAGAGGGTTGGGGTTGTGAATGTGTGTGAAATACCCCAAATAGAATAGACTGAAAGTAAGATGATTTATTGAATGCTAAACTATTTAAATGCAAAGTGCTGGAAAATAAAATGTTGTATGCAAACATATACAAAATGACCTATAAATGTACATTAAACTAAAAATAAAGATATGAAACAAAATGTGTGCACCTAGAATTTGAAGAGGGATGAGATGGAGGTAGGGAAATGTTGCAAAATCTAGAATTTAAGCATGTTTGTATAATTACACCATTCTCGGCAACCAACTCCACTTTAGGGAAAATTCTAGAAAACAACTATGGAGCCCGTTTCAGCCAAAAGGTATCCAAATCTACCAAAATCTATGAAAAATAGGTTCAATGTAACTAGGTCACCATTTTTTGTGGCTTAGTCCTCTTCTGAAATTTCTAAAAATCAGAGAATGGAATATGAAGCCCTTAATCTTCACTTTTTGCTCCTCTAGGTGTTAAATCCCGAAAGTGAAGAATCTAGTCTGTGAGTGTCCTCCAAGCTTCAACTAGGGTTTATTCAAACTTCAAAAGCTTGGATAAGTTGTTGAATGATTTTCCACCTTGGTTCTTTGAAAAATCTGCATACAAGACCTATAAATCACACTAAGAGGGAAAACTTGTTGATTGTTAGGGCATGGCAGTTTGCCTTAGTCAAACCCCTTTTGAGTAATCAAACCAAGATGATGAAATAACGTAAAAAAGCATGAAACAAACGGATTTTACCTTGACTTGATGATAGATTTTGAGTTGCTGCAATGGAGGATTCAACCCTTGAGTGCTTCTTGAGATATGTCTTGCTTGACTTGGAATACTAAAATCCTAGCTTGCTTGAGAAGGAGAGAGAGGTGGATTAGAAGAGTGGAGATTAGCGTGAAAAGGATGATAAAAGCCCTTATTTATACAAGTTATGCCCTAATTTCCCATAAATAACACCATACAAGCTGACCTTAGGGTTTTAGAGACAAAATCCCGAAAGAAAATTAAGTTAATTTTGAATTTTAAGCCACATGGGATTAGGTCGCCCAAGGTGGCGACCTAGTCCACTTGGGAAATTTTCATTGGTTTTCGGGGATTGAAGTGTGATTATTATTGTTTGTCGGGATTGTCTCACAAAACACACTAAAATAAGGCATTAAGGGGTCATTATAGCATGAGAAAGGGTTGATTTAGTGATGAAAATCCTAGGAAAGTGTGAAAATGTATTGCAACAGCTTACAACAGCTTGGCACAAGGCTTAGGAAGAGGTAAAAGGAAGTTAGAAAAGGTCCCAAATCCATAGGCAAGGATCTAAATGAGTGAAAAGTGTCAAAGGCTACACTTTTTGGTGACACATTTATTCCCCACTTTAGTGAGAGGATGAACTTGCTTCAAATTCACACTAAAGTAGCCCAATGGAGATGGTGAAGAATGGTGAAGAATGAAGAAGGTGGTCAATTCCCCAAGGGTTTAAGATTCTAAGTCAAAGTGACATCAATGCAAGAGGACACATTCAATGGTGAATGATATTAAACAACACAAGATACATGATCATTCAATGTAAAGGACTAAAGGGAAGAGAAGAAGGAAAGTAAAAAAAGTTGGATCAAGCTTTGACTATTTGTCCAGCAAGTTGTAGATCAGATCTAGGCTGTTTTTCCAAAAAGAAGATCTATGTACTCACTCTGGGGTGATGAGACTTTTTGTTGTTCACTAGGTGAGAAGGCCCAAATGGTGAGAAATGAAAGTGGCTATGGGGAAATTTGTGCCACTATTTGGGCTTCCCGCTTAACCATATCAAAGTTATACCTCATGATAACTTTGATAAGTTGCCACAAAAGAGAATGATTTTGAAATGATGTAAGGAATGTTCAAAGGGGTTTTCTTTGTTCGAACAATATCTCATCTGAAGGAACATCATGTGTAATGTTTCCAAGAGATGAAAAGTGCAAATGGACTCATCTTGTATTCAAGAGAGGAAGGACTCGTCTTGTATGCAAAAGAGGAAAATTACAAAGTCTCATCCAAAGCAACATTGTGCCTAATGTTTCCAAGAGAGGGATCATAAGAAAAAGAAAATCATGCAATGAAATGTGAGTGGTGATGTATGCCCCCACTTTAAAGGAATTTATACACAATGTTATGTGAGAAATTTCTTTAAAGTAGAAGAGGAAGAGGACATGAGAGCTCGCTTGGAAAGCCCAGTCATATGTTTCTAATAAGTTGCATCATGAAAAGGATAGTATGTCACATGTGAGTCAACTTAAGACATGTCGTCCACATCCCAAGCTTGCTCTTATATGTTCATGAAAGGTTAATGATAAGTCAAAAGAGACAACAACAAGTGGCATATGATGGAAAATGCTAACTAACTGCTTGCCCCCACTTAGAATAGGACAAGAGTGAGCCGAAAGTATTGGTGAGATGCAAGGTTGACTGAAAATTAGTATGAATTAGAGGAATGTTTAGCCCCCACATAAGGGAGAGCACCAAATTCCTTAAGATGTTGAATTTTTCTACTCAAGGCCTTACAATCATTAGTGGAATGACCATGAACTTGGTGGTAGGCACAAAAGGAATGTTTGTTGGAACATTTTTTTTGAGTGCAAGGAGGAAGGGAGATCAAGTGATCTTCGAGGAGTCTCAATAAGATGCCCTCTTGATCAAGGGAAGAGGATGTTCCTCTGGTTTGTAAAAAAGAAGTGTCTTGCTTAGTATAGGATTTCATACTTATGCAAGGCGCTAAAGATTGTGAGATTTTGTATACTCCTTGAGAGGAGTGTGTAAAATCCAAATTGGTAGTGGGTTGCGAGATGACATTGATGTTAAGCAAAGAGTCATTTGTTGGTTTTAAAGGATCATGTTCAAAGGTTTGTTTAGAAGGATGGTTTTTGATGGTGTTGATGGTTGAGGAAGGTTTGATGTTTTCTATTGAGGGATAATAACCAAGACCATGATGTGTGGTTTGCATGTTAGGCTCTATAGGGTGGTAGATTCCTTGTTCGGTGGCACCACAACCTTTTCCACTATAACCATTTTGTTTCATAAGCTCATAACATTTTCCATAAATATTTTTCAATGCTTTTGGATCAAGTGAGGGTTCATTGTTAGTTTTTGTGTCTAAAGTAGATGAGTTCAATGCATGCAAAGGATCAACTGAGTATTGTGTTGACAAGAATGTGTTTCCCTTGTTAGAGTCTTTGTTTATGATCTTGGATTATCCTAGTAAAGGAGGTGTGAATTATAAGGAACACCAATTGTCATCTAAGAGCTTCATGATTTTCTCAAGATGTTTGTTATTGGTTTTTTGTGCGGGTTCCACTTGGGTGGTTGGTGTTAAGGTGTTGAAATGATTCTCTTTGTATTTTTCAATGTTTAAGTAACTACTAGGTTCAGGATTAGCTTCAAGTGTGTACAATTTATTGTTGTAGACGTACTTAATCTTACGATGAAGAATGGAAGGCACTCCATTCATAGCATGAATCCATGGCCTGCCTAAGACAATATTATATGAAAGGTCATGAGGCATAACATGGATTTTTGTTTCCAATGTGGCCATTCCAATTGTAAGAGGTGTAGTGATCACACCGAGTAGTTGCTTAGTGACGTTGTCAAATCCTCTGATAGATAGAGAATCAGGTTTGATGTGGGAGCGAGAAATTCCAAGCCTATCCAAAAGACTCACACTACACACATTGAGGGTAGAGCCGATATCTACAAGGGTTATCTTGATCCCTTTTGTTTCGTATTGAGAGATTATTATGAAAGCTTCATTTTGTTTTTGCGCTTCCAAAGGAGGAAGATCATTTTGGTGAAAAACAATATCAGCATTGATTTCATTAATAATAGTTGCTATGTCATTTGGTTATGTATTACAAGGGATAGGAACATGTTGTAAGGCTTCTTGCAT
Source organism: Sequoiadendron giganteum (assembly GCA_007115665.2). NCBI lineage: Eukaryota > Viridiplantae > Streptophyta > Pinopsida > Cupressales > Cupressaceae > Sequoiadendron > Sequoiadendron giganteum. Next base: position 245,308,758 of record CM021108.1, read on the forward strand.
CATGTTGTGATAGTGAGGGGAGGCTTGAATAAGATCCCATAATGATATTTTAGCGGGAGTATTCCTTAGTTGGTCAACAAGGTCATACTCCCTAAGGATTGAATTTAATCAAGGGGTAGTAGGTAAGATGGAATTAGGCAAAGGTAAGGAGGTCGAGGTCAGTGGTTGTGGTCATGTATTATTTCTTGTGTAATGTGTATGAGAAAGAGTATTATGGCTCAGTTGTCACAACACATTATTCTGAGGTGGGTAGAGGGTAAATTTGGGTTGGTTGGGAGTTTGAGGTTTGGTTGAAGGGGGTAAAGGATAAGTTGAGGTTGAATAATATTAAAATCCTTAAGTAAGGGAGAGGCTAAAGTTGTCTCTTTATTTTATTCAAAGGGTGTGATATTATCATTGTTATTATTATCCTTATCAGGTATCATGATATCCTCCCTAGGCAGAAGGGTTTTAGGAGAACTACAAACCAATTGTTCTTGACAATCAAAGGTTGGTTCATCTAAAAGAGCCTCATCACTAATAGGGGAATGATAAATGGTTGAATTTTATTGCACAATAAGGATGTTCATGATCTTCACTAATTGTGTTTTCTAACAACAAAGTATCTTCTTCAGAACAAGGAGAAATACTAGGAGAAAAACAAATGTTATTGTCATGATGGGATATGTTTGTGTTGTCTTGGTCATTAAGGTCTTGTCCACTACTTGAGAAGTAATAGGAGAGAAACAAATAGGATTATCATAACTCTCATTGATTGGTTCTTCTAACAAAATATCTTCACCACCAAGGGGGGAGAGATTAGGAGAAGAACAAATATGATCATTAGGAATGTTCGAGGTTGTTTCTTCAGTCACTACTACACTCTCATAGGGAGGGGAGATTAAATTTTTCTTAGCATGTCTAGTTATGTAAGATACTAACATTGTTTGAATAAAAATTATAATTACATGTAACAATTATATGCAATGTTTCAACAATATAAACAATGTATATGCAAAAATACAAAACATTTATAGCCAATATATGCTAAGCTTTAAGAATGTAAATAATGTACATGCTAGAATGAAAAGCAGTTTTAACAAGCTAATACAAATTTTTATGAATATAAACATTGAATATGAAAAATTGAAAATTAATTTTACTAATGTAGTGCAAAAGTGTAGAAATGTAAGCAATTTTAGATTTAATGATGAACTGATTTTAAGAATGACCATCCTAAAATGATGATTTCGAGGTAGAAGCATAAAATCTATGTTCCTAAAACATTCCAGACTTATAGTATATGATACTAGGAGCCTAAGAAAGCATAGAAATGAGGTTTATGATGTTATGACAGACAATGCAAAATTTGGACAGGGACTAGGTCGCCCAGAATGGCGAATTAGTCCCAGTTAGGTTTTTTCTTCAAAATTTCCAATTTGTTTCAACTGGGTGTTGATGGTTATGATGTTGGAGGACCAGAAGAATAAAAATAGGTTTAGATTTGAGATGATTGGAAATGATTTGAGATGCAAGAATGTAGATTATATACACTTTCATGCATGCAAAAATGTGAAACCCTAGAAGGCAACTTAAGCAATGCAATGCAAACCTAGGGTGAAGAAAGACTCTAAATCAGAAAAGAAGGGTGCAAGAATGTTGGGTCCACCAAAATGAACCACCAAAAATTTATGCAAGAAGGGAAAAAGGATTCCCCAAATAGGCCCCTAGGGTTTTTCACCTAGGATCTTGGATGAAAGAATGCCTCTCTTTCACCTAGTGATATAATTTTTGGGTGAGCTCATTCAAAGAAGGTTGGGGTTGTGAATGTGTGTGAAATGCCACAAATGCAATAAACTAAAATTAAGATGATTTATTGAATGCTAAACTATTCAAATGCAAAGTACTAGAAACAAAAATGTTGTATGCAAACATGTACAAAATGACCTAGAAATGTACATTAAACTAAATAGAAAGATATGAAATAGAATGTGTGCACTTTGAATCTGAAGAGTGATGAGATGGAGGTCTAGAAATGTTGCTAAATCTAGAATTTAAGCCTGTTGGGACACTTGCACCATTCTGGGTGACCTAGTCCACTTTAGGGAAATTTTTGGGAAACTGCTTTGGAGCCCGTTTCAGCCAAAAGGGTATCCAAATCTACCAAAAACTATGAAAAATAGGTTTAGTTGGACTAGGTCAAGATTGTTGGTGACAGTCCTCTTCTAAGTTTCTGAAAATCAAAAAATGGAATCTGAAGCCCTTTGTCTACACTTTCTGCTCCTCTAGGTGTCCAGTGCCGAAAGTGAAGAATCTGGTCTATGAGTGTCCTCCAAGCTTCAACTAGGGATTCTTCAACCTTGAAGAGCTTGGAAAAATTGTTGAATTATTTTCCACCTTGGCTCTTTCCAAATCTTCATACAAGACCTACAAACCACACTAAGAGGGAAAACTTGTTGATTGTTAGGGCATGGGGTTTTGACTGAGTAATCAAACCAAGATGATGAAATAATGTAAAGAATCATGAAACAAATGGAGTTTACCTTGCCTTGATGATAGATCTTAAGTTGCTAAAATGGAGGATTCAATCATTGAGTGCTTCTTGAGAGATGTATTGCTTGACTTGGAATACTCAAATCCTAGCTTGCTTGAGAAGAAGGAGAGAGAGGAGAGATAGGAAGAAGAGAGGTGAATTAGAAGATTGGATATTAGGGTGAAAAAGATAAGAAAATCTCATATTTATACAAGTTATGCCCTAATTTCCCCGAAATAACACCATATAGGCTGACCTTAGGGTTTTAGAGACAAAATCCCAAAAGAAAATTAACTTAATTTTGAATTTTAAGCCACATGGGACTAGGTCACCCAAGGTGGCGACCTAGTCCACCGAGGAAATTTTCATTGGTTTTTGAGGATTGAAGTGTGATTATGATTGTTTGTCAGGATTGTCTCACAAAACACACTAAAATAGGGCATGTATGTGCATTAAGGGGTCATTATGGCATGACAAAGGGTTGATTTAGTGATGACAAGCCTAAGAAAGTGTGAAAATTTATTTGAACACCTTACAACACCTTGGCACAAGGCTTAGGAAGATGTAAAAGAAGTTGAAAAAGGTCCAAAATCCATAGGCAAGGGTTCAAATGAGTGAAAAGTGTCAAAGGCTACACTTTTTGGTGACATAGAAAGCACAAATCATAATAGTTTTTCCATGACCCAAGCCACCTTCCAAAATCAATGTCCAAGCCATGAAGTCCATTAGAATAAGTACGTGAGAAGAATAATTCTCATCGCCACTTTATGTGGGTTCTATTTAAACTTATTACGTGTAATTTATTCAACCATCTATATGGCTTACCAAGATGCTCGATCATGCTATTCTAGCACTATATTATGGAACCATAATAACCTTTCAAATCCTCTTCAAAAATCCTTATGAATCGGCTTAGACTCCATGGTTTATGAGTGGTAAATGTGGCATATTAATATGGAATTCAAATAAGAATATATATATATATAACTCATTGTATTGATTATTTTCAAAATATATTTGAAATTGATTTAATTTGACAATTTAAGATCTTTAATGATAGGGGTTTTAATTTCCCTAACAACATTTAACCTATGAACTTAGGTTTTAAGATTTACCAATTTGATACTTGAACTGACCTAATGAGGTTCTCAATAGCCAAAGTGAGTGTGTGTGTGTCAACTGAGATAGCAATAATAAATGATCCATATACCAATTCCTTTCTTGGGTCATACTCTCCCTCCTCCTCTGGAGGGCACAAAATTTCCTACATTTCACTTAGAGAACCATTCATGTAGTTAGTCGATTATGTATAAAACATGATCACAATATTGTTTAAGCATCATATATTCATTCAAGAGAAAATTCATCATATGACACATATCTTTCATCCAACCATTAAATACCATAATGACATCATCATGCATTAAATTTGTATTTAAACATAAAGGTTTTAAAGTAATTTGGTAAATCAACATTGGCTATAACATTAAGTATGCCTTTCAAACCTCAATAAAATGACAAAAACTCCCATTACAAAAATTTGTTGATAAATTTGTTTTGCCTCCCCCTTACAAGATCTTTAATAAACCAAAAATTTAAATAACCACTAATGACTAGAGGTTTTCAATAAGTTTTTTGATTAAGGAAAAAATGGGTTTTACAAGGACCCGAAACCACAAAGTTTACAATCCAAAATCAAATAGGACATTAAAGAACCCAGGGGCAGAAAGGCTGCATGACAGAGAGCAACAGTAAAGAACAACAACCACCAGAAAAAACCAAGCAAAAAGACAACAAAAAACCAACAACAACATAAAACACAACCAAAATTAGCCCAGAGACTTTAAAGTCTCAGCAACTTCCGCTTCTAGGTTGCCCAAATCCTGGGCCACCATCTTCAAGTCCTAGGTCTCCAGAGGCATTGAATCCATTTTTTCTTCATGTTGGCTTTAGTTCTCTTTGAAGGGCTGGAGTCCTTTGACTATGTTTTTGTTCTTCTCAGCATCAAGATTTGCAATCAGAAGCCCCTGCTAGGTGTTTTCCATTTTTTCTACCAAAGCTCTCAAGATAGTAGAGTTGTTTTCTAATATTTTGTGGTTGTGTTCAATGGTAGTTTTCATAGTTTCCCTAATCTTCTCTACCTCCTTTTATAGGTTCTCATTGTACTTCTTAAGAATTTTAGTGAATTCAAACTCTTTTTGAAGGCATTCTACCATAGCCATCTTCTCATGTGCAGTCCACAGGGCCTCAACCGAATTTTGTGCAGCCACTTTAGCTTCCCAAATTTTCAGTTTACTAGTGATAGCCCTATTTTTGAGATTGAGATCCTTTATCTTGTGAAAATCCCATTTCAAAATTTTGAAATAGTCAACCGCTCCATTTTTGGCCATAGTAAGAATATCACCATGAAAATCCCTATCCAGTTTAAAAATAGAGTCTTTAGGATTCAGGTCCCCAAGGAAAATGCATATTTTTTCTCTGTCAGTGGAATGGAAAGAGGCCAAGGAGTTCTCCTTGTCATTTGGCTCGGCATTGTCTTCATCCAGAGAGTCCCCCAAATAGGACACTAGTTTTTCCACAGGGGGCTCATCCCTCTTCTCATCCTCCACCTAAGACATGTCGATAAGAGTATTCAAAGGGCTATCTTTTTTATTTGAGGGCTTAGCAAGAGGGGTGTCCTTCCTTTTCTTACTGGGAGGGTGAGTAACCTCCTCAACCCATTCTGGGTCTGAACCCTCATTTTCCTTCGAGAACTAGACTTTGTATCGTAACCCTTTGAGGTCGAGGCCATAATAGGATTAGAAATAGTCAGCATATTTTTGAACAACTCATGAATGAGCCAAATAAGGCTAGCATGCAGGACTGGATTCTTTTTAAGATATCTTCTAAACTCCTCAATACTATTATTCAATGAGAAAAGTAGGTAATAGGAGAAAGAAACCCTTACCTTATGTCTAAGGTGATTGAGTAGAACAAAGTGGTACCCATAGACTCTGGTAAATATCCCATACAACATAATATAATCCATTAGAACCCTGAGCAGCTCCCTCCAAATTTTTCTCATCCTCTCGGCATCGAAGTAGCTATTGGAGACTTTGACCAGCTTCTTTTTTTCCTCCTCCAATTTCAGGAAGCTAATAATAGTTGCGTCTGAGAACTTTTTGTCATGATATAATTTCACACCTTCACTAGAGAGACCAGTAACTTATCTAATGAGCGCCTCATTCACCATCACCTTCCTCCCAGAGAGAATAATTTCCCCATTATTCCAATGTTGAGTGAAATAATCAATGACCCTGGGGTCAGGTCCATGAAGTCTTTCAATGAAAGGTTGAAGCCCCCCCTTTTCAATCTTCTTCCAGACCTTGGAGTTTTTTTTGTTCTTCATGCAAGTTGTCAGCTCAATTCTTTTCCTTCTTCCTGCCATGGTCACAAATCTTCTATTCTAATAGCTCACACCATGAAGATACAGACTAAGGAGCCCGCAACAAAACCAAAGCACCCACAAAATGTGCAAGCTCTTCCCATCTATCACATTTATTATGATTTTACCAACATATCTAATGATATATTGATACTTGGCACCTTTCTTATTAATCATCTTTAAATGTGGCTTCTCTCCCATGAGTGAAATCATAGTTTTCAATGATGTTAATAATTGCCAATAAACTATTAACAGTTAACAAAATGGTTTAACTACCGATAGTTAGAATTTCATAGTTATATTAAATGCTAATAGTCATAGTGAGTTTGAAAATAAATTGAATACTACTACCTTGAAATAGTTGGTGAGACAGTTTGAGAAAACAAGAAATGTGGGGCCATAAAGGCCAAATGTTCGTTTATGTGCCTAAAATATTGGCTTTATGGAACAAAATAACCAAATCAATGCTAAAACTAATTACATGTTGGAGTTGGCATGGAGATTCATGGGTTGCTAACTGATTCAAATGAAGTGGAGGCATAGATGAGTAGGTCATGGATTTATGGAAGCCATTGGAGAGGGTGTGGACGAATTCAAGTGAAGAGTATCTTCTTAGCTACATACAAAATTAACAGCTTGCATAGGTTCAAATGACTTTCAAATAGATTCAAACAAATTTTCAAGAGGGCCACCTATATTTTCCTGCATTGGGGGTTGCATGTGCAAATTTCACACTGCTTGTGTGCTAATGCGTCCACGTCATTGGGCTAGATTCCAAATAGACTATGGGCCTGATATTCTACTCTTCACATCACGCTTAATCCATTCCTCTCTTCATTTTTGAGCTTTCTCTAAAGAAAGTCATAACCTCTCCTCTCACATCAACCCTACAGAGAAAAAACAAACAAATATTTTGGGGCAATAGATATATGGTTGACAAGGGAACCACCTATATGCAACTAACAAGGTCATGTGACACTCTAAAAAATGTGGACCACATGAGGTCTTTTCCAAGACTATGCCATGGTTAGGCCATGGGTTGGGGAGACTTATACCATGCCCCTCTCCAATTATTAATCAATGAAAATCTTTGCTATAAATGTTCCAAGTGATTTAATGCACTCACTATTTGATCTTCCTAAAATGAGATGCCAAATTTTTGCAGTGTGATTAAACTCCAAAAATGCTAGAAAGAATGTGCAAGTTGAATTCTGAACACAACAATAAATCAAATCTTCACTCAGAAAGAAAAATGATGCACAAAATCCAAATTTCTTGTTGGGAAGTGATGCATGAGCCTCATTACCATGCAATTCACTAAGGATGTCATGAAAAATTATTAGTAAACAATTGGTTTTTGATAACTATTTGTAATTGTATGTTGATTGTAACTATCATGTGTAGTCTTATGTTTAGACAATCTATTTTATTTCAATGTTTGCATGAACTACATTTAGGGTTGTAATTGAAAACCTCTATAAAGAGAGGTGAGAAGTAGTGATTTAATAATCAAATAAATAATAAATATCAGGCTATGTGTTTGTGTACAAAAATTCTTTGTTCTTTCTTTGTTTGTTTAACTGCTTCTCTATTTCTTTTCTTTTTCTATATTTATTGAAACTATCTCTTGAGGATTAGTTCAAATTCTAGGAATCTAGAGAAGGAAGATCATTGTAGACAAGTGAACCACTAAAAAGCAGTCACCATATTATTAAAGTATTGTTAGAGAATATTTTCACAAATCTAAAAGGAGTCGACAGACCAAAAAAATAGATTGTGTTGCTTTCAGATTTTAAGAAGACATCATTGATGTTTCACACCTCTTAAAGTAAAGATTATAAGATGAAAATTGAAAGGATATCTACCACCCCCAATGAAGAAATTCTAGTCACCAAATTCAATCATTTGAAATTTCCAAGCATAGGGGATCATAGTAATTTGTTGATGTTGCAAGGAGAAAATAAATTGTTGTTTTTACAAAGAAGTGTTTTAATGGTCATTGTTTTAATTTTTGAATCATTGTTTTGAATATTTCCCACTATCTGAAAAAGAGATAATTGGAGATTGTGAATTGTTTCCTTGGAATACTTGTAGAAGTTGATTGAGGGATTTACATGGAGCCACTAAATGTGTGAAGTTAAGTGATATGTGAAGAGAAACCACCCCCTGAAGAAATTACAGCCAAAGGAGAATTGATTTTTTTTTTGTTTATATGAAAAACACCATCATTTGCAGATTTGAGAAGGTGAGTTTAAATTTTTTGCTTCAATGGGAAAGACTGGTAAGAAGGTGAAGAAAGAAACTACAAATTTGATGGGTGAGAAAGATAGTTTGAAATATGATTTGGTTAAGCTCAAAAAGTGTAACTCAGAATTGATAGAAAAGACAATGGAGTTTTCAAAATAAATATGTGATTATTTGTGTGAGAATGAAAATCTAGAAAAAGAATTAGAGAAAGTGAAAAAAGAAAATAAAGAGCTAGAAAGAAGATTGCAACTTATTGATGAAGTCAAGAAGAAGAATGAAGAGGTGAAAGAAAATCTAAAGAGGTTAGAAGAATACCTAAAGAGGTTAGAAGAACATAATGGTTTATAGAATGTTACCCCAAAATTTGAGCTTTTCTCGGTCAAAATTTCATTTATGCCTATAGTAACTGAGCACATTTGTCTTCTTGATGCCTTTGAGTTATTTTTCACAATTGACTTGGAGACAATAGGATATTTCCGGATTAAAGAGGTAAGCCTTATTGCAAAAATTGGAACTCTTTAATGTTGAGAGTTTTTGGAAATATCAAACCAAATATTTCCTAGTTCCAAGGTTCTTAAATTTCTCAATCGCCCAATTCCTCTTCATTGTCGAGAATCTTACAATTTTTTAACACCTCACATTACTGACTCCAAGGTTCAAGAATTTTGTAACCACTTGACTTCCCGATTTGTTCCTCTTCAGTGGTGTTTGAGTTGATCGACATATCGAAGATTTTTTGAACTTTGAAACTCCTGACATGTGGTTCAAATGTTTTGATCCTCTCTGATCCTGCGACTTTTCGACAGATTTCTCGGTTATCAAAACACCACCATTTCATTTAATTATTTGTACGATGTATCATGGGAATCTCTTTTCAAACATTTTGAAACATGAACTCAATCTTAAGTCTCTTTTCTCAGGAAGTAAAATCAATAACGCATTAATGTAAAGTGTAGTGGAGTGAACTTATTGAGGTGGCAACACATTTTTAATAGATAAAACTTAAAAGGTCATTATTATCTATCGACGAAACTAAATAATCCTATCTACAAGAGAAGGTGGTGGTACTTCTGAGCTGAATCTTTCAATCAACCAAGGAATTTTTCTCAAAATGGGACTTCCTGGGAGTGGTGAGATCTAGGATGGAGAACCTATTCGTGTTGTGCAACCCAACTTGATTTGGCTCGAAGAAAAATAATTTGATATCATCTCCCAATCACGCTCAATCGCATGGAAGGAGACAACCAACTATGTCGAATATCATAGAGTAATTTTTGTCCTATAGGAAGAAGAAGAACATGCTGAGCTACACAACCTTCTTATGGAAATACAACTGGTGATACAAGTCACCCTAGCACTTGAGGTAGTTTAGTTTTCTTGTTTTGATTGGAATATTGTTGTAATTGGTGGTGGTAACGATAAGTTTTGTGTAATGAAACCATTTCCATTTCAAAGTCCTTTCTTGGTATCGGTTGCTATCAAGAACCATTATTCTCTAGAAATGAATGATTACCTTCTAGTATATATTAGCTTTGGAGGTATTATTCGAGGGGGGGAATGGTTAACTAGCTTTTGGGGGACATAGTCTTATTGTATGGGGAGGTTGAGGTTTTGAACTAAAATTTTGGCATTGGAGAAATAAAGAAGATATTTCTAATAAGTGCATTTTCTACTATTTTCTTTTGATTATGATTGAAATTTGAATCTTTGTAATTAATCTTCATTGTTTGCCCTATTCTATGAAGCTATGTTTGTGTTATTTCTAAATCTTTGGATTTGGATTAATTCATTCGTAAAAGCGAATTTATTGTTCATCCTTCCTTGAATAACATTCGTAAATGTGGAATAAGTGGGCTTTGCATCATTTATTCACACTTTCTTTATTTTAAGCTTAAATCATCACATCTATTTTCATGGTTATGGATAGATGTTAGTCTTCTTTTCTGCTTGCAGGTTAAAAGCATACCATTTTTTCCCATTCATTGCATATTATTTGGAGGTAGTTGCGCCTTGTACAGAGAGCACTTGCAGCAAGTGACTCAAATGTTGGCCATTGTCATTTGTGTGGGCTATTACTTGATTCCGTACATCAATGGATTTTTGGCGAAGGGACCTTGATTCTTAGTGCTTTCATTCACATTTTTGAAGATATCTGTATGTGTAGGGAGATTGGTGACTTCATTCGAAATTTGAAAAGATTATGATGCAAAATCAAAAAATTTGAAGAAATGGGAAGAGACCCAAGCCTACCATTCTAGAAGTTCTTGCTATGGATGATAAAGTGCTTCATGAATTTTGGGAACACTGTAAAGAGAGCATTGTTGAAGCTGTGAAAACTAGGTTGAGTGTTGAAGAGGATCACAAATTTTCACTCTTGTTGAGAAGTCTTCATGTTAGGTTTTTCAAACTGAAGAAGATCGAAGAAAGAAAACATTCTATGCAAGCCCAGGAGAACAAGGTAAGGCAACTTGAAGATGAATTGTGAGTTAATAATGATGATTCCCTATGTATCTCTATTACTTTTTTCTTTTCAAATTTTGATGCTCAAGAAATGATGATGATCAAACCTCATGAAATTTTTACATCACTAAAAAAAAATGATTATAAACAAGATGGTACTGAAAGAATTGCAAATATAGTAATAAATGAAGTTGACAATGAATTGTTGAGATTTGTTTCTTCTCTAGAGTTAGAAATTTTTAATTTTGATACTGTTGAGGATCAACTTTCTTTTGAAAGGATATGAAGATAAAAAAATTTCAGATTAACTCATAGTCAGAGTATGCATCTTTTGAGGTTCATGACTAGGTTGATAAAAAGGAATCATCTCAATCATAGGTCAGTGATGAATATGCCTTTGAGTCATTTCATTATGAAGATGAGGGAAATTTGGCTCTCATAGCTTTTGGAAAATGGATTTGTGTTGAAAGTGAAATGGATGTCTATTTAATTAATGATTCTTTGAGATCTAAAATTATAAAAGAGAAAGAAAATTTTGAAAAACTAGAGAATGGTTAGGCTCATGAAAAGTTAAAAGTTTCAGATGATGAACCTCTTTATGAAGAAGAAATTATATTTCAATTTTTATCATCTATTGAAGGAAAAGATTCACTTTTTCAAGTTTCGGGTATTGATTTATCTACCTCTTCAGTTGTAGATAAGGAATTTTATGATTTGGTCGCAATAAAGGAAGATGAAGTCTCTCTAATCAAAGAGGATCCCCTGTTTTATGAGGAAAATATTTCTTTCAAACTAGAAGTGAATCAAGATATCAAGAGTGGTTTTATGCATGACGAGTTTGATAGTGGGAGTATTGAAAGTGACGCGGGTTCTATGTTTGAGGACTCTAATTATTTTCACTTGCAATAAAAAATAGAACACTTTTTTGTAGTTTGTTGTTCAGTCATGAGAACATAGTCAACAATATATAGAGAAATCATTAGGAAGTTCAATAAAATTCATAAATCTATGATGAGAAATGGTTGTTTGGTAGGCATCTTTATGATTCATTTCATTTCAAAATCTTTAGCTTTGCATTCATGGTTTTTAATATGTCAAGGATTTCATAGCCACTACATGTATACACAAATCTATTTCACAATGGTATCTATTTATCCCTTCCAGTCAATGGTTTCGCGTAGTTTTTCTCAGGAAACTTGGAGTGTTGCACCTTGTTCGGGTCCATGGGTTTCTTAGGTTTCTTTTATTTTGAGTCTTTTGGTTTGGTCCCTTTTTTTCTTGTTCATTCTTGGTTTGTGCCTAGTCTCCCCTCCACCCTTCTGCAAAGTAGCACCCTATCCTTATGCTATCCCTGGACTCCATTGCCCAATGGACTTGGACTGGTTTTCCCCAATGATTATGGAGTTCTCTACATTTTCTACAAAAATACAATCCCCAATCGGAGCCAATGTTACCCAAAAAATTGAGCTTTTCTTGGTCAAAATTTCATTTATGCCTATAGTAACTGAGCACATTTGTCTTCTTGATGCCTTTGAGTTATTTTTCACAATTGAATTGGAGACAATAGGATATTTTTGGAATAAAGAGGTAAGCTTCATTGCAAAAAATAGAACTCTTTAATGTTGGGATTTTGTGGAAATCTCGAACCAAATATTTCTTGCTTCCAAGGTTCTTAAATTTCCTGATCACCTGATTCCTCTTCATTTTTGGGAATCTTACAAGTTCTTTAACTCCTCACATCACCGACTCCAAGGCTTTAGAATTTTGTAACCGCCCGACTTCCCAATTTGTTCCTCATCACTGGTGTTTGAGTTGATCGGCATATCAGAGATTTTTGGAACTTCGAAACTCTCGACATGTGGTTCGAAAGTTTTTCTCCTCTCCGATCCTATAATTTTTCAGTAGATTTCTCAGTTATCAAAATGTCGCTAGTTCATTTAATTTTGTGTACAACGTATGATGGGAATCTCTTTTCAAACGTTTTGAAACATGAACTCAATCTTAAGTCTATTTTCTCAAGAAAAAAAATCAATAACGCATTAATGGAAAGCGTAGTGGAGTGAATTTATTTAGGTGGTAGCATGTTTTTAATAGATAAAAGGCCATTATTATCTACCAAAAAAACTAAATAAGCCTGTCTACAAGAGAATGTGGCAGTACTTCTGAGCTCAATCTTTCAATCAAGGCATTTTTCTCAAAATGGGACTTCTTGGGAGTGGTGAGATCTAGGATGGAGAGCCTATTCATTTTGTGCAACCTGACTTGAATTGGCCTGAAGAAGAACAAGTTGATATCATCTCCCAATTGCACTTGGTCGCATGGAAGGAGAAAACCAACTATGCCAAATATCACAAAATAGTTTTCATCCTAGAGGAAGAAGAAGAATGTGCTGAGTTGCACAACCTTCTTATGGAAATGCAACTGGTGATGTAAGTCACCCCAACACCTTGGGTAGTTTAGTTTTCTTGTTTTGATTGGAATATTTTTGTAATTGTTGGTGGTAACCATAAGTTTTGTGTAATGAAATTGTTTTCATTTCAAAGTCCTTTTTTGGTATTGGTGACTATAAAGAACCAGTATTTTCTAGAAATGAACAGTTACCTTTCAGTATATATTGGCTTTGGAGGTATTATTCGAGGGGGGGGGGGGAATGGTCAGGTAGCTTTTGGGGGACATAGTCTTATTGTATGAGGAGGTTGAGGTTTTGAACTCAAATTTTGGCATTGGAGAAATAAAGAAGATATTTCTGATATGTGCATTTGCTACTATTTTCTTTTTATTATGATTGAGCTTTGAATCTTTGTAATTAATATTCATTTTTTTCCCTATTCTATGAAGCTATGTTTGTGTTATTTCCAAAGCTTTGGATTTGGATTAATTCATCCGTAAAAGTGAATTTACTATTCATCCTTCATTAAATAATATTCGTAAATGTGGAATAACTGGGCTTTGCATCATTTATTCATACTTTCTTTATTTTAAGCTTAAATCATCACATCTATTTCCATGGTTATGGATAGATGTTAGTCTCCTATTTTTCTTTTAGGTTAAAAGCATACCATGTTTTCCCATTCATTGCATATTATTTGAAGGTAGCTACACCTTGTAAAATAAGCAGAGAGCACTTGCAAATAGCATTGCAAGTGACTCAACTATTGGCCAAGTTGTCATTTATGTGGGCCAAGGAGTATTAATTGAAGTGACAAATTCATACACCAATACAAAAGAAGGAAATATCAAATTTGAAAGGAAAGAATGATCAATTTGAAGCATGTAATGAATGTCTAAAGTCAAAGCCATTGGTGTGTGATTCCTCTTGTGATACAAATTATTTGTGTTCTTCATTTGTTATGGGTGATGTAGCTAAAGCTTCTTGAGGTAAAAAATGTGAAGACAAAGGTGTGGATGAATCTAAAGATTTTGGAGCATTTGAGGCTGATAACAAATGTTGGTTTGAAAAGAGTGTTGGTTCAAAAATTATGAAGAAAATGGTATATGATGGAAAAGGTTTTGGAAAACATGGACAAGGAATGAGAGAGCCGATTCAACCGATTATGAGGTCAAATAATGAAGTCCTAGGATATAGTGAGAGAGATAGAAATGATATAGCAAGTGTTCAAAGTTCATGCAAATGAACTAAAAGCATGACATTTATGAAATATTCTCACTACCACAAGGAAGGACGTAAAAAAGAGAAGTGTTGGGATCTTCATCCTTGTACAATTTTTGGGTTTAATAATCACTCTAAAAAATCATGTTGGAATAGAGAGTGGAATGGAAAATCGGTGAAAGATTGTATGAAGATTGATTATGGATGGATTGATGGATCCAGTTGGAGAAAATTTATAGGTATGATTAAAAGGTTGTATAAGCCTAAAGTTTGGCATGTTAAAAGAAAATATTATTGAAAAGAAAGTTTGAATGTTTGAGTCAAGTGGGTGATGACTGCTTGTTATGATGGGCACATCGAAAGTTGTCATCTGATTTGAGAGACAATGGTATTCTCTAAAGAAAGGAAGGGAAAACCTTGCAAATTCTCAAAAGGGACAAAATGAGTAAATGAGTACTTAGCTTCTATAGGAAGGGTACTAAGTGAGTGTATAATACTAGAGTAATGGTAATATTACACACTCAGTTGCTCAGGTTCAGTTTACAAAACTTCAAAATCATAGTGTGAGTCTCAAAATCAAGGGAGAGTATGTTGATATGCAATGTTGATGTTTAGTTCTACATGCCATTATCTGTCATGCACCACCTTGTTGTTTTCCTTATTTGTGACACACAATCAAAGAGTTTTTACATGTTATTATTGTTAGACTATTGACATTTTTAGTAGTCTCTCGATCTCTTTGAGACCTCTATATAAAGAGGCATTTGTAACATTTTTTTATTATCAATGAATAAAGAATAGTAGTTCTACGTTTGTTTATTTTTTGTGTGTATGTTTTCTCCTCATCAATTGTTGAAGGAGATCATGTTTTTTGTTTTACACATCCATTGCAATACTAACACCACTATAAGGAGCTTTTTTATTGAAGATTGATGGTTTTTTAAAGGAAGCCACTATTAATGAAGGAGAAAAGTTGTTTATTTAAGTTAACACTAAAAGAAGAGGCTACAGATCTAAGTCGTTGTTCTATGGGAAATGGAAGTTTGAGGGCAGAGATGTAAGTTAGAAAAAGTTTTCTTGTCTAAGAAAATTATATCATTGGTGAGTAGAAGAGAGTAGAAATAAAATCAAAGGAGGTTGCCTAAACATGAAAGAAGTGGTGAGAAAAGAAGGAGAAGACCTAAAGCAAGCCATTTTCTTTTGAAAGGTCACAACTAAAGTTTAAGCCGCCCACAAATTTTTGTATTATTATTTTAAAAGGGGACCCACATCAAATTATGATAAGTATAATGATCGTAGAAGGTTGCATCTAGTCTAAAAAGAAAAAAGATCTGATCAATGTTTGAATGTGTTGCTTGTGTGTTAAGGATTGTAGAAAATATTCGTAGCCACTAGAGCATCCAAAATAAAAGTTATTGTGAAAGTTTGAATAAATCAAAGGAGATAGAAGATGTTTGAGGCATAGGAGTGTAGTTTTTTCCAGATTTCAAAAAGGTAAGTTTAAATTTTTTGTTTCAATGAGAAAGTCTGGTAAGAAGGCAAAGAAAGAAACTTCAAATTTAATATGTGAGAAAGATAGTTTTATAGATGAATTGAAAAATCTGAAAAAGTTTAACTCAAAATTGATAGAAAGGATATTGGATTTTGGAAAAGAAAGATGTGATTATTTGGGTGACAATGAAAATGTGGAAAAATAACTAGAGAAAGTAAAAAAATAAAATGCAAAGCTAGAAAGAATATTGCAACTTCTTAATGAGGTCAAGAAGAAGAATGAAGTGTTGAAAGAAAACCTAAAGAGGTTAGAAGAATAGAATGGTTTACGGAAGAAAGAAATATCAAAATTTAAAGAAGAGAATTATCAATTAGAAGCATGCAATGAATGTCTAAGTTCAAAGCCATTTATGTGTGATGCCTCTTGTGATACAAATGATTTGTGTTCTTCATTTGATATGGGTGATGTAGCTAAATATTCTTTAGATAAAGAATGTGAAGTTGAAGATGAAGAGGTGTGTGAAATTAAAGATTTTGTAGCTTGTGATGCTAATAACAAAGGTTGGTTTAAGAAAAGTGTTGCTTTGAAAATTATGAAGAAAGTGGGATATGAAGGAAAAGGTCTAGAAAAACATGATCAAGGAATGAAAAATCCCATTCAACCAATTGTGTGGGCAAAGAATGAAGGCCTGGTATATGGTCAGAGAGATATAAATGATGTAACACATGTGACAGGTTCATGCAAATTAGCAAAAAGCATGGAGTTAATGGAATTTTCTCATTGTCACAGGGGAGGATATAAAAAGGAGAAATGTTGGGATCTTCATCCTTGTACAATTTTTGGGTCGAAGAATCATTCAGAAAAATAATGTTGGAATAGAGAGTGGAATGGAAAATATAGGAAAGATTGTATGAAGATTGATTATCGATGGATTAACTGATCCAGTTGGAAAAAAGTTACAGATATCTTCAAAAGGTTGTATAAGCCTAAATGTTGGCAAGTTAAAAGAATTGTTTTTCAAACAAAGTTTGAAAGTTTGAGGCAAGTAGTTGATAACTCCTTGTTATGAAAGGCACATTGTAAGGTGTCATATGATTTGAGAGACTATGAGTCTTCTCTATGTTAGATAAAGGAAGATAAATACTTGTGATCTCTCAAGAGGGAGAGAAACGAGAATGGGTACTTAGCTTGTACAATAAGGGTACTAAGAGGGTCTACAAGACTAGAGTGAAGGTAATCTTCCACACGATTTTCTCATGTTGAGTTTAAAAAACTTTAAGATAATATTGTAAGTCTCAACATCAAAGGGAGTATATTGGGAAGTGATGCATGAGCCTCACTTCCATGCAATTCACTAAGGATTCCATGCAAAGTTATTAGTAAACAATTGTTTTTGATAACTGCTTGTAAATGAATGTTGACTATAACTATCATGTGTACTCTTATGCTTAGACAATCTATTTTAGTTCAATGTTTCCATGAACTATATTTAGAATTTTAATTGAAAACCTCTATAAAGAGAGGTGAGATGTAATGATTTAATAATAAGAGAAATAATAAAGTTGAAGCTGTGTGTTTGTTTAAAATAATTCTCCATTCTTTGTTTGTGTGTTTAAGTGCTTCTTTGTTTCTTGTTTCTATCAATCTTTATTGTGTTTGCATGCGATTTATAAATTATAGTTCTTGCTACTCAAATTTGGGCCCTAATGAGTTTCTTCCAAGTTATTAACAAAGAACAATGAAACTAGTGAAATACAATCAGATTGGTTCACTTTACACCTAAAAATACCTCCCCCTAAAGCTCTAATACCATATAAGAATTTGCAAATCATGGAGATAAGACAACAAGCATAATGAACAATCCAAATATGAATTTAGTTGACCCAAAATACAATGATGATGAAGCCTTGCATATATAGTTAAGGAATATGCAATCAACCTATCATGTGGATTGATAAGCGCCCTCATGATGTGGCACAAATGATTACACAAGTGTCTTATAGGTGTGAACCTATGGATCACTTGGAATGTGCAAACCAATAACCTATTTAACTAGGTCATCAACCATGGTGACAAGTGTTGAGTGACTAAAAAAGTGACCTTTGAGGTGAGATAGAAAGTCTTCTAACCTCAAAAGGTATGCACATGCAGTTTGCCAAACAACTTTGTAACCTCTAGAGGCCTAAAAGGTTGCACATTCCATTACACAAGATGTTGTCTAGCCTAATCAACCTAAGTACACTTAACCTATAGTGAATAGATAAATTATTCACCCTAACATTGAAGATAATGTACTACTCAATATAATCTTACTTCATTGAAAATTACAAATGGTTAAATTCAAAAATTTATTAAAGCTACCATTATGGATCATGGAAATTACTTATATTTAATAGCCTTTCTTCATTACAAAACCTATAATAATATATTAAAATAACTAATTTTCAATAGGATCAAATAGATTTTTTTTTAATGCATACAGTAAGTGTGTATATATATATATATATATATATATTACTAAAAGACAATATACTTTCAATTATTTGTAATATATTTTTTAAGCATTACCTTTAATCTATAGGAGAATGACCACACTACAAAATCTTAGAAAAAATAATTTGCTATAAGAAAATAAACTTTAAAGTTTGACCTACATCCCATGACTTTGTAAACCATGAAACCTCATGTGCTTGAGAATTGTCCATCATTACTTCAACATTAATAATGTTTAATAACTTAAAACATATCATATTCAAACTAAATTACAAATAATAGAACACACAATATAAATGTTACTAATGAGAAAAATAATGAATGGTAATTTTCATTAATGCATAGTAGTCTTAATAAGTACTTTTAAAAGCTTCACTCTAGAAAGAAAAGTTTGTTACAATATTAGAAAATATTGTAAATAAACTATAATGAAGAACTTGAAGTAAATAAAGTAGACAATAAAGTATTTTAATTTCTATAATTTTTACTATTACTTAGGAAAAAATACAAAAAAATCAGAATATTTAGAATATACGTCTTTGAAAATATTATATATCATAACATTGTATAGTATCTATTAATTATTCTAAATATACATTTGATTATATCTGTTAATTAATTTTGTTTGGATAAATGTTGTTATAATATTATATCTTTATTGAGAATTATATAATAAAATAATATTATTTATAAATTCACATAAAAACCAAATAAAGAGCTTTATAAAATCATTTATATCATACTTCTCTCATAATCATATTTAAGAAACAACAGTTAAAAAACCAACTATTCACACTATAAATTTATTTTGTTACAATAACACACATGAATAAATTAACAAGGCAAGGACAATAACAGATGCTACGGTATCATTAAGCCAGTTGCATCACTTTACTGTGAATCACGCCTGAGATACATCAACTAAAAGAAGGCCAACTGTTCACAACATTAGTGAATTGGCGACAGGGCAGAGACAACAAATACAAGATACGGCACTATTAAGTCACTCTTATCCTACTTCCCTCTAAATCACGCCTGAGAAACATCAGCTTAAAGAGGACCAACTATTCACGATATGGAACTATTGGTAACTTGCTCCTCTCCTCCATGATTTCCTTGGCCCTGCTCTCTAACTCTTTCATGATTACGCTGGCCTTTCCTGTTGTATAAAGTGCTTTTGCAATCCTTCTCTCATCACTGTTTACGGCCCATTCTCTGGAATTCACCAAAAGGATATGTTGAATTTTTCCAAGGCATTCGTTTATTATATCTGCCAAGCAGCTTTCTAATTCTTTCAGTAGTTCACTCACATCGGTATGTTCATTGCACTCAATGCTGTTACATAACTTGTACACGACACTGCCCCATGCTTCTGCCTTCCAGTCTGTGGAGTCGTTGCCCTTCCAATGGTTTGGGGAAGCTTCTGTTTTGTCCTTACTTTTTGACGCATGTGCATCTAAACTTTCTTTCCTCTCTATTTTGGGTTTGCTTTCCTTTTTAAGGTCGGTCAGTGCTGCAGGCACAGTTTCAGGATGTGTTGGTAGCCTGGAATTGGTAGCAAAAAACGATTCGTCATTCACTTTCGATTCCAAGGGACCGAAGTACTTGTCGGCTGCTTCGCTGGTGATTCTGTCGGCTTCTGTATCAGCCTCCTCAACAAAATCTATCAGTTCCCATGCTTGAGAATATGCCTCCATACAATCTTTAACGACCTTTCCAGGGGAAAAGCTAGAAGTGGAAGCGCTTTCCTTCTCAATTTTTGCACAATTTGGATAAAGCTGGACGATGATGCTCAACAGGGCCACTGCTGTCATTTTCCATGGACTTGTACTCATGTCTGCGAACTGCTCTTCTTGCGATCGTTCGGTCCCCTCAATCGGGCATCGCTTGCACAGATACTTCAATCCTGTTTGAGGCTTATTTGGCTCCAAACAGCTCAAACCCAGACCGCGGTCCGTTCTCTTGGTAGCCAGAAACTCAACCAGATTTTGACAGTTACATTTACCGTCTTCTTTGCCCTGAATCTTAACCAGATTTTGACAGTTACATTTACCGTCTTTTTTGCCCTGTGAGATGAGGTCCACGGCATTTGGAATGGAGTCGCGGTTAGAAAACCACAAGCTTTCCGGAGTCTCGCCTAACATCTGCACACCCTCCAATATTGCTTTGTAAACTGAATAGCCTTTTTGGAGCTTTGATAATATGAATGACAGCAATTTCCCGGTCAATATGTTGCGGAAAAGTATCTGAGACGCGAGCCAACAAGCTTTGCTAAATGAAACCGTGTACCACTGGAGCCCAATCACTGGATACAATAAGAAGCCTGGCCGTAGTGTGATCTTTGTCGACTGATTGGCAACCACCTTTTCGATTTTGGCTTGAAGCAATTGTGACTGCGGCAGCTGGTTCTCCTCCGCCTGCTGTAACTCTCTGAGATGCCTTGTCCAGAAATCCTCTATTCTAAAACAGCTTCTCCAACTTCCGTAATATGCCACTGCTGTAACCCACCTCCACAGAACCATTAACCATCCTATCAAGATGAATAAACATTGCATCATTGTGATACTAAACCTTAACATATCTTGTGCAGTCTCTATCTTCAGTTTGGGGCTCTTCCTAACACCTGCCACGATCGTAATCGCAATTTGAAATGTAATTAAGATTGCAGCGGAGGAGGCTAAGACCGACCTGGCAACGATAAATTCAAGGGAGTATGCACGAGCAACGATCCACGCTCTCAGCACCGCATCTTCAGCTGATCTCCAGCAGTATTCACAACCAGAGTCATTATAATGATCCTCCTCCGTCTCCTCTGCTCTCAGCACCCCTTCATTGGAGTAGTGGTAGTGATGGTGATGATGATCTTCCTGCACTTGCTCCTCCAGAATAAGAGGAACCTTGAGCGCTACAATGCGCTCGATGCCTCTGCCCGCAATATTAGCGCAGCCAAGAACAAGGAGGAGCATAACAAAGGAGAATATTATTAGCGCGGCCAAAATATAGTAGAGACGATAGCTAGTACCTTTTTGTTTTGGCCATAGGCGACTCAAGTAACTTTTTGTCAAGCTCGAATCATGAGGAAGTAAAATATACAACTCGGTGATTATATGAAGGAAGACAGTTATTGCCAAACCCGTCAACTTACCCCAGTAATCCTCAGCGCCGGGATTGGCCATTGCAGGCATCAAATAAGCTATAACAACACACAACAGTATTCGACTGGTATGGACCATCCAAAACTCAGTCAAAGGAAGAAACTCTTTCTCCTCCAGGTTCAATGGCTGACCCTGAGTACTAATCAAGTTTAGCAATTGGATTGTCAAAGCGCTGAGCACAAGAAAATCACCAGGAACCCAATGTGCTTTACTCTTCAAACTCTTCACTGCATCCTTTAGAATGAGAAAAAGAAAGAAAATCAGTGAAGACACCAATAAGATTACATTCACAATTTGACCAGGCGAACACGCAAAGTTATCCTTGACATTACAACTTCGCCGTGCCATGATTCAACACACTCACACTCACACTCACACTCCCACTGATCGACGCTCTTTGCCTCTGCTAAGCTCAAATATAATTAAGTGGCACTAAACTTAAAATGAAAGCATCACTCACTCTCCCTTCTATACTCATTTGCCATACTGCAGAGCATTATGTGGAAAGTTTGAAACCTGTTTGTAGACCAAGAGCTAAATTGTAAATTTCTTTATCACGGTTCTCAAGTCAAAGTTGCCCTCTATACGATAATCCATACCGTGCTTAAAGACAGTAAAATCCTAGATTAAATGCAAAGACAATTATAATCTCCAATGATTTGTAAGAATCTGTCAAAAACTTTCTCCTCTACAATTACGTATTGTATTTCAAGTTAAAAAAACAAAACTAAATACAGCTATACGTCTATCAAATTTAAAAGAAAGGATTCGCAGCATCACATTGAAAAAGCTATATGGATTCCGCTGCAAGCATCTCAGCGCTTTTCGTACTGAAAACTTCGCAAATTTGACGGCCGTTACATCATCGAACTTAAATTACGACTCTGCGAGATTATTGGTGAAATTCTTGATGGACCATCAACATTAGGTCACAGGCTCACCCCAACATCGTTTTAATGAGTTGTGAACAGATGCATATACTTACTTTATTTTAGCCCTGCACATCACAACAAAGTACTACACGACATTTTATAGGGAAAGATAAGATCAATGGGGAATGGAACGATGCTAACTGTACGATAGAATAGTCCAGCGTGATAGAGATACATAATTGCTTACTACTAAGCACATACCCCAAGGCCAGCGTCAAACCCCGTAATTTCTCTATTAAGTTAATATAGGGTCAAGGTAAATGACCGTAACGGCTTTATGATGTATAAGAACCCCTACGATTATTAGCTATTCGAAACTTGAAAACTAGGATGATATTATTTATATTAATTTTATTAGTTCAATTTTATTTTTAATTTTGAAATTAGTGAGTCTGAAAATTGTGTAAGGAGGAAAAAAATGTTTATTTAGTTTTTGTTTTAAAAAAAAGGGAAAGGATTATGATCATGAGAGTTTTAAAACATCATAAATCATAACAAAGAAACAACAGGGGGGCACACAGCTCCAAACAAACAGCTAAAGGGCATGCGGGCCCAATAAAATTAAGAATACCAAACTAAGGATGAGCAAAACAAAAAACAACCATAGAGGCCTAGCTAGCTAATCAAACTTCAATCTCCAAGGAGGGTGTCGAGGGATATTTTTTAGTCCTCATTATCCTTCTGCACATCAACATTGTAATCATTTAGCTTCTCCTCATCATCTTCTTTTGCCCTTTTCTAATTTTTTTTAGTGATCTTGGAGTGTCTAGAGAATATGCCCATCACCGACTTGTGCATAATGCACTATCTAAGCTTTATAATGTAGTCATTGTTGCTCTTTTTGTCCACCTTGATGCTATTGTAGGATAGACGAGTGGCTTCAGCTATCAATTCATTAAAAACCCAAAACTACACACCGCCTATAATAACAACCCCTTGAGACAAGGAATTTACAAATTTTGAACTATGTTTGTCATTGTAGCCCTTTGTAGCCAAAAAGATTGACATGAAGCCACCTCTTTCAAAGAGCTCCTAGACATCAATGTTATGCTTGATGACATGATAAGAAACATGTACTGTCTGAAGCCTCAGACCGCCCATATTAACCTCCACAAACACCCACCCAAGTCATAGACAAGAGAAAGGAGCTAAAAGAAAGGCCAATGAAATAAGAACAACATAGTATTTGACAACTTTTTTGGAATTTCCTATTCTTTTGTTGGTATTGGAATGGAAAGAGGGATGCCATAAGATCTTGCTACTTTTGGAAAATCCTTGGTGGGGATTGTACTAAGGAAATCATTAATTAGTTCCTTCGCTATCTTGTGGTATAAATTCATAATTTTATCACTAATGTTCACAAGAGGAAAATGACCCTCCTCACAAATGATGAGAGAGATTTGCATGACCATGGGGGAGATTTCCAAAGTAAGCATAGGCAATAGCTACCAAGTGTACATAAGACCAAAGGCACCATAGTCGATACCTAAATCCATAAGATTTTCTTAGCAACCTTTACATCGATTGCAAGTTAAACTAAAATTGTGCAAAGTGATGTAATCCCTCATGAGAAACTTTGAGATATAATGATTATAATCGTTATACCAACCTTAGAGAAATATTAATAGTAAGCCACATCATAGTCCTTAGGACAACTAAGAAAACCACTTCCTACCATATAAGACATCCACCATACCTTGACCCCAAACCATAGAAAGACTTATCATGTCAAGATATGGGAGTAACGGTCAAGTTTTTCTCGAGTAAGAATATTTTGGAGGCTTCTTGGGATATTTAAAATAAAATTCTAGTGTTTCCATTCTCCACTCTTTAGGCATAAATTACAAACCAAATCAGCCACACCATATCCTTCCCTAAAGATGTGGCTAATTTTAACCTGATCAACTATGGAGGTTTGTTCTACAATTCTCAATGATTCTTGTAAACTTCCATGACAGAGGCATTGCCATTTAGAAGGATATTCATAATAATTTAAGAGATTCCTTTGATTTCAACCTCACAAAACCCTGAACATAGAACACATTTAACCCTCCACCACATAGTTGTAACTTCAACAACATTACTAGAATTACAACCAATGGCCCATGTGTTGAACATCTAGATTAATGAGACGGGGGGTGAATCAATATTCCATAAAACCATTCAAATAAAATCGATCTAAGCATTATCACAAATATGACTAAATTACTAGAATATGACATGAAATCAAGATAAAGCATCAACACACAAGAACACCAGTATTTTTATGTGGAAAGCCGATGGGGAGGATTAGCTCACAATATAATATATCTGGATATAGAATATTACATGGCTCACTGTCAGGACTCACTGTCCTTGAAAGGCTCACATCCTAAATACAAAAATAGATGGCTAGCCACCAAGAGACAAAAGTGTATGGATCACTACCAAAAGTGTGAATTGATAAAGAATGCACCTTCCCTATGCTGGAGTTCAGTTCCGATGAAGCACAATACTCAAGTAACTCTCTCAGCTGCTCATCTATACAATTTGCACATATACATTTTCAACTCTATCTTCAAGTATCATTCACATGCACATATTCTTCGAGATCTTTCTCTTTCACATTGCACATCTACCACACACCCATATCAAAATGTCCTATATATATATATATATATATATATATATATATATATATATGTTTCTTTATAAGGTCAGCCTAACTAAAGAAACCTTGATTCAAAAACTAACTTTATCAGCATGGACCTAAGTTAGATCACTTTAATATGAATATATAATTAGGTCGACCGAAGTTAAACTCAAACTCCAAACATATGTACACTCCATCAAATGTACAACACAAAAACTTGTTAACACATTGAATTCTCCCTTGGATGACATCAAACTACTTATCTTTGGCATCGCACAATATGATAATCAATTATGAGAAAATGTGGAATCTCCCAAAATAGTGTGTAGGAGGAAAGCACACTGAGGTCTGCAAAATAGAATACTGTCATTCATATTTTCCAAATTCCTTCACATATCATCATGAAAATCCAAAGTAGACTACATCTTGTAAGCTTAAACCTGTGTACACAATCTTGTAATGATATCTTTTACTAAGATGGAATCTGGACCAAAAAATTGACATACAAAACCAGTTATAAGCATAACACTGTTTTCAACCAACTGGTAACAGTACCTCACAACCCATACACCCTAGTCAACTGAAACCATGTCAAAGGATGCAACTGATGTTAGTGTAAGTCATGTTATCAGCTTCTAAGCAGATAATACAAAAATAGGATAGTCTAGATCAAAATACTCGATCAATAAAAATTCATAATCAGAGCAAAAAAATATTGACAATCAACTAAATTCCATTATCAATTGGCATCAATGACAACCTATGAATTTCCAACAATCTCCCACTTTGTCATTGATGACAACACAAGATGTGAAAAAACCATCAAAAATACCTCTTCCCAACTTATACACAAAACCTTTCAATTCCCTCTTTGTTTTCACAATATGATTCTCTCTCTCTCTCCCTTTGACATCAATGACAAAGGAAAAAGAATTTTAGTGCATTAAAAATCCCTTTGCATGCCTGAATACTCCACCTGAGGAGTATATTCCAAAAATAATGACGATGAATGACTAACCAGAGGTGGTAGATGATTGAAGCTGGCTAGGAATCCCTGTCCATGAGGATCTTCGTTCATTCCAAATCCTTGTTGCCTCTATTAGTGTACTGCATAGATAATTGAGGCCAATTAAAGTCTTTTCCTTCAACCATATTTTTGGGAGAAGCATAAGAGTTCAAAATCATGTCAGCAACTGAAAGAACATAGTAGATAGGAGCACACTTAATCATGAATAGATCTCTAAGCTTCCCATATAGCTCAATCAACTTTGCTATTTATTTGTGTGATGCAAGGTATTCCTCATGCAGTCTTCCCAAACCATACCAAGTCTGATAATCCAAACTAAGAGTAGGATCAAATGTGCTAGATGCAAAATTAATTTGGGTTTCAATCGTGCTCTCAATATCCTTGATCCTCTAAATTGACCATGTCAGTTACTGATTTTATCTTTAATTCATTAAATATATCAGTTAATATGTTTGAGCTTTCTTTAACGGAACGTGAAGAAATAGAAACCACATTGGGAGCTATCTAAAGGTGTGTCCTAGTTCTAGCCAATTTCTTAAGTCTCCTAGGAGTAGGGTCCACCTAAGTAACCAGGGAATGAACCACATATGCTTTCCTCTTTTCTCATGTGGCAGGCTTTGGTTTACTAGAGAGAAACTCAGACTCTTCAAGAGCTTTAGCTACTTTAGTGTAGCTTCCAAACCTAGGTTTGTTGGGATCCCACGGGTTGTTAATCAAGAATTCAATGGAACCTGTAGCATAATCCTTCTCAATTTCATATCCAAGCTCAGGTAACCATGAATTTTTTGGTTCAACTACCTTCATGATGCAACTATCAGTGTTCACCAAAAATATTATATCATTCTAATATTTTGAAACCAATTCTCTTGGAATTCTCCTTCTTCTATTCATTTTCCTTTGAATTTTTCAAAAGAATGCAGCAAGGGCATCTTCTTGAGCATCTAAGTCCCTAATGTTTGTCATAATCTTCTCAATCTAATGAGAAAATAGTCTAGTATTCTACCAACTAACTTCCAATAAACCAGACATATCCTTCATAAAGTAGAAAATCAAGCATAAAACCAATGTACCATATCTGAATGTACCTTTCTTCTTGAAATCTCTCAGATTCTCCAACAACTATTGTCGGAGCAGCTCACAAAGATCATATTTCAGTTATGTTCTCAACCATATCCAATGCAAGATCAATTGTTGTAGTGAAGACATCATTGTCACCAAGAATTATTTGTGAAATAACTAAGCTTGGATATTGAACTGTCAGGTTGGAGATTCCAGCATGTGTATTCCTTATTAAACCCTTTCCTCTATCAAAGTTACAAACAAGAGTCTATTCAGAGGATGATAATCCAATAACTTCCGTAATTGCATCTTTGGATATCATATATGTTTCATTAAGCCACAAAGAATCATTATGAAACTTGCTAAGAGCCATTTTGATACATCTTCCTTCACTACTAAAGTATGGATAGTTGTTCCATACATCCAATTTCATTTTTGAAAGCACATTGTATTATGGTTTTAGGGTAAAACCATTTCTAGTTAATTATTCATTCCACAACATGCGATATTTTCTATAACACAATTCTTCTAATTCTCCATGAATGTATACTCCAACATCTTCAATCAGTATGACACCAAGAGGAATATCCGAAAAAGCACCCAAATGATCAAGTTTCAAGGATTTAACATGATGCATTCTGTACTCTAGTTCTAGTCTCTCTGAATTTTTTATAAGTTGAGGCCTATCCATTGCATAAAAGATACCACAAATAATTCAGATGAAGTAGTGGAATCAACTTACCTTTTCCTCTTCTACCAAGGTTGAATTCAAAATTTCGGTAGGATAAAATTTCTCTGGTTTCTTCAAGCTTCCTCTTCACGCTTCTTCTTGCACAAATTATTTTCATCAAATGAATTTTCCTAAACATATATGAATTTGTTTCTTTCATCGCAATTGCTTCTTTAGTTAATGCTTCAGATCACAAGTAGATAACCTAAAAATTTGTGTAAGATTTCATCCGTTCAAATTCTATGAAATACATTCTTCACACATGTGTGACTGCAAACCCATTTCGCATGACTTCTTGAGTTCATAACCTTAATAAATGCAGTTTTGTCATGATATGACATCTTATATCAAAAAAACCCTTGATAATCTTTTTTTTTATTGCTCCCCCTTAGCCAAGTTCTAAATTAATTTTTGAGTGACGTATCTACATTGGAGGACGACACAAAAACAAATTCTTTTGGTTCTACTCACTTTCCAGATTCTCCTTCTTTTCTCCATATTCTCTCCATCTCTTTCTTAACCTCTACTGGATCAACCTTGATGACTGGTTCATATCCTTTTTTCAGGTTGTTATCTCTCAATTTTTTGCTTCTAACATGTTTTGGATTACTGCAATTAAAGCAAACAACATTCTTCCATCCAAACTTTCTCTTATTCAATCCATATTTGCACTAGTTAGCCTTATGTCCACTTGAACTACAAAGATAACCATGGCCTTTAAACGAATAAATCATCTTATCTAAATTATGATTTCTCTTGATTTCAAAACATTGACTGGAGAGATATAAGGAAATTTTATTTGCTCCATCATTATGCTTCACTTTATTTTTCCAATCTTTTGCCCTATAGCCAAACTTATTGCAAGAATAACAAACACCATTAAAATATAAATACCTTTGAGAATTATGTTGATTGATAGGAATATTTCTCATATATCCACCACTTTTTTTAGTCTTTATGTCAAGAGATTGATTCGACTTTGAAGATTGACCTTCCTCAAATCCTAAACTGCTTTTATCCATAGAGGATCTTTGTTCTACAATCAATTTGTCCACCATTGTAGATCTTTTTGTAAATTTACTTTCATAACTTTTTTCCTTCTCTATATCTAATTTAACCATTACCACTTGAACCATAGATAAAATGGGAAGGGGTGATTACCTCCTATTCTATCTAGGTCATTCAATTATGTCTTAAGAACCCTAATTGGATTGACTATCAACCTCACAAGGTGAGTCAATTCTCAATTAGGAGGATCTAGGAAGGGGGTTCTTTTAGGTTTTAAGGGGTTCACCACCAAGCAAATGCTTGGAAAGGGAAATGTTGGAAAACACAATGTGATATGCAAAATGACCTAAAATAAGCTAAATGAGAGATGCAAATGATAAAATTAAGCAACACCAAGTTAGGGTATGTGTACTTGGGAAGTCTAGAGATGATGTGAGGATTCTAGAAATGTAAAGAATTTGTCAAAATATACTTTGGAGGACTAAGATGCCCAAGATGGTGTATTAGTCTCACAACTATTTTTCAAGGAAAATATAGAATCTTCGAATGTTAGAACTGGATCTGAAAGGATCTCTAAAAGATATGCTTGGGAGGACTAAGACACCCAAGGTGGTGTATTATTCTCTCTCTAATTTTTTGAAATGTTTGAATATGGTCCTGAGCTCCAAGGTTTGCACTTGCTTCTTTTCAGATCTCAGGTTCTGAAACTTTCGGATCTCAGGTTCTAAAACTTTCGGATCTCAGGTTCTGAAACTTCTGGATCTAACCTATAGGTGAGTTTCCATGAAGATGACAACTTTCCAATGCAACTTTTGCAAATTTTAAATCTTGCACTCCTAGTGATCTTCAAGCCTTCAACCTAGATCTGCAATAAAAAATATGCAAGAGAGGGAAAACTTGTTGATTGTTAGTGAATGGGGGTTTTCCTTAGTCAAACCCCTTGTTGGTAATTAAACCTTGAAATGAAATAATGAAATGGAGGGAAATAGTGAATGAAAAACATGAAATTATACAACTCACCAAACCCTTGTAAACTCTACAATCTTGTGTGAAATGTCTGCAATGGATATGGATCTTGAAATGCTTGATAGATCTTGAATTGATTGCTTGCTTGAATCAAAACCCTACATCACAAATGTCAGCACAACACACATGATGCACGAAGATCTTTGATATGATGCTTGAATCTTGATGATGGCTCCAAATACTTGATGATTTTCTCTTGAAAGCTCTTGATCTCATAAATTTTCCTTAGGAATGAATACTCAAGTTGCTAGTTATGAAAAATGAGTGGAGGAACCTTGTATTTATACTTATTCATGCTTTATATCTCGAAATTATATCACACCAAGTTGACATATGAATTCATTAAATAAAGGAGGCTAAATCTCGCCAAAATTTGAATTTAAATCCTAAAAAATGACTAAAGGAGGACTAAGATACCCTAGGTGGTGTCTTAGTCCCAAGTGATGAAACTTGGGGCAAAAACACCAAAAAGGGGCCCAATTAAGATGCCTGAAAATCAAGGTCCTGAAACCTTGGGGGGACAAAGATGCCCTAAGTGGCATTTTAGTCCCGAGGGACACATAGATTATAATCATTGGGATATCATTTATGCATTGGAGAATGTTGAGATTAGCTAGAAAAAGATGCCATCCATAGGGTTTGTGGATGCAAAATAGGACCAATTAAGGCAAAAAGAAGGATAAGTAAAGTAAGGAAGGCCCAAACAAGTGTGAAAATGCAAGGGTATGCATTTTACTACACTACATTTAGCCCCCACTTTAGTGAGAGGATGAACTTGCTTCAAACTCACACTAAAGTAGCCAACCACGCAATCAAAAGGAGTTCAAATGTACAAATTCTAGTAAGATAGTATGACAATGATCAAGAGGGATGATCAAGCCTCCAAGATCAAGATCCTATGGAAGACCAACATAGGCACAAAGGAACATGCTTGTGAATGACATATGAAGCCAAAATCGGATCACAAACATACACCATCAAAGACAAGAAAAAGGAAAAAGCAAAAGAATTGCAATAGGATCAAGCTTCAAATGTCCATCCAATGCGGTGGACTAGGTCTAGGCTTGAAAAGGGTTTGCAAGTGGAACATGTTGTCCACTATGCAAACAAAAGCGCAAGCTCACGAGGGCTAGTGGGAGCTATGTGTCCACTAGGTGAGCCACAAGAGGGACCATATCAAAGCCATACCTCCATGAATTTAATAAGGTACAAAAATGCATGCTTACATGGGCTAGTGAAGCTAGTTGTTCACTAGGTGAGCCCTAGGGGACCATATCAAAGCCATACCTCCATGAATTTAATAAGGTACAAAAATGCATGCTCACAAGGGATAGTGAAGCTAGTTGTTCACTAGGTGAGCCCTAGGATGTCCATATCAAAGCCATATCTCCATGACTTTAATAAGGAAAAAGGGAAAATGCAACAAGAAAGAGGGATGTTCAAAGGTATTTTTCTTAGTTCATGTGAGGTCTTACTCTTAGGGGACATTGTTCCTAATGTCTCCAAAAGAGGACCGATCAAAGAATAAAAGATTCACCACTTAAGGGATATAGTGCATCACATCACCACTAAGGGGAATATAATATACTAAGATATGTCACACTCTTGAAGGAAATTACTCCCAATGTGACCAAAAAGAGGAAAAAACATTGCATGAAACAAGAAAATCGCATCAAGGAATATGAAAAAGGAAAATATGCAAGTGAAATCATGCTAAAATAATGCCAATGTATGCCCCCACTTTAAAGAAATTGCTAACACCATATTTTGAGCAATTAATTTAAAGTAACCAAAAGATGAAAAGGAAAAGAAGGTTCCCCCCGAGAAACACAAGGGATCTATGGATCTAGGGTTAGTATCTGTCTTTGCTATAGTAATATTGAAGAGCTTGGAACCATCATCATTCCCAAAATACACATAGAACTGGAATAATGACACAAAGAGAGTGAAAACAACGAAAAGACTTTTGGGTCAACATGGAAGAGACATAGGGTGTCTCGATGCCTTGCATCATGCCCAAAATTAAAACACAAGACAAAAATGAAATGATAAATGAAAAGGAAAAGAACTTATGACATAGAGAAGAATGAAGGTACAAATAGAGGAATGCACAAAGAGAGAGACATCAAACAGAACATCACGAGGGATCACAATATGCACATGCAAATGAAAGTGAAAAGAAAAAGACTAGTAATGCATAGGCGAGTCAACCTAAATTAAGTCATTTGCCTCCCAATATCAGTTGGTATAAGTGGAAGGTAGATAACAAATCGAAGGGACAACAAAAAATGCCTTACTAGGACAAGGCCATATGCTTCTTTCCCCCACTAAGTGGAAAAAAAGAATGGGTCGAGGTAGGTGATGAGATGGGTCATGTAATAGTGATAATATAAAGATTCTACAACTATTACATGACAAGGGGGGAAAGGACAAGCTACATAGTCACTAGATGGCAATCATTGCCATCAAAGTGAAAGTTTTGTAATATTAACTTGAATGCATGACACTCATCAGTGCTATTTCTGAGAGTTCGATGGTATGTTCAATGTGGGATCTTTGCGTGTTTAGGATAAAGCACTAATCTACTCATAGGTGGAAACGTTATGAATTCTTTATTGATAAGTAGTTGTAGCTTTCTTTCAATTTCAGGTGGTGGGTGAGGAGGTTGTAATTTTTGTAATTTGTAAGGTCTTTTGTGTTTTCTAGATTCACCAACTTTTGTAGTTGAAGGAAGAGGACCTAAGGTGATCCTACCATCCTTTTTATTGTTAGGATTTAGGACATTCATATCTAAAATCACCATACCATCACAATGAAGCTTTAGGTATTCTCTAGGAATTTTTGCGTTGTGAGGGGGATCTTGATATCCTAACCCTTGTGTGTTTTCAGTTGTTGGAACTTGCTCTAGGAGTTGATGAATTTCATGTTCTCTTGTTGTATCACATCCTTGTTTACTCAAGATTGTGAATGATTTTCCATATGTTTCTTCGAGATTGATTGGAGTGTTTGTTACTTTGTTATCATAAAATGGTTGAATTTTTTCTTGTTTAGAAGAACTAGGTTCACCTATGTGGGTGATCCCACAAAGCTGGTTTACAATTTTTGAGAGGAACTGATTTTTGCTGAAATCACATATTTTTAGAAAATATAATGATTTAAGCCTTTAAAAGTTCTATTTTAAATATTCCAATTGAAGAGGGTTTGATCAAACCACCTTAGATCAGACCCCCTTGGATAGAACCTCGCTAGTTTTAAACCATACATATAAATGAGTCTCCTTTACACCTATCAAAATGCTGATGAAAAATCACTTTTCATTTACCTTTTGGGGGATCAAATGAGTTAATTTAATATTTATTTGAAATTATTATGGTATTCCTCAAAATGAGCTATCCCACGAATATAATTTTAATATGTTTTGGTTTTATTATGTGTGTGTTTTTTTAGTTTTATTAAACATAGGTTTTTCATCGAAAATCAAGCTCTCTGTTTTGCACATGTGGAAAAATAGAAAATTATAAAAAAAAAAAATTTAAAAATATGTTTGTGCTGGTTATTGATGTCCTTCATCCATTAAAAAAAATAAAATAGAATTTCTATACATACATAAAAAGTTATGTTGTATACAGTTTGCCTATGTTTGAATTGCAATTGATTTGACTTCGAAACTCTATTAAGGAAAAAATGTTCAATAAAAAACTATGAGACCAAATGAAAGTGCTAGATATCATAGTTACAAATCTAAATTCAAAAAAATTATAATTTTATCCTTCATACAAAAAAATTTATGTTGTATACGATGAGCATCACTTTTTTAAAATGTTGTTTTCAGAAAAAAACTAATTTTCGTGGGAGATGGAAAAATAAGTGCAATCTTATTCCAAAAATTTTCAAAAATATATTTTTAGAATCTATAGACAAAATGTGATGAGACTCTAGTTTGCATCATCTCCAAATTCCTCACGGTTTAGCCGTTATAAGTGCCCGAATGTGAAGATTTAGTTAAAAATAATAATTTAAGTGTCCAGTTTGGCCAAAAATTGTAAACCACTATTGTGGGATCACCCATGTAGGGAACTTAGGGTCAACTTTTGCTTTAGTTTCAAGATGTAAGTAACCAAACATTTCAAGAGGTGGTTTTGTACAGGGATTTGGTTGTTTCATGGATGGGTAGAAGGATTCATTAGCTTCAAGGTTATCAATACAATCGTTTAGGAACTTATTCATGATGTCATAATCTTCTCCAATGATGTCAACAACACAAGGAGGACATGCATTCAGAGTCGAGTGAGCATGAATGAGTTCAATTTCATTAGGGTCATTACCAAAGGCACAATTTGAGACATCTACTAAGGATTTTAGGGACATCCAAAAAAATTCGAAGCACATATCCATAATGCAAGATTAAGCAAATGCACTTGAAAATGAAAGAAACTATGATAACAACAATTCTCAAAATTGAAAAAGAAAAGTAAAAGAAGCCCACAAAAACACAGAAAAGAAATTGTAGACCCTGAAAATGAGAGAGTCAAATTCAATAGGGACTAGGATGCCAATAAGGGCGTCTTGGTCCTCCTGGTGATATTTTGAAGTTCCAGGGAGTGAAACAGACAACAAACATCGGAGAAAGGATTCTGAGAAAAAAAAACCTGAGAGGGACTAAGATTCTAGGAAGGGTGTTTTAGTCCTATTAGAGGTTTTTCTAAGAAAAAAAAAAAAATTGGTTTTATAACAACTTTCTTAGGTTGCCCACCCAGGGACCTGATGTTTGGAAACAATAAACTATGCTAATGGATGTAAAGAAAAGAAATGACTTACAAACAACTGAATGCAAGATTTGAATGCATTTTTTCAATTTTCAATGCAATAACAATGTTTCTAAATGCAATTAGGATGATTAACAATGCACTTTTCATTTTTTCAGTGAAATGAAATGATGCAAGAAAGTAAAAATGTAACCTATATGCACCTTCACTAATGCAAAAATAGGAAACCCTAAATGTAATTTCACTAATGCAAGATGCAAGAAACCCTAGATGAACCTTCACTAATGAAAAATGCAATGAATGAAATCTAGATCTAGGACTCTAAAGGACTCTAAATCAAAAAAAGAAGAATGTTCAAAGAAGGCAGGCTCACCAAAATGAATCATAAATAAAATGAGGAAGTGGTGATTACTTCCTATTCTATCTAGGTCATTCAATTATGTCCCAAGAACCCTAACTGGATTGACTATCAACCTCACAAGGTGAGTCAATTCTCAATTAGGAGGACCTAGGAAGGGGGTTCTTTTAGGTTTTAAGGGGTTCACCACCAAGCAAATGCTTGGAAAAGGAAATGTTGGAGAAAACAATGTGATATGCAAAATGACCTAAAATAAGCTAAATGAGATATGCAAATGATGAAATTAAGCAACACCAAGTCAGGGTATGTGTACTTGGGAAGTCTGGAGATGATGTGAGGATTCTCAAAATGTAAAGAAGCTATCAGAATATGCCTTGGAGGACTAAGACACCCAAGATGGCGTATTACTCTTGTTGTTGTTTTTTGGGGAAAATACAAAATCTTCAGATTTCATAACTTGTTCTAAAAGGATCTTCGAAAGATATTCTTGGGAGGACTAAGATTCCCAAGCTAACATATTAGTCTTGCTTTAAATTTTCGAAAAGTATGAATATGGTCCTAAGCTCCAAGATCTGCACTTGCTTCTTTTTGGATCTCAAGTTCTGAAACTTCTGGATCTAGCCTATAGGTGAGTTACTATGAACATGACAACTTTGTAATGCAAGAGAGGGAAAACTTATTGATTGTTAGTGAATGGGGGTTTTCCTTGGTCAAACCCCTTGTTGGTAATTAAACCTTGAAATGAAATAATTAAATGGAGGGAAATGGTGAATGAACAACATGCAATGCTGCAATTCAACAAACCCTTGTAAATTATGCAATCTTGTGTGAAATAGTTGCAATGGATATGGATCTTGAAATGCTTGATAGATCTTGAATTGCTTGCTTGCTTGAATATAAACCCTACATCACAAATTTCAGCACAACAACACACATGATGCAAGAAGATCTTTGATATGATGCTTGAATCTTGATGATGGCTCCAAATGCTTGATCATTTTCTCTTGAATGCTCTTGATCTCATAAATTTTCCTTAGGAATGAATACTTAAGTTGCTAGTTATGAAAAATGAGTGGAGGAACCTTGTATTTATACTTATTCATGGTTAATATCCCAAAATTATATCACACCAAGCCAAAATATGAATTCATTAAATAAAGGAGGCTAAATCCCACTAGAATTTGAATTTAAACCCTGAAAATGACTCAAGGCGGTCTAAGATGCCCTAGGTGGCATCTTAGTCCCAAGTGATGAAACTTGGGGCATAGACACCAAAAAGGGGCCCAATTAAGATGCCTCCAAATCAGGGTCCTAAAACCTCGGGGGGATAAAGACGCCCTAAGTGGCATTTTAGTTCCAACCAAAAATAAGGGACACACAAATGAAAATCATTGGGATATCATTTATGCATTGGAGAATGTCTATATTAGATAGAAAAAGATGCCATCCATAGGGCTTGTGGACATAAATTAGGACCAGTTAAGCCATAAAGAAGGATAAATCAAGCAAGGCGGGCCTGAACAAGTATGAAAATGAAAGGGTATGCATTTTAATACACTACACCATGTCTTACCCAAGTTTTGCACATTCATCCATTCTCCTTTGTATTTCGGTTCTTTGACAATCTTCAATTTTCTCCTTTTCATCCAATTGATCTTTTAGTCCAGTGAAGACCTCATCTGCTTTCTTTAACTGATTATCGACTTCTTCATATATTTCATTCAAATTCTTAATACACTCATTTTCATCGTTCATTCTTTCCTTCAGATCTTAATTTTCTTCTGTATGATCGGTAGAGATTATTTCTGTAGGAAAAAGTAAATTTTTCTTCCATAAAATCAAATTTTAGGACCTTCCCCAAGCTGCTAGGCTTCTTTTGAGGAACCAAGCTCTAATACCAATTGTTAAACATCTGGAATATTGAGAGGGAGAAAATCAGTATTCCATAAAACTATTCACATAAAATCCATCTAAGCATTATCACAAATCTAACTAAATTACCAAAAGAAGACATGAAATCAAGACAAACCATCAACACACATGAACACCATTAGTTTTACGTGGAAAACCCATAATGGAAAAAAGCATGGTGAGGATTATCTCACAATATAATATATCCAGATATGGAATATTGTAGGGCTCACTACAGGGAATCGCTATCCTTGAAAGGCTTACAACCTAAATACAAAAAGAGATGGCTAACCGTCAGAAAACAAAAGTGTATGGCTCACTGCCAAAAGTGTGAACTGATAAAGAATGCACTTTCCCTATGCTGGACTTTAGTTATGGTGAAGCACAATACTTGAGTAACTCTCTCAACTACTCATCTATACAATTCACACATATACATTTTCAACTATGTCTTCAAGTATCATTTGCATGCACACATTCCTCCCTCTTTTTCTTCCACATCGCACATCCACAACACACCCATATCAAAATATGATATACACATATATTCATGTTTCTTAATTAGGTCAGCCTAATTAAAGAAACCTTGATTCAAAAACAAACTTTGTCGGCATGGACCTAAGATAGATCCCTTTAATATTAATATATAATTAGGTCAGCGAGAGTTAAACCAAAAATCCAAAAATATGTACACTCCATCAAATGTGAAAAACAAAAACTTATTAATGTATTGAATTCTCCCTTGGATGACATAAAACTACTTATCTTTGACACCGCATAATATGATAATCAATTATGAGAAAATATAGAATCTCCTGCAACAGTGTGTAGGAGGATAACTCAATAAGGTCTATAGAACAAAATACTATCATGCACATCATCCAAATTCCTTCACATATCATCATGAAACTCCAAATTAGAATACATCTTATAGGCTCGAACCTATGTACAAAATCCTATTCAATATATTTTACTAAGATGGAATATAGACCAAAACACCGATGTACAGATCCAGTTATAAGCATAACACTATTTTCAACAAACTCATAACCGTATATCACAAACCATACACCCTAGTCAGTTGAAACCATGTTAGAAGATGCAATTGATGTTAGGGTAAATCATGTTATCAACTTCTAAGAAGAAAATTAAAAAATAAGATAGTCTAGATCAAAAGACCAGATCAATAGACATTCATAAGCAGAGCAACAAAATACTGAAAATAAACAAAATTCCATTATATGTTGACATCAATGACAACCTGTTAGTTTCCAACACCATTTATATCCTTCAATTAGGTTTCCTTGATCATGTCTTATTATACCTCCTATCATATCTTCACTAGGGTTTCCCTTAGACCACCCACCAAATTTGAGCTTAATCCACCCCCTTTTGGGGGAACCATTTGGTCATCATTATTGTTGAAATATTTAAAAAATTAAGGTTGGTTAGGATCTACGAGATTCCATGGTTCTACTTCACTTATAGTTCCACATAATGTGGTATTCTCTTAGAGGTTCTAAAAGTCAAAGGATTTATGCTATCTTGAATGTTATTTTTTATGATCTAAAAAATGGCCTTGTTTTTTCTTAACTAGTCCTAAAAAATCCTGTTATTTCTTTCTTTCCACAACTATTAAGTGACAAGACAAGGGATTTTTTTCTATATTTCAAAGATGATAAGATGTTTGTATGGTGATATGAAGACCAAAGAGCTAAAAAAATCTTTAATATGTAGGGGGAAATTCCAAAAAAATAACAAATGGTTTAAGACTTCCTCCCAAATCCTTTTGGAAAGCACACGATAAAAAAATAGATTATTAACCATTTCCTCCATGTTGGAACATAGGCTACATCTATTAACAAGGCAGAAGTCTAGCTATTTTGGTTATTAATAGTTAGTATCTTGCTATGCATAGTAGACCACTAGAAACAACTAATTTTAGGTAAGACTTTATTGTTCCAAACCATATTCTAGTGAACATAGAATCATCCTTGTCATCAGTAATAAGAACTTATAAGTAGATTTAGCAAAGAACCATATCAAAGGTCTGGAGTACCAATAATACACATCCTTTAAATCACACTAAACCACCAAAAACAATGCACAATAAGCAAATAGGATTCCCCAAATAAGCTCCTAGGGTTTTTCACCTATGAGCTCTTGGTTTGTGGAATGACTCTCTTTCACACTAATGGTTTTTGGTGTTCATTCAAGGATTAGCGGTTGATGTGGTGTGTGTGTGAATGTGCCTGAATGAGATGAACTGATAAAAGAACCTAACTATGAATGTAAAACCTAGAAAATGCAACTACGTTTGAAAACACATAATGATATGCAAACATGTTCAAAATGACCTAAGAGTGTGCATTAAACTAAAATAGAAGGCTAGAGATGAGAGGGGTGCAACTAGGAATGAGTTTCAGACTGGATTGGAGGCTGGAAATGATGTTAATGCTAAAATGTAAGCCTATTGGGACATTTACACTATTCGGGGCGACCTAGTCCTTTTTGTGGAAAACTGCACCAGAGTCCATTTTGGCCAAAAGGGTATCCAAATCTACCAAGACCCTTGAAAAAATATTCAGTGGGACTAGTTCACCCATAGTGGTGACCTAGTCCTCTTCTTAATTTCTGAAGATCAAAAGATGGAATCTGAAGCCCTTGGTCTATATTTTCTACTCCTCTAGGTATCATGTCTCGAAAGTGAAGATTATGATTTGTAGGTGTCTTCCAAGCTTCAACTAGGCTTTCTCCAACCTTAAAGATCCTAGAAAAGTTGTTTAATATTTACCCACCTTGATTCTTAGTCAAATTTGCCTCCAAGACATGCAAATCACACTAAGAGGGAGAAACTTGTTGATTGTTACAAGGCAAACCCCTTTTGAGTAATCAAACCAAGAAGATGAAATAAAGTAATGAAATGAAGCATGAAAATATGGAGTTTACCTTGCCTTGATGATATATCTTTAGTTTTAGCAATGGAGGATTCAACCCTTGAATGCTTCTTGAGAGATGTCCTGCTTGGCTTGGAATACTCAAACCCTAGCTTGCTTGAGAAGAGTAGTGGATCAGAGATTGAGAAGAGTGTGAGTTGAGTGATGCATAATATGATGAATTAGGGTTTTGAGGCTTATTTATACAACTTGTTCCCTTATTTCCTTGAAATAACACCATACAGGCCAACCTTAGATTTTTAGAGACAAAATCTAGAAAGAAAATTAAGTTTATTTCAATTTTTATGCCACATGGGACTAGGTCACCCAAGGTGGTGACCTAGTCCACCTGGGAAATTTTTAGTGGTTGTTAAGGATTAAAATGTGATTATTAGTGTTTGTTGGGATTGTCTCACAAAACACACTTAATTTAGGCTTGCAATAGCATTAAAGGGTCATTTTAGCTTAAGAAAGGGTTGATTTAGTGATGACAAGCCTAGGAAAGTGTGAAATTTTTTTACAACACCTTACAAAACTTTGGCACAAGGCTTGGAGAGGGGTAAAAAGAGGTCCAAAATCCATAGGAAAGGGTCCAAATGAGTGAAAAGTTTCAAGGGCTACACTTTTTGGCAACACACACACCTTAAAAGGTAGAAAGATTTAATGAGCTAGTATAGGTAGTTCATCATCCCATTCAAATTTTGTTGATTCCCAATTCTCAAATTGCTTCCTTTCAACTAAAACTTAAAATATTTCCACTAGGTGCTAGGGCCGTTCTAGTTGATGTGCTCATGAACTTTGAAACCATTTCATAGTGGTTCCATTACCCTTGGTAGACTCTACTCAAAAGATAGGGAGACACCAACAAGCCATTTCTCATACTAGAATTCCATATTATTACCAATTTCCATAAACAAAAATTTTCTCTTTTTCAGAACATTTCTAGTTTTTTAGATCTATTTCAATATAACTGATCTCTAGTGGGGATAACAATAGAGGAAAGAGAATAGCAAGGATTCCTATTACCTAGGTACTTAGTGTTGAGAATTGGAGCTCAATCCTTGTTTCTAACAAGGAAATTCCATCTAAATTTTGTGATAAGAGATTTGTTTAATAGATTTTGTCTTCATAAACCCAAACCACCAAGGCTCTTAGGTTTATAGGCCTTGTCACATTTAATCAAAGAAATTTTGTTTATATCCTCCACACTAGCCCAAAAGAATTTTCTTTGGATCTTCTCATTGTTTACTTTTCCATGGCATCGGGTATTTTAAATAGGGACAAAAAAATATGGGAATGTTTTAGAGAGAAGATTTAAGAATTAGAAATTTTCCAGCTTGGCTAATAAGCAACTTACCTTTCCAACTAGCAAGTTTACACTGCACTCTTTCAACAATGTTGTTATAGTAAGTGTTGGATATAAATTTAGTAGTTAGATGGAGACCAAGATAATTGGCAAGAAGAAAATCCTACTAGAAGCCCAATATGTGGATTATCCTTTCCTTTAGAGTTTTCTTTGAATTAAAGAATTAAAGCATAATTTTTTGTAGTTGATATGTTGCCCAACCACATTGGCATAATCCTAAGATAGCCCTATATTTTGGCTTCTAAAACCAATGACACTCCAAACATAATGGTTTCATCAACAAATTATTGATGAGATGCAGGAGCTAATAGGGAAGCAACCCTAACACCTAAGAGTTTATTAGAGTTAGTAAATTTTTGGAAGCATTTACCCAAAGGTTTCATAACCAAAATGAACAGGTAAGGAGAAATGGGTTCCCTTTATCTTAATCCTTTACCCCCAGGAAGAAACCATAGGGTACACAATTCACCATCATAGAGTAGGTAGCAAAGGAGATGCATGAGTGAATAATTTATAAGAACTTCTCACCATACTCGAATTCTTTTACGATAACAAAGAGGAAAGGCCAAATCAATATATCATAGGCCTTATAAATATCAAGTTTGAGGAGAATACTTGGTATTTTGTTTTTCCCATAAAGTGGATCAGTTCATAGGTAGGAAGACCAACATCAAGAA
Source organism: Sequoiadendron giganteum (assembly GCA_007115665.2). Lineage (NCBI taxonomy): Eukaryota > Viridiplantae > Streptophyta > Pinopsida > Cupressales > Cupressaceae > Sequoiadendron > Sequoiadendron giganteum. The sequence goes on from CM021108.1 coordinate 245,350,579, forward strand.
TCTATCTACTAAGAATAAAGCCTTTTTGACAATGGGAGATAAGTATGTGAAGAAGAGGTTTGATTCTATTGACCAACACTTTAGAAAAGATTTTGCAAATAGTGTTATATAGACGGATAGGTCAGAAGTTAGACATAGTGTTTGTGGGTATGTGCAGGATCATGATGCGCCAAATAGTGGCGATATCTAAGTGATATGATGGCCCATATGGCTGATGACTTATTTTTTACCCAAAATTGATGAAACAAAAAGGGTTTTTAAACGTGATTCTCAACTTTCCACCAATATAAATTATTCTTTACTTTGAATTTACTAAATAATTATTATTCATTTTCTATTTGAATTATGACTAAAGTTCTAATTGATAGGATGATTGAAAAAAATCTATAATTTTCAAATGAATCACATTTTTTGAATCCAAAACATGTATCACATTCTATGCTTCACATACTATAATATTAAAAAAAATAATTGAATTTCATGAATTTTTGACCAAGTTAAGGTGGTTAGACATACGAGTTTTTATATTTTTTAAAAGTTGTAATAAAAAAATCATAATTAATTATTTACTTGGAAAAAGTTTACAAAAAATATGCATCACATTGAGACATGAGTCCCCTAATTATATCTAAAATCTTATAAAAATTATTATCATTTTATTTTGGTAAGGGTGGTCAGACAGACACCTACTTCTTATTATTTCCCTGAAATTTAAGTACTACTGCATTGAAATTTCAAATTTTCACCAAATAGATTTTTAAAAATAAAATAAACCTAGTAGTTTAGAAACTACACTCAGTTTGCTACATATTCTATTCTTACATATTTTTGAAATAATATAGATAACTTATTCAAATTTTTACTTCAAGTTCCTAACTGATTTTCTAAATTTTATTGCCACTTAAGGGCCTATTTTTTCCATGATGATCCTGCACATACCCTTGTCTGAGAAACTTTGATGACAACTACACTGTAGGTTTGATTGAATTATTTTATGAGCTTCCCAGTTCTAGATAAATATCTAGTGGCTATAAGTAGGTTTCTCGAGATAATATCCCAAAAATCTTGGAGGAAAGATAGGGGGAACCCATTAGGGTCGAGGCTTTTAAATTCCTGAAAGGAGAACAAAACTTTGAATTCCTCCATAGTGACATACTTACACATTCCCACATTATTAGCTTCATTTAGTACCTTAGGATTAACATCCACAAACCCAACTAGGTCATTTGAGCTCTTTCTTCAAAACTACCCCTAAAAAAATAGACAATAGTGTTGGCTATCTCAACTCTTTAGAGACAACAAAGCCATCATCAATGGTTAATTTTCTTTTCTTTTTTCTTCTTATCTGTTTCAAAGAAGAATGATGAAATAACCTAGTATTTATATTCCCTTCATTTATCCAAAGCACTTTGATTTTTCTTCCAAAAATAACTCTTCTCTCTTCATAAGGTCGTGTAATTCCATTCTGAGGTGACATTCTTTAGATCAGGAAGCAGCATCAATATCCTCATTCTCCATAGAGTATTGACTTATTTTCAAACCATTTAATATTTTTTCTTTCTTTTGCAAGCTATTACTAAATGAAATCCTATTCCAATGCTTTACTTTGCTTTTTGTTATATCTCCAACTTTTTAGCTAGGGTGAACATAGGGGTGCCTTGGAAAGGGGATTTCTACCACAACTCAACCAAACATACAAATTCTAAATGTGATTCCAACATTATCTTATACATGAAGGAGAAGGGCCCCAACTTGGTATCCTCCTCCCAGATTAGAAGGAGAGCACAAAGAGAGGTATGATGATGAAGGTTCTAGTTGTTAGAGAATCTATGAAACCTTTCAAGCTTAACCTATATAGGGTTATTTCCAAATATAAAATTTGACCAAGTAAAGGAGGATTCCTTGAGACCAACATCCATAAGGCCTAGGTGATCCCACAATACTGTTTTACAATTTTTGGCCAAATTGGACATTGAACTAATTTTTTCTAACTAAATCTTCACTTTCAGACACCTATAACAGCTAAACCGTGGGGAATTTGAAGATGATGCAAACTAGTGATTTGTGAAATTTTGTCTATAGATTCTAAATATTTTTTTCTCAAAAATTTTGAAATCAGATTACACTTCTTTTTCCATCTCCTTCAAAAACTAGTTTTTTTTAGTAAACACCATTTTTTAGGAGTGACACTCACCACGTATAACATAATTTTTTTCCATGAAGGATAAAATTCTAGTTTTTTCAAATTTAGATTTGTAACTATGATATGTAGTGCTTCCAATTGCTTTCAGAGTTTTTTATTGAATATTTTTTCCTTAATCAAGTTTTGAAGTAAAACCAATTACAATTTAGACATAGGCGGACTGTATAACACATATCTTTTTTTGTATGTATCAAAATTCTGTTCTTTTTTTTGGATCAAGGAATTCAATATCTGGTGCACTCATATTTTTCAAAAAAAAATTGATAATTTTCTATTTTTCCACATGTGCAGAACATAGAGCTTGATTTTTGGTGAAAAACCTACATTCACAAGAAATAAAAAATAAATATAATAATAAAATTAAATTTATTTAAAATTATAATTTTTGGGAAGCTTATAATATGGACTACATACTTGAAAAAAATAAATTTTAAATGAATTCATTTGATCCCCCAAAAGGTAAATCAAAAGTATTTTTTATCAGCATTTTGATAGGTGTAAAGGAGACTTTGTTATAGGTATGGTTTAAACCTAGCGAAGTTATATCCAATGGGGTTTGATCTAAGGTGGTTTTATCAAAACCTCTTCAATTGGAATCCTTAAAATGGAACTTTTTAAGGCTTAAATCATTATATTTTCTAAAAAAAATTGATTTCAACAAAAATCAAAATCTCCCAAAAATTGTAAACCAGCATTGTGGGATCACCCGCTTGTATTAGCCAATAAATCAACTAAGTCTCCCATACTATCATAAAAGTCATCAAAACCCCCCATATTTTTGAAGGGGAATAAAGGAGTGTTAAAGTCACCCCCAACCAACCATAAATCATTGGGATGATTTAAAATGATAGCAATAGAATCATATTTTTTTTCTAGAAGGTTTATAGTTCGAAGCATAGATATTGAGAAGAATCAAATGCATATCATGAGATATGTTGGAAAAGGAGACTAGCAAACTAATTTTTTTTTTAAGCAACATTAATTTTATGCATAGAGGGTTCCATAGAGTGGAAATTTCTCCCAAATTACCTTCAGCTGGGATAACATAAAAATTTATAGAAGGTGATATTTTTGAACCAATTTGAGCAAAACCTGATTTAGACATTTTAACTTACTTTATAAGAATAATGTCAACTTTGTGTTCCATAATATAGCATTTGATCAAATGTTGTTTGTGAGGTATATTTATCCCCTTGATGTTCCAAGACATACTCTTCATACAAAGATGATAGGGAGAAGTACACCTAAAATTGTAGCTTAACTGGGCTATAAAGAGGGCCCCACCACTAAGGGGAGGAAAATGAATCATTTTCTCAAGGATTTGGATCTTGAGAGCTTTGTGGTCTATTTTTTTCCCAATGCAACCTCTCTTGTTGCTTCCCTTGATCTTGTTTCTCTTTTTGATGGTCAAACTTGTTTGGGATCTCCACCCACATCATGTTTTCTTTTCCTTTCTTTATTTTTCCATGAGTAAGATTCCATTCCTCATCCAGTGGGGGAGTATTTTTATGACAAAGGGCCAATGCCATGGCTAGAAATTTATAGCCTACTACAAGTTTCCTTATCTTATAAAGGTTGAGGAGAGTAGAAAATCATCTTACCATGATATCAATTTGTTCTCTATTTGTTTATTTGGGAGGGGAAAATTTAAATCAAGCACCAAAACATTCTTCTTCATAGTGTCTTATAATAGATATTTTTTTTGGAATTGGTTCTTCATTTGTGTATCTACCATTTCTTCTATTTGACACCCTATCTTGAGCCATTTGATGGGATAAAATAGAAGAAATTGAGGATAGGGGACTAGTGGGGTCACACGAAAAGGAGAAGATACAAGGAACAAAAAGGAATACATGGGAAGTATCCAAAATAGGGTAGGGAGGGTGGTACAAAGACTTCCAAAGAACCCATAAAACAACTAGAAGATGCCTAGATATTAGTAGCTACCTTCAGTGTCACTAAAGGTGATTCATGGGCCAAGATTTGTCTAGCCATTTGTTTCTTGTATTTATTACTTAGGCAATCAACCTTGTTGTAGATTTGATATAAAATACCCACATTCTCATAGATAATGGGTTGTGACCAACTTCCCAAGCTTGAGGTTAAAGTGATTTTTGAAGGAAGGATACTGTTAGTAGCTACATTCACACACACTATCATAAAGACTATGAAAAAAAAAATTAATGTAATTTTATCAACCATTAATAAGTTTCCAAAGGTGTTAGAAATTATTTGAAACATGTTAAAATTCTAAAATTCTAGTAGAGAGCCAGGCAGGAGGGTCTAGGTAGGAGCAACACCTCCTAGGAGATTGAAACCCAATTTTTATTTGTATAGAGAGAGGAGGTTTTTGAAGTTTTTATCAAGCACCCATAGGCCCCTCATAACAATGTTGACCAAATATTAATTTTAAGAGAACTTGAACAAAAAGAGGTTTTCAACCATTACACTAATGGTAATGCTACCCTTTACTTTCTAATGAAAAGAATCTTTACTCCTTACTTGGTCCATAGTAGGGTAGCAAAAAAGCTTTTTTTTTAACCAAATAGTTCTCCATTTGAAAAACATAACATTGAGAAGCTCATTAGGCATATCTATCACCAACCCTTCCATTGAGACAAAGAGACGGGGAAAAAATAACTTGTCGGGAAAAGGGTACACTAACCAATAACCTTATCCATAAAAGAATTACAATCCTTTGCCTTAAAAAAGGGAAGTAGAAACACTCTCCACACTCTACTCTAGAGCCTTATCTAGGGAAGAGAAGGGAGGAATTGAGACAAGAAATGCCCAAAACAAACTAAAAAAAATGAAGAAGAAAAGGATAGAAGAGAACATGTAAAAACTAGGCACATGAAGCAACAAGAAAAACACACTAGAAAACAAAACAATACAACATGAACAAGACCAAAAATTCAAAAACCTTATCTTGCTCATTTTCTTGCTTTAGTAGATCTTTTTCCAAAATATTTATTTTGTTAATATATTTTTAATCATTTTTTTTTATTTTACAAAAAAAAACTTTATAATTTTTTTAGTAGGTCTACTTGAACTTTTGTGCGTGGATTTATAATTTTCATTCACAAAAATAGAGAAAAATGAGGTCTAATGCAACAACATGTTTTTGATAAGATAAGCAACATTTACAGGGTGTTGTACCCTTTACACAAAGTGCCCGAAGGGCCAAAAAGAGAAAATAAGAAAAGAAAAACCAACGGAAACACCATAGAAACACCACAGACTAACAGACCACCGTGGCACCAAATACCAAGGGCAAAGGAAACTTATAACAACCAATACTCCTAAGTCAAAGACATAGGAACATCAATGACCTTTAGCTAGAAAACTTACACCCAAAACATAGGAACGAGGGCCAAAAGAACCTACTGGAGCAACTAGGCCACAAACCACCTACAATAGCTAGACTGCAATAGACCTCCTATTCAGATAAGGAAAAATTGAGCCAAACATAAAACAACCCATTCTTGTACCTAAAATAGAAATCCAAAATGACTTTCCAAAAACAACCAGACCATAAACCACCTACAACAAATGGACCACGATAGAAATTTCACTTAGAACTAAGCCTAAAAGATTCCCACCAAAGTACTTTCCTAAACCAACCAAGCCACTAACCACCTACAATAGCTGGACTATAGTAGACCTTCCACTCGAATTAGAAAAGATTGAGCCTAACATATTCTCACCAAAGGGGTAACAATCATTGCTTGCAGCAAAAAAATGAACATCCAGATGCACCAACACCACCTGCAATAGTTGAAACATAGCAGAACACCCACTCCAAATTGAGCCTAATAGATCCCAACAAAAGCTAACAGAACCACAATCAGTAGCAATTGAACACATAGGAAAAAAACAAGTCCTATTGAGCTAGGAAGAACCCACAAGACTGTAGGCCCACAAGATTTCCTAAAACAACCAGGCCACCAAACACCTGTAGCAATTGGACTACAACAAACCTTCCACACAATTTAGGCAAGAGGTGGCTAACAACTTCTTACCAAAGGAGGGGTAAAAAACACAAGTTTCTATAGAGAAACAAGAACCTGACCAAAAATCACACCTCAATAAGATCCAAGAAAGGGGAAAGAAACATGACAACAACATCACCCAAACATAAACCAACCTTCTAGAACACTCTACCTCAATAGAGGAGTAATATAGCATGATAGAGAGGAAAGAAGCTAGAATTCCACACTAGCACCACCAAGTCCCTCAAACAAAACCCATATCTACCTCAATAGGAGATAAAACCACCTCTAAAGGAGCCAGAGAGGGGGCCATGCAAAGGAGATCAATACTTTCATCCAGAACCATAACCTCCACCTCAATAGAAGTCACAACATAAGGAAACATGAAGAAAGTAAGAACATAAGCAACATCATCAATGCTATTATGCCTTAACCCCACCTAGGTTGTGAGAAAGAACAAGACTTCCAAAGGAGCACAAAATCCACCCCCCATCAAACCCATCTACAACAAGAAACTAGTAGCTCCAATCCACCAGCACAGACCAATTTGCACCACATGAGCAACAAACATCCATCTCTCAGGAATAGAGATGGCCACACTAACCATCAACCAGACCCCCAAAGGGTCTGAGACAATTCCATCACTGCAACTACAAACACAGCAACTAAACACCACCCCAACCCCACCAGCCACTAAGAGAGAAACAAGAGACGAGCAACCAAGAGAGCACAAGAAGCCAACCAATACTCCAACTATAGAGAAGAGGAGGTAGTAGGCAGCATCAGATCCCACTTGACCAGAAAAGGAAAAGAAAAGGACAAAAGGAAACATGTTGGGCAAGGTTGAGACCACCAAAGGAACCATTTGTGCAAGATCTAGGGTCCCTAACCTTCACCCAGCCATGTGTGCTAGAGAAGTCCCAAAAAATCCACTCTAGTAACAAGACAGAGCATAAATGACACCCAAAACCTCAAAAACACCCAATAGGGGCAAAAACTAGAGCCAATCTACCACCACAAAGAGAAAGCTCATCCAAAATCTGAGCTCTGCAACCACAAAGAAAAACAAAAAACCATAGTTGTCACTACATCCGCACACCCCAAATGAGGAGAAAGGCAGAACCAAGCAAGCCACGACATAACCCGAGCCCCGACACCACTCCGGCAAAAGCAAACACAACTGGGAGTAAGCAACCTCTAGACACCACAAAATAGGAAAAGAAACACAAGGATGGAAGAACAACACCTACCATTGCAAAAGCCACAACAGGATGCCCCGACTGTCAATACAAAAAGCCACACGAGAAACCGCAGACTTGAGCAAACTCATCCCCAAAGTAGTAGATTAAAACACAGACTGAACAAAAACACCATCTAGTTGCAGCCTCCAAACCACCAGCAAAAGGAAGCCATCGTCCTCGTCAACCAATACAGAGCCATCACCCTCAACAAGTTGTAGAGAAATGACAAACATAAGAGAGCCGTCCTTAGCCAAAAAAGCACCACCAGGCATGCTAATACCTTGCGCAAAAAAACATAGCAAAATGGGAAGGGAACCGCCATCCCCATCCTTGTCCTAACCATTTCTCTCACCAACATTTCTTTCAAGAAAATTCAAAAGCCTCCTCAAATGGCTCTTCCCACGTAGTGCACACGTTATCTCCATTTGTTAATGCAATGACATATTGTATGTTAGTACATACTTCTTATCCATCTTGCGTGACTATGATTTGTGATTGTTCAATTCATGTTTACTCTCAGCCTATGAAAAAATGAGATCTCTTGAGTACGATATGGACATCCCTCAAAGCATAAAAAATGCAGAATTTTTTTAAAATTTTTTAGTTGCCTCTATGTTAGTTGACATGTGTGCAAAATTTAGAAGCATCCAAAAGCTTCAAAAGCATAGGGATTTCCAATTTTAGAAAACTATACAAAAATTTATGAAAGAACCCTTTAGTTTTCATTTTCTACTCATAGAATATACTAAAATGGGGGATTTCAAACAAGATATGGGAAATCCATTAAAACATAAAGGATATTTCAATTTCACTTTCCATTGTTCTAGTTGACATGAATGCAAACTGTAGAAGCAAGTAGAATTAAAGAAAACAGTTGTAACGCCTCGCCACACAAACCTAGAGGAAGTTGCAAACAACTACTTAAACAGGCTAATTTTGTTTTGTTTAATTACAATAATAAGCAAGTTCACTACTAACGCCAACAACCTCTAAGGTTACGAGACAAAGGTTATATAGAACCTCAACAAAAAACATGAACTTAAACCAAGCCAATTAATTAATTAATAAATAAAGCACATGCATTACAAAAGATAATTTACATGAAGCATAAAGATAACTTTCCATTTCAATAATCCGTTCATTTAAACAATAAGATTACAACACTCATTCCCCAAATGAGGCAAGTCTAATAAATATAATTACAATTACAACTTCCCCCTCAAACCAACTGAGGGTAAAATAATACAAGATCAATAGAAATGAAATAAAGCAAGAACTGATACTCAATCCAACGAGCTCTCCAACTGGAAGTCTTGTCCACACGAACATGAAGATAGCCCAACGGATTTAGGTGCACGCCACCCAGCCAAGTGGAACCCAAAGGCCCACCCCCCGTGCTAGGAGATAGTAACAAAGAATCCTAGATAGTAACAAAGAATCCTAGCTAAGACCATCACCTCTAGACATAGGATAACACACAATAGAACCAACTGACACAACCAAGCACATGTACAACACAAGTACACCATAAGTACAACACATGCACAACACTAACATGGTTACATCGCTTTCAGATATGAAACAGATTAAGTATGATATGAGAAACATACATATAAAGAACAAGTACCAATTGTTGTCCTAGATAGAGTGTCATCGCACTGCTCATCATAGGTTTACCTCTAGGAATCTTCATAGGCTCTGGCCAACATAAATAGTTGTCCTTGTGGCCTCAACCGAATCTCGGCCCACATACTCACTCATGCGGAATCAAATACCTTTCATACAGACAAGATAGATGACCTTGCCATTCCAGGCCTGCCCACTCATCCCAAGTCTAAACGAGCCCTTGTGTCTATGAGTGAGGTAAAATTATCTTGATTAGTGAGAAATTAGTGCAAATCTTCTAAATATTGTTTTAGTTCTCACTTGATTAAATAACCTCCGACGGTTTCCCAGTTTACCTCTTTGGGCTCTGGCTCCTACAGAAGCCACTCTTCTAAATGACAACATACCAAACAAACACAATCACCAAGGGTAACAAACTGCGCACAAAGAAGATATCATGACCACTCCTTTTTCAGGAGGCAACATAAGTTCAAACCCTCTCCAAACACTGGAGGTAACAAGGTAACAAAGTCACTCCCGACAAGGAGGCACAACTTGCGTAATCCACTCCTAAACCAAGAAGGTACAAAACATCCCCGTTCGTGAAAACTGGGTTATTAACATTGACATACCTCAAGCACTACCCAAGGGATTCAAAACATGCTGACTACACCTTATGACAACCTACTACTTAGAAAACCCAACTGGAAGACTTGTCCAATGCAATGACCCATGTTTCCCAAATGATAACATAACCAGCTCAAAATCAAGGCGAGCATTAAAATCTACTTTGGATTCACTAAATCTGTATAGTCAATAACATTCAATAATGCATTGCATTAGATAACTGAATTAAATACGTCATTTCAATAAGGAAGGAATTACCACTACCCATTTAATTTCCCTATTGACATTTAAATAAATGATAAATTAACTAGTTTACCAAATGAATCAAAATTCATCGATTTAAATAAAGTATTGTTTTCCTTATTCAATATAATCCATTTAAAATCATTCCCTAAAATTTAAATTTCTCTCCTTTAAAATAATGACCTTAAATAAATCAATAATCAAAAGAAAACCAATTTTCTTAATATAAAACCAAATATTAAATATATTTTAATATTATCACATATAATATTAAAATAATTAACTATATTTTAATATTTCCACACTATAAGATTAAATTTATTAAATATATTTTTATATTATCAGATTATAATATTAAATATATTTTCCTTTTTTTTAAATCTAAGAATAAGCTCCTTGGTCCGCACGCCAACCCTTAGAGTTGGGTCACAGACCTCGGGGCACGTGCGACATGTAGCAGGGAGGAGTCGAGGGCCAACCACGGGTTTCACCTAAGTGGCGACGGTTTTGGTTGTGGCGGCCGTAGGAGGCAGCACCCTTGGGAGTTGGAGGAAGCGGCGGAGGTGGCCACCACACAGGGCACGGGCGGTGCGAATGGACGGTGTAGGGAGCACGGGCTGAGGGAGGCACGGGGAGTGCAGGGCTGGCAGCGTTGGCCACCACTGTGTGGCGCGGGCTACATAGTCTGCGTGAGCCGCGAACGGGGGAGGCTGCTGGGTGCGCTCCCCCACCTTGCAACCCAAGGGAGTGCCATTGGGGTGAGCCCTAGCCCCCCCAACTTTAAATTTAAAATTTTTATTTTTATTTTTTAAAACAAACACTGTCATTTTTGCAAGGTTTATATTTGAAAAAAAAAAAAACCAGAAGCTAAAAACAAGCTTTTTTCTTAACATTTTGAAATTTTTATAAAAGAAATTTTCCAGCCTAACTTTGCAAGGGAGGGATTTATAAAAAAATAACTCAAGCATATCTAAATATATATACACATTTCATTCCTCCAAATGATATTTTTATCAAAATGAGAAACCCAAAATTGAAGAACAACAAAAATTTGAAATGATAAAATTATAAACAAAATTTTATTAAAGAACATGAACCTGTTTCCTTTGAAATTGAGTGAAGACCCTGTTGATGCCTTGACTCCCTCTTCATTTCCTTAGAATTCTCAAGTTTCAATCCAAAGACCCACTAAATTGCACAATTTCTTCCTCTTCTCTTTTCAATTTTTGTCAAAAACTCCATTTTCAAGATTTGTGAAGAAATTCAAAGATAATGCAAATTTTCCCCAAAAATCCTACAACCACCCTCATCAATTTCTGAAAACAGAATAGCAAAAGTTTTTCTTTTCAATTTTTTGAATTTTTGAATTTCTAAATTGACTTTTAATTCATTTTCTTAATTTTTCAATTCCAACTCCAATATGCATGCATTTCCAAAATAGATAATGTAAATCCTTTCAACATAAATAACTTAATCAATTAATAAAATAAATCTACCATAAGATTAAAATATTTATTAATTAAATTAAATTACTCAATAATTTAAATCACATTTCCAACACTATTTTAACTTCTGAAATAAACTAAAACAAGGCAAATGGAACAAAATAGAACATCAGGACCACACTAGGACCGACGACACACTATGACTAGCGTGATCACGTGGCATGAAATCCTAGTTACTATCTCCCAATCGAATATTGTTGGGCATTGGACACGCTCAAACATGTGAAACTAGGTGGAGTCGATGTCCTGTACCTGTCAACCTACGAACAAAGAGTATATCCACATACATAAACATGTCATAATTAAAACACACCGTGAAGAGGAAATCTCGGGATCGCAGGTTGCTCACAAGCAAGTGATGCAATACCATCCCCTTCACCAATACAATGTAACTAACTGACAAATCTAAGATATTAATAGAATCCAAAGCATAAACATCATCTATTCAAACATCCATAATGCTAATCCAAAACATGTCATAAGATAACATCATATTAAAATACCATCACATCCAAAATAGAACATTAACGTTGCTTTATAGATAGCGATCAAATAGCAGCCAAGTACCAAAGTGAAGGTACTAACAGAAAGTACAACATAAGTGAACAAAACACTATTCAATCAAAAAGGAAAAATAGAGGGGTATTACATCCTCCCCCCCTAGGGTTAGGCTTACTCCTAGAAGCCTGCAACTAGTAGGGATATAACTCCCTCAAACAAACTGCATCCAAATCAAAACCTCGACCCCTGAGGGTGAGTATACTGCACTGAGCGACCAACTCCAGAAGTGTTCTATCATGACAAACCCTAGCAAGGTGGCCCTGTTGGCCACAAGAGTAACACCTCATGTTACCACCAACCCATCTGCCTCCTAAAGGTGTAGAAAACTACTGCACACTACCCAAGTCAGCCATAGGTTGTGCCCTCTAGGCTGGCTACCCCTGATGATGGCGCCTGGTGCGCCACTAGTTCTAGTTCCTCCTAGGTGAAGAACCACCACCATCCTGACATAGCTGCAAGTCCTTATGCTTTCCAAGCATACTCTGCTGTCGCTGCTGACCACTCTGAGATGGTCCTTGCTCAGATCTAGAAGGTACACCTCCTAAGGCTGACCTCCTCGAGCACAAGACTTTGCTGCTAGACCACTACCATACTAAACATCAGTGTGTTCTCCTAGAGCCCTAGCCAAGTTTGCTACCGACAATGCCATCTGGCTTAAGGCGTGATACTCATCGCCTCAATGGTGATGCCAAAAGGTCAGATAAGAAACGGCCTCTGAACTGCTCTAGGAAGGTCTCCCAAGATACTGAGTGAATATCAGTATGGAGCCCCTGCTCCTCTAGTCTCCACCATGTGGACGCATGTCCCCGAAGATGTACAATAGCACACCATGCTTTGGTATTACTACCATATGGGTGCAAAGCAAAACATCAGTCAAGGTCAATGAGCCAAGTTTCAACCCCTAAATGACCTCTAGCTCCATCAAATAAAGGTGGACGTGCCCTGAGAAAATCCATCATATGCACTAAGTCTACTATCTCTACCTGCACTAGAACTACTCCCACACTAGGATTACCCTATACATCTACCTTCCTTGGACCAAGGAATGCCAAAGCCTCCTCTAGCGCTTTATGCGCAGCCTCAACCCCTACTGGATTCTGCTGATGAACACTAACCCCTGGGACATTATGAGATGCCCTATGTCCCTCCTGATCTGGAACAACTGATACCTAAGGAGGAGAGTTGTGCTGACTCGCACCTCAATCACCTATACGGCCACAACCATGCCCCCTACCTCCTCCGCGTCTGAGAGGCATCATCCTGGACAAACACATCAAGGTATTAGGCAAGGTACACAACTTAAAACCTACACAACTGAAAGCATAATGGCTCCATCATAATCCCAGAGCACCCAATGTTTAAACCTAGGCTCTGATACCATGTGTAACACCCCGCCATGCAACCCTAGAGGAAGTTGCAAACAACTACTTAAACAGGCTAATTTTTTTTTGTTTAATTACAATAATAAGCAAGTTCACTACTAATGCCAACAACCTCTAAGGTTATGAGACAAAGGTTATATAGAACCTCAACAAAAAACATGAACTTAAACCAAGCCAATTAAATAATTAATAAATAAAGCACATGAATTCCAAAAGATAATATACATCAAGCATAAAGATAACTTTCCATTTCAATAATCCATTCATTTAAACAATAAGATTACAACACTCATTCCCCAAATGAGGCAAGTCTAAAAAATATAATTACAATTACAACTTCGCCCTTGAAACAACAGAGGGTAAAACAATACAAGATCAACAGAAATGAAATAAAGCAAGAACTAATACTGAATCCAACGAGCTCTCCAATTGGAAGTCTCGTCCACACAAACATGAAGATAGCCCAAAGGATTTAGGTGCATGCCACCCAACCAAGTGGAACCCAAAGGCCCACCCCCCGTGCTAGGAGATAATAACAAAGAATCCTAGCCAAGACCATCACCTCTAGACACAGGATAACACACAACAGAACCAACTGACACAACCAAGCACATGTACAACACAAGTACACCATAAGTACAACACATGCACAACACTAACATGGTTACATCACTTCCAGATATGAAACAAATTAAGTATGATACGAGAAATATACACTTAAAGAACAAGTACCAACTGTTGTCCTAGATAGAGTGTCATCACATAACTCGTCATAGGTTTACCTTTGGGAATCTTCATAGGCTCCGGCCAGCATAAATAGTTGTCCTGGTGGCCTCAACCAAATCCCGGCCCCCATACTCACTCATGCGGAATCAAATACCTTTCGTACAAACAAGATAGATGACCTTGCCATTCCAGGCCTTCCCACTCATCCCAAGTCTAAGCGAGCCCTTATGTCTATGAGTGAGGTAAAATTATCTTGATTAGTGAGAAGTTAGTCCTAATCTTCTAAATATTGATCTAGTTATCACTTGATTAAATAACCTCTGACAGTTTCCTAGTTTACCTCTTTGGGCTCTGGCTCCTACAGAAGCCACTTTTCTAAATGACAACATACCAAACAAACACAATCACCAAGGGTAACAAAGTGCACACAAACAAGATACCATGACCACTCCTTTTTCAGGAGGCAACATAAGTTCAAACCCTCTCCAAACACTAGAGGTAAGAAGGTAACAAAGTCACTCCCGACAAGGAGGCACAACTCTCATAGTCCACTCCTAAACTAAGGAGGTACAAAACATCCCCGTTCGTGAAAACCGGGTTATTAACATTGACATACCTCAAGCACTACCCAAGGGATTCAAAACATGCTGACTACACCCTACGACAACCTACTACTTAGAAAACCCAACTGGAAGACTTGTCCAATGCAATGACCCACGTTTCCCAAATGATAACATAACCAGCTCAAAATCAAGGCGAGCATTAAAATCTTCTTTGGATTCACTAAATCCGTATACTCAATAACATTCAATAATGCATCGCATTAGATAATTGAATTAAATATGTCATTTCAATAAGGAAGGAATTACCACTACCCATTTAATTTCCCTATTGACATTTAAATAAATGATAAATTAACTAGTTTACCAAATGAATCAAAATTCATTGATTTAAATAAAATATTGTTTTCCTTATTCAATATAATCCATTTAAAACCATCCCCTAAAATTTAAATTTCTCTCCTTTAAAATAATGACCTTAAATAAATCAATGATTAAAAGAAAACCAATTTTCTTAATATAAAACCAAATATTAAATATATTTTAATATTATCACATATAATATAAAAATAATTAACTATATTTTAATATTTCCACACTATAAGAATAAATTTATTAAATATATTTTTATATTATCATATTATAATATTAAATATATTTTAATATTATAAAGTTATAATATTAAATATATTTTCCTTTTTTTAAATCCAAGAATAAGCTCCTCAGTCCATGCGCCAACCCTTAGGGTTGGGTCGCGGACCTCGGGGCGCATACGACATGCAGCAGGGAGGAGTCAAGGGCCAGCCGCGGGTTTCACCCAGGCGGCGGAGGTGGCCACCGCGCAGGGCGCGGGTGACACGAACGGACGACATGGGGAGCGCAGGGTTGGCAATGCCAGTCACCACTGTGTGGCGCGGGCTGCATAGTCCGTGCGAGCTGCAAATGGGGGAGGCCACTGGTCGTGCTCCCCCACCTCGCTTCCCAAGGGAGCAGTAGTGGGGTGAGCCCTGGCCCCCCCAACTTTTAATTTAAATTTTTTATTTTTATCTTTAAAAGCAAAGACTGTCATTTTTGCAAGGTTTATATTTTTTGAAAAAAATAAAAAACCAGAAGCTAAAAAAAAGCTTTTTTCTTAACATTTTGAAATTTTTATAAAAGAAATTTGCCAGCCTAACTTTGCAAGGGAGGGATTTATAAAAGAATAACTCAAGCATATATAAATATATATATATATATATATACACATTTCATTCCTCCAAATTATGTTTCTATCAAATTGAGAAATGCAAAATTGAAGAACAACAAAAATTTGAAATGATAAAATTATAAACAAAATTTTATTAAAGAACATGAACCTGTTTCCTTTGAAATTGAGTGAATACCCTGTTGATGCCTTGAATCCCTCTTCAGTTCCTCAAAATCCTCAAGCTTCAATCCAAAAACCCACTAAATTGCATAATTTCTTCCTCTTCTCTTTTCAATTTTTGTCAAAAACTCCATTTTCAAGATTTGTGAAGAAATTCAAAGATAATGCAAATTTTCCCCCAAAAATCCTACAACCACCCTCATCAATTTCTGAAAACAGAATAGCAAAAGTCTTTCTTTTGAATTTTTTGAATTTTTGAATTTCTAAATTGACTTTTAATTCATTTTCTTAATTTTTCAATTCCAACTCCAATATGCATGCCTTTCCAAAATAGATAATGTAAATCCTTTCAAAATAAATAACTTAATCAATTAATAAAATAAATCTACCATAAGATTAAAATATTTATTAATTAAATTAAATTGCTCAATAATTTAAATCACATTTCCAACACTATTCTAACTTCTGAAATAAACTAAAACAAGGCAAATGGAACAAAATAGAACATCAAGACCACACTAGGACCAATGACACACTATGACTAGGGTGACGACGTGGCACAGAAGCCTAGTTACTATCTCCCAATTGAATACCGTTGGGCATTGGGCATGCTCAAACCTGTGAAACCAGGTGGAGTCGATGTCCTGTACTTGTCAACCTGTGAACAAAGAGTATATCCACATACATAAACATGTCATAATTAAAACACACCATGAAGAGGAAATCTCGGGATCGCAGGGCGCTCGCAAGCGAGTGATGCGATACCGTCCCCTTCACTAATACAATGTAACTAACTGACAAATCTAACATATTAATAGAATCCAAAGCATAAACATCATTAATTCAAACATCCATAATGTTAATCCAAAACATGTCATAAGATATCATATTAAAATACCATCATATCCAAAATAGAACATTAACATCGCTTTATAGATAGCGATCAAATAGCAACTGGGTACCAAAGTCAAGGTACTAACTAAAAGTACAACATAAGAGAATAGAACACTGTTCAATCAAAAAAGCAAAACGGAGGGGTATTACAAGAGTTTTATTTTTCACCTTTAAAAATTATAGAAAACTTTGCAAAACAACACTTTAAATCTCTTTGTGTTTAACTTTCTTCTTGTCATGATTGAAGTCTCAATTTTATGCTCATATTTTTGTTCTTTAGAGTAATGGGAGATGTTGTTGGTTTGGAGCATCATTTTGGGGCTTTCAAGAATATTTTTGATGAAATTTCCAGATATTTACATACTATGTTTATATAGTTTTTAATGAGTTACACAAGTTACTTTTTAACAATTGTCATTTTTTACAAGTATAGGGATTTCTATGGTAGGTTTTATATACAAAGTATTGATATACATTAAAGTATAATGGATATAGGAAATTTCATCCAATGTTGTGGTTATAATCACCCTCTTAGTCATGTATATAAAATGTGTACACAAAAATAAGGAACATGAGCTATTTGACAAAATACCTCAAGTGTAGTCTTGTGCAAGATTTTTTCTAGAATATTTCATTTTATATTCATTTCGAGATAAAATTTGGCTACATTAATATTATGATAGTTTAGATATAATTATATTTTATGCAACTAAAATTTAATTTTTTGATGATGATTAATCTAATTAATAATTAAATAATTTTTATTTAGATTATTGAATGTTAAAACTTTTATATTTAATAATTAATTTCTAATTAATGATTAAGTGTATATATTTTACATTTCATAGTATGAAGCCAAATAAGGTTGAAGGGGGTATCTTATGCTATAGGTTAATTATTGATATTTGATGATTGGGTCATTGTTACATGTCAATAGAGGATGTGAATCGAATCAAAATAAGGAATGCCAAATTAGCCAATATATTTAGTGTTGTTGGAAAATAAAGAAGAATGAGCTAAATAATAATAAACTAGTATTTTAATGGATTATCTCAAAAGAAAAGATATTTAGGAGGATCATAATTAGTGAAAATAAAATAAATGATAGAAGGTTGAGAAATTGGTAGGCTAAGTTGGTGAAAAAATAATAATAGGGAATATACAACACAAAAACTTAAATACATTGTTGCAATGAAAGGTGATTAGAATAAGTTAGTCATCAATAAATTGAAGATTCTAAGGAATGTTCTAAGAGTGTGTAGTAGAGGAAAATTCACAAATAGATATTCAAGAATTTAATGTGCATCCTTATTTAGCCAATGGAATTCAAAATATAAATCCATGAGGAGAAATATCATAAATACTAGAGGAGATTACTAGAAGGGAGTTATTTAAATTATTAATATCACTTTGGCGCTTTCAATAATAGAGTTTTGATGAAATTTTTAGATATTTGCATGCTATGTTTTTTATAATTTTTAACAAACACTAGTAATTGTTTTCAATGATTACCATTTTTTATTTTTCAATGAATATTGGATTTGTTTATTGGTTGTGTGCTTATTTTAGATTGTAATATTATAGACTTCTAGGGTAAATTTTTGAGACAAATTATGGATATCCCATAAATAATAAGGGATATATGAAATTACATCCAATGTTTTGATTGCAACCACCCTCTTAGTCATGTATACACAATGTGCACACATGATCCAAGAACATGAGCTATTTGACAAAATGGCTCATGTTTAGTCTCATGCAAGACTTTTTTGAAATATTTCATTTTAGATTCAATTTTAGACAAGCTTTGGCTACTTTTATATAATGATGATTTAGATTTAATTATATTTTATGCTATTAAAATTTAAATTTTTGATGATGATTAATCTAATTGATAATTAAATCAATTTTTTATTTTGATTATTTCCTGTTAAAATTGGTGCTTGGATAAATTTCTATGAGTGTATATTTTTTACATGGAATAGTATGAAGCCAAATAAGGTTGAAGACAATATCCTATTCTATATGATAATTATTGACATTCGATGATAGTGTCATTGTTACATTTCAAAAGAGGATGTAAAGTCAATTGAAAAAAGGAACACCAAATTGGCCAATATATTTGGCATTATTACAAAATGAAGAAGAATGAGGTTAATATTAATAAAAATAGATTGTGATGGATTATCCTAGAATTAAACATGGTTAGGAGGATCATAATGAGTAAAAAAAAAAAAAATTATAGAAGGTTGGAAAATTAGTAGCCTAGGTTAGTGAGAAAAGAACAACAGGGAATATCTAACACAACAACTTATATACATTACTATAATGAAAGGTGATTAAAATAAGTTAGTCATCAATAAATTGAAGATTCTAAATCTTGTTATAAGAGTGTGTAGTAGAGGAAGTTTCCCAAATAGATATTCAATAATTTAATGTTCCTTGTTTAGCTAATGGAATTTATAAAATAAATCCATAATGATAAATATCATAAGTAGTAGAGGTTGTTACTAAAAGGGATCTATTTAAATTATTTTTAATGTGTGTGTTGAGTAGAGGTTGTTAGTAAAAGGGATTTATTTAAATTATTTTTAATGTGTGTGTTGTTTAGATTTGGTTGTAAAATAGTTTGGAAAGAAGGATTTGGAGCTAGAGAAAGTGTTTATGTCAATGAAAATTTGAGGAACTAAAGGAGATATCACTAAGGTAAAATTCTTGTGTAGTGTAGTGAATTACAATCATTTTTTATAATTATCTATGTCATGAAAAAACATTCTTAAGTTTATGTTTCCAAGTAATCTAAATATAGGGACTCTATGAATTACTACTCTAAGGTAATTTGGGGCACAAGTATGATCTTGTAATTATTGTTCAACTTAGAGGCCTTGGTAGATATAGTTATAGTTCCCATAATTTTACATATTAAATACCAACACCTTGGTTGTGATCAATTTCATTATGAATCTCTCTAAGGACTCATTTTATACTATAAGTTATTGAGATAAATTATCTAAGGTGAGCTATGAGTTAACAGGAAAGGGGCTTGTTAGTTATGTTTCTATGAAGCTCAAAATGGGAAAATGGAAAAAAAATAAAAAAAATTACTTAATTCAAGAGATTGAAAGATATTTGATAAAGTCTCAAAATGATAAAAGAAAATATAAATTTACCTCTTACTCTAGGAAGAGAGGAATAATTATAATTAAAGGGTAGGGAGAAATAAAGATCAAGGGAGTAGAAGTGATTTTATCATTTGGGGTGAGAATTATCCACTTTCAAGTATCTTTTACAAATGTATACATGTTTTAATATAATATTCAATCTAGATACAAATTGAATATAAGAATAATACAATCTCTTGTAATGTAAATAGGAATAAATCTTCATATGCTTTCATAGATAGTTATACAATAATTAGAGAAACATATAAACTTAATAAATTTATATGCATGCAAGAGTAATAAAATTAAACCACCATGTGGCATGCATAGATTATGAAAGGAAGAAATGGTGTATAATATGCTTCAAACACTAATTTATGAGAGAAGCTATGTGAAAAAAATTAAAGTGATCATATAGTTACAATAAAATATTTAAATGTAAAAGAGATATACTATAGTGCAATTATTTACATGAAGAAAAACCTTTACTAGTTGTAATGGAGTGAATTTTAACCCTTGGAAACTCCCTATTTATGCTACCTTACCTTATAAAAATCAAACCCGATGATGCTTTTCCACCTCACCCATCCGATTTCCACGCACTGGGTAGTTGTTTGTAGTGTCAGTGGGGGAATTTTTATCGGGGATGCTAGCACAGTTTGTTGCCATCCTAATAGGACTCCTACCTCTAGAATCTATAGAGGTGTTACACTTCTCCATTGGTGATGAAGCGTAATACCCCTACACCCTTGATCTACCTCGAATGACTCTTTTGGGCTTCTATTCATCCTAAAACAACTTATTCTCCATTTGATTTGATCTTCTTCAAATTTAGCACACCCTTCTTGAACTTCACTTGCTACTACACACTCCATTTTTCATAGCTTTCTCCAATGCATAACTTTCCTTGTTTTCACTCTCGTCGGTAGCATCTACAAGCTTACAAGCTCACATCTCTCTTCACATGCTCGAGGGAATCTTGTTGGGAAGGTGATATCAATTTCATTTAACATTTTCATTTGATTTACGTAGCATATTGTTGTTAGCACTATGTGGAATTTCATTCTTTCCATACTTTCTTTATCACATTATTTCTTTATCGTGGCTATTCTAGATATCCATAGAGGTGGGAACACCAAAGCAGCCACAACATTTTTTCCCGTTCTGCTATGTGTAAGTGTTCACATTCGTGTGCAGCTTGCGGGAGGCTGGATTGACTGTAAGTTCAGTTTCTACCACCTTTTCTTTTTTCAACTTTCATATCTTAAGTTAAAGTATTCTTCTTTTTGTTCTAGCTATTTAGTTATTTCTAGTTCTCCGTCATTGCTTAAAACTCCATTTATTAGGTAGTTAGTGAGTTTCTATTAAGTATTGACTATCCATCACACTTTCTATTTGTATATACACCAACACCCGATTGGGATGCTAGTGCACCACACTATCATCTATCTTCTATGTTGGAGTCCTTTGGCATAGAGTTTCCTAGGCTATAATCCATACTCAATAATTTTCTCACCTGATTCCCTAAACCTCTTAGGTTGATAGAAGGATAGTGGCAAATCAATTTCCCTTCCTTTGCACTCTCTGAAAACATTAAACCTACTTCAAAAAATCCTTAGCATAAGGTAGACTAGGGAAGCTGATTGTTCTAGACCCTCCCATGACCTAGGGTCCTTCGCTATCGGTCCCCCTCCTCTACATTTTGGTGAACCCAACCTTAACTTTTTTGGTTCCATTTGGTAGTGTTGGAAGACTCTTCTCTCATATTCTTGGAGTGTTGTGGGTGTGCGCGTTGTAGGGAACCTAGCCATGCAACCCAAACTATGACCATTAGTGGTGTAGCTAGAATAATTCCCAAGCATTGTGAAATGAAACCTTGAGTAGGTCACTATCTAATTGTGAAACCCTTGGGGGATTCTAGGAAAACTCTTTCGAGTGTATGTAAAAGATGACTTCCTTTATGCATCTACCCATCCCATCTGTGCAATCTGTGATTGGATCTCTTCCTATAACATTCACCTCATAGGATTTGTTGATGAATTCTAATAGAGAACCATCTCCTTTGTACATTCCCACACACATCAATGGGAATACAGTAACTGGCATTCTTGTCGACCCTACATTTTGGGTCAATGTTATCATAAAGGAGATCATGTTGATAAAATTTTTACATAAGGATGGATATGATGAGTCTAAAAGAACTATACCTACACATGATTGGCTTTCCATTCCTCCCATCGGTTCTATCACCTTATCAGTCCTAGTTGGGCCTAGGACTATGAATGCACTCTTTGACATTATCCTGGGGTCCGAACTGTTCAGAATGAAACTAGGCACTCCATGGCTAGTTTCATGCATGCACTTCCCTTGGTAATCTATAAGTGCTTGAAGTTCTCTCATGATGGTTATGTGCATGTAGTCCATGACACTAGTTACAAACTGATGGTTGCACATGGCTGCTACTCACTTGATCACTTCTCACCTACCCCTATTGGTCTTCTCCCTCCTAGGATGAACCTTTTGTATCAAACTTATGTGATGTACAAGAATGGGGGAATATTTCATAAAGTAACCTACCCTCCTTCTCCCTATTCCATTTTAGTTAAATCTTCCATGATACCACAACATAAGGCTACCGCTGCCCTTGAAAAAGGGAAGAGGAGAAGTCTACTCAGGGTGCTTCTTCTTCCTCCTTTGTTGTTCCACCTATTTCTTCCTCTTGCCCTGCTGCAACACCTTCAACTTCCACTCCTATGCATCTCTTAGGGAGTTCGATGGTGTCTACTTGGTGGAAGGCCAAGCTTTAGGTGCTTTAACTTCCTGTCTTATCCACAATGCCTTGTCCCATCTTATATGGTAAGGGGAAGGGTACCCATGGAGCATCTTCTACATCTCATCCTCCATGACCTCCTACTACTCCTACCTCTAAGGTAGTGAATGGGAAGAGGCCTATCATTGAGGCACTCGACTCTAATACCCCCTCTATTATTACATCTGCCCCTCCATCTCTCCCTCCTATTTCGGTATAGGAGTCACTCCCTCTATTTGAAATGGCTATGATGGATAGTCCAATGGTTGAACATGAGCCTTGTGCTCCTTCTCAGGCTATAGCCTCTAGCTCTTAGAGCCATAAAAAATCCCTTGCACATGATCACAAGCATCAGAGGAAGTTTATGGTTGCTGAGTAGGTCACCTTGCAAAAGGAAGGGGAGCCAACAAATCCTACTTCAACATCTTCTATTGTGTCCTCTTCCATCTCAATCTTGCCTCTAGCTCCCCCTGCGAGCATGAATGATCCTTATCCCAAGATGGTGCAAGTATTCATTACTCCTTCAGCTAAGCCTTATCTACTAATGCCCCTTCTGGACATCCTACCTTTTTCAAAACTTGTGGACATGTTGAATACCTCGGTGGTGTTCATCATGATTTTCTCCTCTTCATCCTTGCCCTCTGCTTCATCTATGGGGATGTCACATCCCCCAATGAATTAAAATATGGAGGAAGACCCTGCTTGCAATGGGGGTTAGAAGAAGGGTTCACCTTCTTTAGAGATTAGTTCTATGCTAGCTTGTGTTGTCTTAGTGACAAAGGCAGCCCCAACGTCCCCAGAGTTTGTCACTTCTCTCGAGTCTTTCAGTGAGGCTAGTAGTGGATCTCACATACCTTGCCTCCTCCATCACCTGCTAAGTTGACACATGGAACTCTTGTAAAGTGCATGTTCATCTCTGTAGATGATGTCCCATCTCTATTTATGGTTTTCATGAGATCATTGACGTTTACCTCACAAGATTTGAGTGAAGAGGACCTTGAGGGGCCCTCTTCCTTGGCTCTTGTCATGGGAGAGTTGGAGGGTACCCCCTTGCTATCCATCCCTTGTAGGCTTGTCTATCCTCCCCTTATAGTGATCTAGATTGGGGGAATGATGACCTCTTGGTTGATGAGGACTAGTGGGCACCTCTTCTTTATCTATAGATTAGATTATGTGTGTGTTGTGTTCCCCCATTCTTGTTTTATGTTTTCTTGTAGGACCCTTGTCACCCTCGTAGGTGCTTGGATATAGGATTTTTTGTGTCGTATACACATTCTATTTGTCACATCATTATTCTCTTTGTTGTGCCTTTATTTTCAATAATTGGGGATGATGCAAAGTGTTGGGGGAATTTAGGCCTCCCTTCGATGTTGACCCAATTTTTTTATTTTCATTTTCTTTTCACCTGCCTTTCTCTACATGGTTTGATATAGTAGGGGGGTGATAACAATTCATTTATATGTTATTATACTTATCTATCTATATTTATGAGCAGCTCTAACCCTAAAATATTACATCCCCCTATATCTTGTTTGTTATGTCATCATTTATCCTCTCTTTATATTTCTCTTTTCTTTGTTTGTTTCATGATGTTGTGGTGCTTATGTGTTTTCCCTCACATGTGTGACAACATTACCACAGTTACATCTCATCATGTTTTGTAGGCCACAACATCACTCTCATTATTTATTTTCTCTCCTTAGAATGTCACATGCCTTTGTGATTTTCACACACTATCCTAAGGGAGGGCTATCATATTTCTTTTATTTTCAAAAGGTGCATTTAGTGGCACACAAATCCCTCGCTAATTTTTTTTTTTCACAAATCGCATTCTTCAACATGGATCCCTAAATGAATTTTTGTTTCATCATGGATTCGCAAGAGAATATAGACTTTCCCTTGCGAGGGAGCATTTTTTTCTTTCAAATTCCTTGATGAAATGAATCTTTCAGAAGGATTCCTTGATGCTAGAATCATTGGCGAAAAAAATTATCTCTTTTAAAAAATGTTATCTCTTTCAAACTAAGCGTCCCTTGAGTGGATGCCTTTCCTTTTGAAGGGTTCCCAAGGGGCCCCTTTGAAAGATTCTCCTTCAATTGTTGATTATTTGCATGAATATCTAGCTTCTTGCATGCATGGCTTTTTGAAATCTAACATGTTTTTTCTGCAGATTTAAAATGTTACTTTCTAGTTGTGCCTATGAAGATTCTTTTCAATTGACCTTGTAGAACTGAGTATATGTAAATCCCTATCAGACTTTGTAGAGCCTCTTACATCCAGATTCCTTTAGGACCGAGCACCTAGGGGCCACCTCCTTTACAAGTTGGAAGACCTATAAAGTGCTTGCATCCTACAAGATCTCTTTGTTCAACTCTATGTCTCTGAACCTATAGAGCCTCTTTTTTCATCCTTCTATAAGTTTGTAAACCTGCAGTGCATTTTGTTCAACTCTCCTTGGGTCTGAGGACCTATGGAGCTATCTTTTCTTCTTATTCTTTAGGTGGGTCAAATTACAGTCTATTCCTTGATGGTTCAGGTATACTTTCTTTGAACTCTTTCGATCTAGTTTACCTAACATTCTGTAGTTATGCTCACTAAAATGGGAGAAAAATATAATGGAGTGAATTTGAACCCCCTACAAATTTCCCATTTATACCCCCTTACCTTAGAAAAATAAAACCCGACGATGCTTTTCCACCTCACCCATCTGCTTTCCAACTACTTGGTAGTTGTATGTAGTCTTGGTGGGGGGATTTTTGTTAGGGATGCTAGCATGACGTGCTGCCATCCTGATAGGAATCTGCAGAGGCATTACACTTCTCCATTGGCGATGAAGTGTAATGAACTTGCACCCTTGACCTTCCTCGAATGACTCTTTTGGGATTATATTCATCCTAAAATAACTTCTTCTCCATTTGATTCAATCTTCTTCACATTTTCCACATGCTTCTTGAACTTCAGTTTTTGCTACACACTCTAGTTTTCAACAGTTTCTCTATTGTTGAAGCTCCAAGGCATCACTCTGCTAGTTTTCACTCTCATTGTTGTAGCAACGGTAGCATCTACAAGCTTGCGAGCTCACATCTCCCTTCACGTGCTTGAGGGTATCTAGTTGTGGAGGTGATATCCATTTCATTTAGCATTTTCATTTTATTTATATAGCATATTTTTGTTAGCATTGTGTGGCACTGCTTTCTTTCCATACTTTCTTTATCGTATTATTTCTCTATCGTGGCTATTTTGGCTGTCCGTGGAGGTGGGAGCACTGAAACATGGGTTGGACTATGGAAAACCCCAAAACAACCCCTACATTTCTCCCTAGTTTGTTGTGTGTAGGTGTTCACATTCGTGTGGAGATTTCGGGAGGGTGGAATGACCATAATTTTAGTTTCTAGGTCACCTTTTCTTTCGTCAACTTTCATCTCTTAAGTTAAAGTATCCTTCTTGTTGTTTTAGCTATTCAGTTATTTCTAGTTTTCCATCATTTCTTCAAACTCCATTTATTAGGTAGTTAGTGAGTTTCTATTAAGTCTTGAATGTCCATCTCACTTTTTGTTTATACAAATGCCAATGCTCGATGAGGACACCAGTGCACCATGTTATCATTTGTCTTCTACACTAGATTCCTCTAGCAGAGAGTTGCCTAGGCTACATTCCAGACTTAGGAATTCGCTCACCTAATTCCCTAAACCTCTCGGGTTGACATAAGGATAGTGGAAAATCAATATCCCTTCCTTTTCACCCTCCTAAAACATTAAACCTTCTTCAAACATTCCTTAGCATGAGGTAGATCAAGGCAGCTGATTGTTCTAGACCCTCCCATGACCTGGGGTCCTTAGTAGTCGGTCCCCGTCCTCTACACTAGTATTACAAGAATCCCACACTCTTAAGTAGCTTATTGTATGATTTAGTAATCAATCGTAACAATACACTTGCAGAGACTCAACCTTTATAGAAGTATCATTAATTACATAGCTAGAGTAAATCTAGCATCATAAAGAATTAGTCATTAAAATTTAGCATTTTTCCCTTAGTGTAGATGAAAATATTAATCTTAATAACAAGATAGTTTTAGGATTTCAAGGGATAAGAAAACAATACAAAAATGAGAAAAAATAACCAAAATGGGTCAATTAATTTTATAAGGGTGTTTCCCTTGAACCCCCACTAGGGTGAGATACCATCCCTCATAGCCCTATCAATGGAATATTTTCCATTTGGTGGAAGAATTTGGCTTCCCATTTGAGTGACCCTTTGTGACCCACTTTTCATGGAGAATATTTATTATACAAATGATCAAAAAATTGAGACATGTTTATGAACTCTCTCCCACTTGTCAAAATACCTTCGAAAAGGGGTTTTTAACTATCTAAACTAATTGCTAGTGGTTGAGAGTCTAAAATATTTAAAGAACCATATTAAACTTTTCGTACTACCCAACTTTCTTAATGAATCTAGAAAAATATCCAATGTCTCATATTTCCCCAACATCAACCACTCATCGTCTATTGTGTCTCAAGAAAAATATTACTAGAAATCAATATGCTTTTTCGTTGTATGAAATTAGGTTCTTTACGATTAAAATTGCACTTTTCCACAATAAACTATAATATATTTCTAACATAGCCCCATATTTGAACACAATAATATTATACAAATTCCATTCTTTAGGCATGAGTATCTATCATATGATCTAGCTCTATAGTAGATAAAATTACTATAAATTATTTTTTCTCACCCAACTCATTGCTTTACCAAAAATGAAAAGTGTGTATCATTTCATAAATCATGTACTATCAACATCCCCTACTCAATTTGAATCCACATAACACTATATCAATTGAGTTATGCTCCCTTAAAATATCACTATGGTGAAAATGGAATACTCAAAAGTACCTTATAGATTAAAGACCCTTTACACTTCATCCTAATGTTCATGTTGAGTAGTAGCCTTATAATAGCTCATGTTTCCCATAGTACTTTGGTAATATTTGACTTAGTATATACCATATCATACATCAAAATAACAATTTCACTAGCATAGGTAACTTGAGTCGTATCCTTTATTTTTGTAGTTGTCATAAGGAATTTCTCATCTAAAATCTTAATGTAGACACCCAAAATGAATTTATGCATAATTACCATTATCACAATAGGTCTATCCCTTATACCAACTTCTAACATTATTTAAATAAATTATATTTGTTTATTTAACTAATTAAGTAATTAATTTATGAATTTCTACTATCAATTGAATAAATCACATTTACTTAAGTAAAAAATTCATTCCCTCAATATTTCCACATAAATTAAATAAATAAATAATATTCATTTAACTCATCTAGAATCATCTTTATCACTATTTGAAAAAATAAGGTTTAATCAATAAATTAATCATTTAGAAATTCCTTTTCCACTTTGTATAAAATAAATAAAGTAGTTGTGCACAAGGATCTTAAGACATAATGCTCCAAATATATAGGGATCCAAGTGCACAAGGATTCAAAATGAAACTTTTACAATCCTCACTATCCATCAAAAAAATTAAAATTTCTATCCTCCATCTATTTCCCTAATCATGCATGTCAAGCACAATATGTCACTTTTAAGATTCTCATTCTCTTTTACAAATGGATCAACCTCATCTCTCCATTACGCAAGATCAAATATTTTCCATTTATCATCCTCATCCTAAATCTTTTGAATTTACCACTCCTCAAGATATTTCCAAGATTTAAAATTGGATAGAATGAAATTTCATGCTATTGGAATGAGAAACTACCTCAAATCTCAACAAGGTCAACCACCATGATCACATTCCATAGTATTCGGGTGATCCCACAATAGTGGTTTACAATTTTTGGCCAAACTGGACACTGAAATTATTATTTTTAACTAAATCTTCACATTCAGACACTTATAGCGGCTAAACGGTGAGGAATTTGAAGATGATACAAACTAGAGTCTCATCATATATTGTCTGTAGATTCTAAAAATATATTTTTTAATTTTTTTGGAATAAGATTGCACTTCGTTTTCCATCTTCCACGAGAATTGGATTTTTCAGAAAATAACATTTTAAAAAAGTGACGCTCACCGTATACAACATAACCTTTTTTGTATGAAGCATAAAATTCTAATTTTTTTGAATTTAGATTTTTAACTATGATATCTAGCACTTTCATTTGGTCTCATAGTTTTTTATTGAATATTTTTTCCTTAATAGAGTTTTGAAATCAAACCAATTGCAATTTAGACATAAGCGGACTATATACAACATAACGTTTTCTATATGTATCAAAATTCAATTTTATTTTTTTTAATGGATCAAGGACATCAATACCCAGCACAAACATATTTTTAAAAAATTTATTTTGATAATTTTCTATTTTTCCACATGTGCAAAACAAAGAGCTTGATTTTCAGTGAAAAACCTATGTTTAATAAAACTAAAAAAATGCATACACAATAAAACCAAAACATATTAAAATTATATTCATTGGATAGATAATTTAGAGGAATGCCATAATCATTTGAAATAAATTTTAAATGAATTCATTTGATCCCCCAAAAGGTAAATCAAAAGTGATTTTTTATCAGCATTTTGATAGGTGTAAAGGAGACTCATTTATAGGTATGGTTTAAAACTAGTGAGGTTCTATCCAAGGGGGTTTGATCTAAGGTGGTTTGATCAAACCCTCTTCAATTGGAATCCTTAAAATGGAACTTTGAAAGGCTTAAATCATTAAATTTTCTAAAAATATGTGATTTCAGCAAAAATCAGTTCCTCTCAAAAATTGTAAACCAGCTTTGTGGGATCACCCATTCATGGTTTTTATTGGTGTGATTTTTTTTCCTTTCTTACCTTGCGTTCCCTATCTTATCCCAATCAAAGGTGTAGCTAGATATACAATAGGATCTTTATTTATATTTTTTTTCTATTGTATTTTCATCTATATTTCACCATACACATGTTTATACTTGTATTATGTGATGTGTGTTTTACATATTGCATTGCAGTTCATAAGTTTGTTCCTTTGTCCTTATATTCTCTTTCCATAGGATATTGAATCTAGGGGTTAACACATCCCCTAAATTTGATGTTGTTCTATCTATCCAATATTGGGATAATGGAACCTCTCTTGGATTTTTCATACTTTAGGGTGATTTAGAGTGAAATTTCATACTCTCACTAAAGTGGGGGATAAAGTTAGCATAAAAATTTGTCACCCTTGACAATTTTACTCTAGGTTTAGGTCCTCCCTATGTGCTTGAACCTAATTATGCATTTAATTGCCTATTTTATAAATATCTCCAAAAAATAAAATAAGGGGAATCGTAATAAGTATTTAATATTTTCTCGTGATGTTTAAGGCCTCAAAAAGGATGGTTCTAGACCAGGGTACCCCATGCCCTTGTCTCACTATTTTTGGCTTCATTAAGGATATGTTGGTCTTGGAATTTTATTATTTGAATTTCCAATTTTATTTCTTAGCTATTGATATTTGATTTTTGGGAAATTAGAAGAATAGTATATAAACACAAACTAGGAGCTACACTTGTGAAATTATATTCTAAAAATAAAGAAACTAGTCTAGGGCATCTCAAACCCTTGAATAGTCATTTAATCCTCAAATTTATATGCTAGGTTCCTCTATGTCTATCCTCTATATTTCTAGAATCCTTTTTTGTCTTTTTGTTCTACATTTCTTAAAAATCAACTCAATTTGTTGCACTTTCATAGTTGACTTGGGAACATCATTACAACATAAATTTTACTTAATTAAAAGTTAACTAATCATCAACCACATAGACGAAATAGGGATTAAAAACCTAATACACCAATCAAGCTCTTCCATTGAGGTTTCTAGTCAAATGGATATTGAGATCATTTTTAATTCCTAATGTCCATATTTGGAAGAAGTGTGATTTAAGACCTAGATCAACTTTTCCAATAAAACAAGGCATTATAGGTGTAATGGTCATATAGATCTAGCTCTATGACACTTTGATGATAGGGTTGTGTAAGAATTTCCTTAATGTTGGAAGGAACATTCCATCATTTCTTTGATACCAAGTTTAAGAATGTCCAAATTTGAAATCATAATTGAGCCTTGTACTTATGAATAAAATTATGCACAATATGATATCTATCAGACAATATGAAGAGTGTGTAAGTGTACAATGATGACCTTGAGTATATAGGCAAGGAAAAGTATGTGAGAATGTAGGAGTGAAAATTTGAGCACCCCTCCAAAGGTGCAAGACATGTAAGCTCAAATTTCAAGTGTTTGAGCATGTGTCAAGTGTACATTAATTAGGTGTCTCAAATAGGCGAGTACATGTGTCTCAACCACATGAAGTGATACAAGGAGAAGAAAGTCCTCAACTAGAGACTTAACTAGTGTGAATAAGTCAATCTGGGAAGTGTGATTGGATAAATAGTTTGAGAATAACCCTATTTACATAGATATATCAAGTAACTATGTATAAAGAAAAGATTGTTTCTCCCCATTTCTTCTGTAATTAAGAGTGTCTGGTAAAAATATACATAATTTCTTAGATGATCTTAGCATCTCAACAAATGGTATGCCTTGTTTTATTTGTAAGGTTTTAAGATTAACTCCTTCTAGGTAACTCAAAAAGGTTACTGATTTGCATAAAAATAAATTTAATATAATAATAAAATTGATTCATATCCATATGCTATACACCTAAAATCCCATGGTGTAACATTAAAAAAATGTTCAAGTAGACAACATTACTAAAGTACCTGTGATGTTGTTAAGTTGATATGTGTGTAAAATATTTATTTGATATATGGTCATAAACTTCTCCCACCTATGGTTAACATGGAGAGATATGTCAAACTAGATTTGAACTAAAATAGAACCATGGATAAAACATCTAATAAAAAATATAACTCGATAATGAGATCCCTTATCTAGAAGCTTAAGAACAGATATATTGCTAAATTTCCTATGAATTAAATAGTGAAGATATTTTTATCTACCAACTAACATAAACATATTTCATAAAATATCATACTAATACTAGAATTTGATTAAATCATACTATAAATCTTCCTTAGAGGGTGAGGAAGGATATATTCATAGAAATCTTCTAGAATTTTATCTCCATATTTTTTAGGATCCAAGTCAGGGAAGGGAAGAAACTGTTGGCTAAAAACCTCCCACTATAAAATTGGTGTTACAAAATTCATAATTATGTGCACTCAAAATTTACATCTTCCATCTACCTCACTACTATTAAAAAGGAAAATAAAATATGTATGATAGAGAATCTATAATCCACTACTACACTCCCAGAAACAAAATCAATTATTTTTACACATCTAGAGTACCAAAAATAATCTTATTTGAACACATGTTCATCAAGAGGCCACCATTCCAACACAAGCTCAAATTGAAGAAGACAGGCCACTTATTCCTCCTTAGAACCTAAAAGAAAAATATTTAGAAAAAATCACCGTTTCTAGGTTAGAAGATAAAAGTTCTAGAAGAAAGAAGATCTCAATTTTAGACTCTGATGTTTCATGCATTTGAGTCAAAACAAAGAGTTGGAATTGAATTTGAGTTGATAAATTCTCAAGGTATATATCCTTCTTAGCTACATATATATTATAATTCCATTATATAAATAATGTAGTGAAATATGAAGCACTTTTTTATGGGTCATAGAAGAAAAATGTTAAGATACTATGAGTATTATAATTCAGAATTGATAGTAAAAAATTATGAAAATAATACAACTATTATTATAAAATATTATTAAACTAAAAAAAAGTATAGGATTTTATAGAAGGAATTGATGATTTTAATATTTAAAATATCTTAAGAAAGCTTAATTATATTATAGCTGGTTTAGTCATTGTACTTAGTATGCTACAACCTTTAGCTTTATTATGATTAAAGTATTTTTTAATTAAGTTAATATAAAATTCCATTAGTACATGACAATGTAACGAAATTTTAAGTGTTGAAATATTACTATAATATATCAGATATTATAAGAAATTTAATGTTTAAGAAGCACAAGTTATTGATGAAGCTTGTAGAAAAGAGTTAGAGCTCGATGAAGATGGAATCATTC
Organism: Sequoiadendron giganteum; assembly: GCA_007115665.2. Taxonomy (NCBI): domain Eukaryota; kingdom Viridiplantae; phylum Streptophyta; class Pinopsida; order Cupressales; family Cupressaceae; genus Sequoiadendron; species Sequoiadendron giganteum. The sequence continues at coordinate 245,383,567 of CM021108.1, forward strand.
ATTTAAATACTAATACTATTCTTAAAGGAATGGCTTATTTGGAAAGGTTGTTATTTACAAATACAATAGGTAAACAAAATAAAAGAAACATTATAAAGGTTACAAATCAATATCCTTTAATTGAGGAGAGAAAAAGGATCGTAAGAATATCCTAACTTTTAAATTATGTACCATAGAAGAAAGAGTTGGTATCTCTTAGAGAGTTGAAGGACTATCATAAAGTGATAGAATGGGGTTATACAAATTTAAAGAAGCATGATACCTCTATCATTTTAATTGCTATCCCTTTGAAACCTATAGCAGAACCATTTAGACAAAACTAAAAGCCAATAAATGTTTTACTATAATCACTCATTTTTAGGAAGTAAAGAAATTATTATCTTCAAGGATTATCTTCCTAGTAAGATCCTCTACTTTGGTTTCTAATCTAGTACTGATGAGAAAAATGAACGGTGAAATTAGGCTATGTGTGGATTTTATAAATCTGGAAAGAGAATTAAAAAATATAGTTATTCTTCATCATCCCTAGATAATGTGTTATAAAGGTGATAGGATCTCAAATGATGTCATTTTTGGATGGTTCTTTAAGATACAACCAAGTCATGGTCTAGCATGAAGACAAACTCAAAAAAACTTTCACAAGTATGTGGGGGTACCTTTGCTTACCCACAAATAACTTTTAGACTAGTCAATGCATGGGCTAATTTTCAACATGCAATGGACATTTCCTTGAAGGGTTTGACCAAGAAGTTCACAATCATTTATATGCATGATTTAACAGTTTTCTAAGAAGAGAAGAAATCATATAGTTGATTTAAGGGGAATATTACAAAGATATTAAGATCATGGCATATCACTCAATCCTATGAAATGTGTGTTTGTTGTAATAGAAAGAAAACTACTAGGACACTTGATATTCAAGAATGGGGTTTCTATTGACCTAAATATAGTGGGAGAAATCATGAAGGTCTAACTACTAGCTAGCAAGAAAGAACAGAAATATTTCTTTGGTAAAATTAAAGATCTAAAAGAAATCACTCAATTTGTTGAGATAGTAGGACCATTAAATACTATGTTAAAAAATGGTGTCAAAATAGAATGGACTTTAGAAGTCAAGGGGATGTTTGAAGAGATAAAAAACATATTTCTAATGCTCCTATTCTATTGAGTCCAAATTACTCAACTTTTTTTATATGCATTCCTTTCTTTCATATCACAAATATGCAACAATATTTACACAAAAGAATCATGAAAAAGATGGAAGACCAATTACTTTTATGAACGCCCCATTCAATAATGCCGAACTAAAATATCCAAACATGAAAATCAAGTGTACACTATCATTAGGGCTACTAAAAAAACATACTATTATATTTGAAGTGTCTCGTAGTGACAGTTATGCCCAACTCAATAAATAAAGCTCTTCATAAAGAATGGATTAGAATAGGGATAGATGAAAATAGATTATAATGTTATGATATCTTGATATGAAGACTACTCCCATAAAGAAAATAGCTAAAATTGATCCATGGCGACTTATAAAAATCATGTGCAACCAACAACCAAATTGTTTTCCATTATAAGAGTTCAAATATGTGCACAATTGTGTATGGACACAAACAATTTTTTAGTGGCTTAATAGTACCACTAAACCATGCGAGATTAACGCAGATGGAAAACTAAAAACTAAAACAATACTATGTGTTTTAGTTTAGAGTTTATCATTTTCATGTACATCTTCTAAAGAAGTGCACTGTATGACAGTTATTGTTTCTTACAATAAATTCGTCTTTACTTTTCATACCCTGGTCATCCGATCGCATCTTTCACTTTCAGGCTTTTCAATCGAATATCATTTATTTTCATACGGTCGCATCTTCTACAGCAATGCACATGCCTGCTTTCATTGTTTCTTCCAAGCTCGATGGATTATGTCGGGTATGTACAGAGCATTCCAAAAAGGGATTCGTCAGGTGATGATGAATGTTAACGTATACCTGCAGTGACATCAGGTGCGATGGTCATGCTGATCGGGTTTGACAAGCTATGGAATTAGTAAATAAATTGAAAACTGTAGTGATTTAAATAAAAACATATTATAAAGAATGGTACAAGATTTGGTCTATCATAATTATTATTTTTTACTTCGTTTTATTCTATTTAGAATAAAAAGTATACTTTCATTTGACGTAGATGGTTTTACCAAATCTACGATCTGAAAGAATAATTAAACATTTCAAATGAATAACATCTCATTTTATAAGAATATCTTTGAAATTTTGAAGATGTTCTCTTGAAACTAAATAGATATAAGTAATCTTTAAAAATATACTTATGAAAAAAATATTTAATAAAACTTGTATGAAACAATGAAAAAATTGTAGTGATATTCAATATGTGAATCTGTTTTCGAATTTGATTGGGGTTGGATTTGGATGATGGCAACATGGGCTGGTTTATGTGTGGGCTAGGGGAAACCCTAGCCATGAACTTTTTCTCTGCAAATTGTGCAGGATTGGAGGGTCTTCAAGTGTGTTTGTGTGTGTTGACCGCGTGGGAGTGACTGTCTATCCTATTGTTGCTTTTTTTGCTATGAGGGGCTATTTTGGTCCCTATTTCGTTGTTTGTTGCTTCCTACATGGCTATTTGGGCTCGTTTTCTATTTTCTTTCCTGCTTTTGTAGTGATTTCTTGTGCCATGGGTTATTTTTCTTATGGATTGTATAGATCCTTCTCGATCCATGCATGCAAAGGGCATGGAGAACTTGTATAAGGGTTCTATTGCAAGTATGAACGTGTTGTCATTGATGTCAATTGTGTATTAAGGAAGTTGTTACATGATGAAAATGTTGACGATATTGAGAAAATTGTGGAAAAGAGGAAAATAGGTTGTTGCAGGTTGTGTATGTGTAGTTGAGATATTGAGGAAGTGTTGTGAGTACATGGAATTATAATATTTTTATTGTAGTGTTTGGAGATGAGTTGGCATGAAGTAATAAGATGAGATGATGTCTATGGTACTTGGTTTTCAAGTTATTTTGAGAAAATTTGATAAACAGAGTAAATTGTGTTGTGCAAGTGTTCAAAGTGTGCTCCAGATTGTGCTTCACATTTCTTCTATAATGATGTTATGCCTATGTGGATTTAGTATGTTGTTAGAGGTTGTTAGAGCTTGCTATATGTAGAATTTTGGGTTCTAGATCATTGGTGAGAGGAAGTTGTGTTCATCGATATGTGAACTAGTTTTGCAGTATTGTATAGAGGTGTTGGGGAGAAATTTATTTGCTCCATAATTCTCCACAGTTTCTTTTCAGGACTTGTAGCTTTGAAGGAGAGTTAACGGTGTTGTTCTCTTTTTGGTGTCAAGAGGATTTGTGGTTAGGTGTATCAGAAGCTTCAGAAGCATGTACTTAATATTTAATGTGTTTTCACGGGTAATGGTCAACCTAGTGTCTAAACTACATCAAGAAATATTCAAGTATTTATGGAAGCATAGCATGGTGTGCAAGATTTAATTTTGGGTCTCAGTTAAGTGTTGCTTTGGTCCCCTTTTATTCCTATCCACCACAGGAATGTTTAGGTGCTAACCTAATTTGAATTTGTAAATATAAAGGATATAATGCCAACCTTGGAGAAGATGTTTAAGGTTGAGGTTGATCTAAATAATAGTAGAGTTGTTGAGAGTTGAAGAAAAAAGAAGCAAGAGAGAAGTAAGATAGATGTGATATTAATGCAAGTGATGCGTGTGATACAAATTTGAGCAGAGTACTATGAACTTCAAAGTATTGGATTCCTAAATGCAGTGAGCTGAAGGTGTCCAAAAAATATTTCATGCAAGGTTGTGAGATTGTTGGAGCATTGTGGTGGATTGCTTGGTGCATTGAGAAATTTTTCTCTGTGTAAAATTTATCTTCTATCTTCTTGTATTTATTTCTATGGTAGTGAGCCTTGGCTGTGAGTCATTTTAGATAGTGTGTCATATTTTGGCAGTGAGCACTTGTTTACTGGTTTTTCTATTATTTCTATTGTGAGCTAATCCTCCCCATGGTTTTTCCCTCTTTGGGTTTTCCTTGTAAATCTAGTGTTATCTTGTGTATGGTGTTTCTATTATCTGCATTTCATGATTAATCACATTAACTGAATAAGGTTTTATTGAATGCATGTGGATTTGATTACTATTGGGGGTTTTTGATGTTTTGATTAGATACAACTGATTCACCCCCCCTCTTATTTTTCTTGTTCATTCAACAATTAGTATCAGAGAAAGGTTCCTTGGATAAGAGCTTAACCAATTGAGTTAGATTCGGGATGGCGGACAAGGTTTCTTTGGAATGCCTAAGATTCAATTGCACATATTATGCATTCTCAAATAAAAATATGGAAGGATATCTAGAAGCTCAGGGATTTGAGATTGAAAAGGCTTATTAGACTACATATACTCCACCTCAAAATGGTCCAAGTACAAGTGTAGAGATCAAGGCGTATGAGATCGATGCTAAGGATAGATTTATTATTGTGAATAGTCTTTCAAATACTGAATTAGTTAAAGTCATGAGTTTGAAGACTGCTAGAAAGGTTTGGGACAAGCTAGAAAGCATTTATGAAGGAGATGAAAAAGTCAAATAAGAAATGTTGCAGAATTTGAGGGCATAATTTAAGACCCTACATATGTCTGAAGATGAAACAATCAAAATCTACATGCAGAGAGTTGATGAGCTAGTGAGCGCAATGAGTGGTCTTGGTGCACAAATCAAAGAATCTAAAGTAGTAAATAAAGTTCATATCTCTTCCTGAGTCTTATAGTGAAAATCTACTATTGAGGAAATAGAAAATATTGATACATATTCTAGAGATCAGATGATTAGTACACTAACTTCATTTGAAATGTGAAAAAAAGGGTTTGAAAAATGGTATAACTATAGAGACTTCTTTCAAGGCTAGAGTATAGGTCATTTTTTAGATAACGAAGATCATTATGTTGTGGAAGCTAATTCTGTAAGTACTAGTAAGTACTAAGTTAAATTACCTTTCAAATGTTTGAGTTGTGGTGATATAGGTCATTATGCTTCATGATGTCCAAAAAAAACTATAAACAATAAGAGTAAGGAGAATAAAGGAAATATGATTAAGAAATATTACTATATTAGAGAAGATATTGGTGTTTCTAATGATGAATTTGATTATGGAGACTTCAATGACAATGAATTATTTTTCTTGGCTATAAAAGAACCTAGTTCTAATAACTCTAAAATTTGTGTGAAGGAAAGTATTTTGGAGAAGAAGGATAAGGTGGAAGGTACTTTGGTATCTTCTTTTCATGCCAAAGAGGATAAGTATTATTGGGTTGTTGGCAATGGTTGCTCTAATCACATGACCAAAGACAAGAGTAAGTTTATTAAACTTGAAAAATATGATGTAGTACTAGTTAAATTTGGAGATGATTTAGGAGCTAACATTTGTGGAATAGGTTTAAAATTAGTTTTGATGGCAAGCATAACATTAATAATGCTTACTATGTTAAGGGTTTAAGGCATAGCCATTTTAGTTTTAGATAAATGTGTAGCAATGAATATAATCTTGTGTTTAAGGATGAAACATGTGAGATCTTATAAAAGGGCTTGGAATTGTGATTGTTGTTGGTAAGAGAACAGATGGAAACATCTATCTGCTTAAGGGTGTTGATGCTCATTTCTTTATGCCGTAAATTAGTGATAGTTGGTTATGAAATCATAGGATGTGTCATATGAATTTTGATATTTTAGTTAGAATAATTTTAGTTCATGTAGTGAGATACTTTCCAAGAATAAAAAAATCCTATCAGTTCTCTCTACATGGATTATCAGTTTGGAAAGAAAGTGAGGAGCAGTTTTAAGGGAAAGGAACAATTTTCTACCGAACTACTGGAATTAATTCATATAGATCTTTTTTGTCTTAAAAGGGTGATAATTCTACAATATAACAAGTACTTTACGCCTTTGATTCATGATAACTCTAGAATGGCATGGGTTACTTTTATTAGAGAAAAATATGATGCACTAGATAAATTCAAGGAGTATAAAGATATGGTTGAAAATGAAATGAATGTGAAAATAAATATTTTGAGGTCTAACAGAGATGGTGAATTCACCTCCAATGAGTTCAACACATTTTGTGAAATTCATGGAATAAAGAGGCATTCTTCCACCCCTAGAACTCCTTAGTAGAATGGAGTGGTTGAGAGGAAAAACTAGATGATTCAAGAAGCTGATAGGACTATGATGAATGAGGAAAATCTACTAGAAGTCTACTAGAGAGAAGTTATTCATACTGTTGTTTAAATACTTAAAAGAGTACAAGACAAAGCTAACAACACAAAGACTCCCTATGAGATATAATATTGAAGAATTCGTACAATGAAGCACTTTAGAGTATTTGGAAGAAAATTTTATATAAAAGGAGAAGAATAAAAGTTAGGAAAGTTTGATGCAAGGTCTGATGAAGGTATCTTCCTTGGTTATTCTACTAAAACTATAGCTTGCAGATGTTATAACAAAATGCTAAGAAATATAGTTGAAAGTGAAAATGTTAAGGTTGATGAGAACTTGTAGAGTTCAACCTCACTGGATGGATATGTGTCATATGAACCTGATTGTAGAGAAGTAGAAGAAGAATAATATGATGAAGAAGAAGTGCATAATGAAGAGGAAAAATATCTAGAGAAGACCTCTAATTCCCCTAAGTATATACAAAAGAATCATTTTGAAGAACAAATCATTGGATACAAAAGGAAAGGTGTATTGACAAGAAGAAAAGTTGTTGAAGTTGAGGTAAATATGTGTTTACTTTCTAAAGTTCAACCTAAAATAGTGAGTGAATCATGTAAGGATGAATATTGGATGGAAGAAATGAAATAATAACTTATGCAATTTGAGAAAAATCAGACTTGGGAATTGGTTCCTAGACTAGAAAACAAGAATATAATTAGAACTAAGTGGGTGTTCAGAAACAAGCTGAATGAGAATGGAGAAGTGGTAAGGAATAGGGAAAGACTTGCGTGTAAGGTTTACCCACAAGTGGAAGGAATAGACTTTGAGGATACATTTTCTCTTGTGGCTAGGATGGAAGCTATCATAATGTTTTTGGCATTTTTCACATACAAGTACATTAAAGTTTATTAGATGGATTTGAAGTATACTTTTCTGAATGAAGAACTGGAAGAAGTTTACATAGAATGACAAGAAGGATTTCAGTTATTAGATCAACTAGATATGGTATGTAAATTGAAGAAGGCACTATATGGGTTGACTCCAGCTCCCAGATCTTGGTATGCAAGATTGAATAGATATTTGATATAACAAGGATTCAATAAGGGAACTACAAATAGTAATCTTTACTTCAAAATTGAGGAAGACAAAATATTTATAGTGGTTGTATATGTGGATGAGATTATCTTTGGAGGAAATGAATCTATGTGTAAGATTTTTTTTGAAGAGATGTAGAAATAATTTGAAATGCCTATGTTTGAGGAGATGAATTTCTTCCTTGGGCTATGAATTAATTAAACAAATAAAGGGATTTTCATTTCACAATCCAAGTATATCAAGAGAGATGTTGAATAAGTTTAGAATGGATGATTCCAAAATGGTATGAACTCCTATGGTGACTGGTTGTAAATTGAGAAAATATGATGATTCACCTAAGGTTGACCAGAGAAAATACGGATCTATGATTGGTGGACTATTTTACCTAACTGTTACTATATTGGATATCATGCATGCAGTTTGTCTTGTGGCTGGATTTCAAGAAGATCCTAAAGAAACACAGGTTGCAGTAGTAAAAATGATATTTAGTTATTTAAATGGTACTCTGGATTATGGATTGTGGTATCCTGAGGATATTGATTTCACATTAAGTTCTTATACAATTACATATTGGATGGGTTGTGCCAATGGAAATAAAACTACAAGTGGTGGTGCATTCTTTCTTGGATGTGGATTGGTGTCATGGCTGAGTAAGAACCATGATTCAATTTCTTTGTCTACTATAGAAGTTGTGTATATTGCAGTAACATCATGTTGTACACAAGTTTTGTGGATAAGACAAACATTGAAAGATATAAGAGTTATATATGATGGGCCTATACTTATCATTTGTGATAATACAAGTGTAATTAACATTTCAAAGAATCAAGTGATGCATTCAAGGATAAATATTATGTCAATTACATATCACTTTTTGAGAGAGAAGGCTATGGAGAATGAGGTTAAACTAGATTATCTACCTACAAAGGATCAAATTGTTGACATGCCTACTAAGTCTCTTCCTAAGGATACTTTATAGTATCTTCAAGAGAAGTTGGGAATTATTTACCCTCCTTGTTTAAACCAGATGCATATGGAGATGCATCAGTCCAGTTGATCTATGGATCTATCTCTCTTCTAGACCGATGTTGGTAGCTACCTCTTAGGGGGAGTAGGTAGTGTAATGTGTTGTCATTGAGTTTCTGATTTGATTGGGTATACTCCTAAGGGGGGGTATTCAGAGTAGGTATGTTGCCTTAGTTTCAAAGGTGGAGAATAATGCAAAAAAAATATCCTTTGCCATTGGTGTCAAAGCGGGAGAATAATGCAAAAAAATTATCCTTTTCCATTGGTGTCAAAGGGGGAGAAAGTATCATGTGAAAAAGTGGAAGGTATTAGTGAAGAAAGTTGTGTATATTGTCAAATCATTCAAGGGGAGAAAATAAAGTGTATTTATAATTGTTGTGTTGTCTTTGATCATTTTTCACATCATGTGTTTCCATCAATTATAAAGGGGGAGACTATTGCAAGTATGAAGTTATTTTCATTGACGACAATATGATTTATGTTGACTGCTATTGTCATTGATGTCAACTATGTACTAAGGAATTTTTTGCAAGATGAAAATGTCAAGGATGTTGAGAAAATTGTATAAAAGAGGAAAATAGGTTGTTGTAGGTTGTGTATGTGTAGTTGAGATATTGAGGAAGTGTTGTGAGTACAGGAGTTATCTTTTTATTGTAGTGTCTATAGGTGAGTTGGAATAAAGTAATAAGTTGAGATGATGTCTTTGGTACTTTGTTTTCAAGTGCTTTCGAGAAAATTTTATAAACAAAGTAAATTGTGTTGTGCAAGTGTTCAAACTATGCTCTAGATCAAGCTTCATTTTTATTTTGTATTGATTTTATTCCTATGTGGATTTGGTATGTTTTCTAAGGTTCTTATAGGTTGTTATATTCATAATTTTGGGTTTTGGATCATTGGTGAGAGGAAGTTGTGTTCACCAATATGTGAATTGGTTTTTCAGCATTGTATAGAGATGTCGAAGAGAAATGTATTTGCTCCACATTTCTCCATAGTTTCTTTTTAGGAATTGTGGCTTTGAAGGAGAGTTAATGTTGTTCTCTTGTTCATGTCAAGTGGATTTGTGGTTAGGTGTATTAGAAGCTTCAAAAGAATGTGCTTAATGTTTAATGTGTTTTCATGGGTAATAGTCGACTTGGTGTCAACACTACACTCAAAAATATTCAAGCATTAATGGAATTGTAGCTTGGTGTGTGAGATTTAATCTTTGGTCTCAGTTAAGTGTTATTTTGGCCCCCTTTCATTCCTATCCACTGTGGGAATGTTTAGGTGCAGATCTAATTTGAATTTGTAAATATAATGGATAGAATTTCAACCTTGGAGAAGATGTTTAAGGTTCATGTTGATATAAATAAGAGTAGATTTTCTTAGATTTGAAGAAGAAATAATCAAGAGAGAAGAAAGATAGATGTGAGATCAATGCAAGTGATGTGTGTAATGGGAATTTGAGTAGAGTAGTGAAAAATTCAAAGTATTGGATTTCCTAATGCAGTGAGCTAAAGTTTTTTGAAATCATTAATGCAAGGCTATGGGATTTTTGGAGAATTGTGGTGGATTTCTTGTTGCATTGAGAACGTGTTCTTTGTGTAACATTTCTCTTCTATCTTCTTGTATTTATTTTTGTGGCAATGAGCCTTGGTTGTGGGCCTTTTTGGACTGTGTGTCCTATTCTAGTAGTGATCCCTTTTGTACCAATTTTTCTATTACTTATATTATGAGGTAATCCTCACAGTGGTTTTTCCCTCATTGGGTTTTCCACATAAATATGGTGTTCTCTTGTGTATGGTGTTTCTATTATTTATATTTCATGATTAATCACATTAATAGAGTAAGGCTTTATTTAATGCATGTGGATATTCTTATTGTTGAGGGTTTTTGATGTTTTGATTAGATACAAGTGATTCACTCCCCCCTATTAGTTGTCTTGTTCATTCAACAAGTTCATCTAGTGAAATTTTTGATTTAGAGAAAGGATTTCCACAAATCAAGAAAGTGAATGGATGCTTGGAAATATGTTAAGAGGAATATTTTTTGGTGGTACAACCATAATATGTTGTAGAGGACATCATGTACTTGATAAATCATGCATTGATATATAAATTCATGGGAATCTGCCTCTCTTTGCCAGTTTTGGAATCATGGTCCCAGAATGTTTGGAAGCTTGAGGGGGATAATGAGCTAAAATTGGCAGCCAACAATTATTTTATTCTTGTGTTTACATACATGTTAGATCACAATAGAGCTTTTGAAGGAGCAACATATTTCTTCAATCAAGTTGGTCTCTTCATGAAACCCTGGCATGTGGATTTCAATGTGTCTGAGGAACTTCCCTCGAGGTTTCTAGTCTAGGTTTGTCTCCTATGGCTTCCATTGGAGTTTTGGAGGATCAATATTCTACATATAATTGCTCTTATCCTTGATAAGTTGGTGGGTTTGGCTCAAAAAACATTAGACCAAAAGTTGATTACATATGGTTGTATCTGTATGGAAATTTATTAAAATAATCCTTTTCCAGAATCTATGGAGATATGCCTTGCATTTGTTTCTTGAATTCAATAACTATTCCATGAAACCCTCTCTTTCAGATGTCTCTTCTACAATGAATATGGGCATTTTCAAAAGAAGTATCCTCGATTCAATCAAATAGATAGTGCAATTAATATTAATTTTATATCAAATCCTAAGAATGATTGAGGGAAGGCCCCTATGGTTGATGGGGTGATAGACAAGGAGGGTTTCAACTTGTTCAAGCCCTGTAATAAGGGGCAAGGTCAGAAGAAAATCTTGAAGGGTAGACAAGATGATGGGTTCTTCAATCGGTTTTATGTTCTAGTGGCCTTTATCTATGAGGAGGGTTATCGTGTTGAGATTCCTTCTAGTGTGAGGCCCTTGGAAGTGGATTTATCAGGAGATAAATTGAATGATTCCCAGGTTGCTCTAATGGACATAGATATAGTATCTTAGATTTCAGTCAGCACATAACAAAGTAGGCTAGTGGTTTTAAATGAAGTTGATATCCTGAAGGATCCTCTTCCTTCTCAACCTAAGGATTCCCTGGATTTTGGGTAGATTAGTCAAACTATGCATTTTTTTGTTTGCAGTAGAAGCCCCTCAAGAAGGGCCCTTCACAGAAACCTTCCATGGTGGGTCACAAGGATTTGGAGAAGGTTAAGTTGCTAGGTGAGAATTTGGTGGATTTAGGGTTAATGAAAACCATTGAATCCCACTTCTCCCAATATTAGAAATGATTATTATCTCATGGAATGTGAGGGGTATGAATAGAATCCCTTGAAAAAAGGCTATTTAGGTGATGATTGGTACTCATTGTCTTGATATGATTTTCTCGCAAGAAATTAAGTTAATAGCTAATGATATGCTTTATAGAGCTCCTAGCGTGTGGTCTTGTGGCTTTTGTTAGTGTATCGAGGCTCATGGTAATTTTGGGGGTTTTGCTTGTTTTTGGGATCCAAGGAAGATTGTTCCTCTTTGGTTGTGTTTGAGTCACTCAAAAATGTTTTTGGTTGCTTCTAGTATAGATTTAGATGAAACCTATCTCTTCACCAATGTTTATGCTCTTACTTATCCTTCTAGTCAAGCTTGATTGTTGGCTCATGTTAGATATATCAGATCTTTGGCTCCCTTACTCCTATGAATTGTGACAGGGGACTTCAATGTTTTTTCTTGTCTTGAGGAGAAATATGCTAGGAATTTCTAGCTTTACCAGTCTACTACTCTACTCATGAATAATATAGATGTTCTGAATTTCATTGATGTGAAGCCAAACTATCATACTTTTAGCTAGAATATTAGGAGATGTGGGGAGAATGATATTTTTGAGAGGTTGGATTGTTTCCTATTTTATTTCTTTTGGGTAGGAGATAGTTGGTCTTCTATTTCAAATAGTTTTTACTGGAAAGGGTCAGACCACAGGTTGATTAAGCTTTCTTCTATCACATTCAAAGTTCCTAGGAACCTGTCCTTCAAGTTTAAACTCATGTGGTTGCAACATTCTTCTCTTCATGACCTTATGGTTGATTAGTTGCATGAATGGAAGCATTCTCATGTAAATCCTATGTATTCCTTTGCTAAAATATTCCAATATGTGAAGCATAAGCTCAATAAGTGGAATAAGTAATACTTTGGTAACCTTCACCTTAATAAAATTTATACTCAAGATGGTTTATTTGCCATCACTAGTTAGATGTGGGACTATGGTCTAACTGATAACTTTCTCATGGGAGATTCAATAGCTATTAAGGAGATGGAGAAATGGGACTTGTGTGAGGATATCTTCTAGAAGCAGAAGTCTTAGGTTGATTGGCTTCAGGAAGGGGATCAAAATACCAACTTTTTTATAATTTTGTCAAAGCTAGAAGGACTTGAAATCTTATCTCCTCTTTTGTTTCATCGAATGGGTTATAGTTGTCCTATATGGTTGAGATTTTTAGGGAGGTTGTTTCGTTGATCTCTGATTTGTTTAAGGAGTACTCTCTCCCTACTAGTAATGAGGAGAATGCTATCTTGCATTAAATTCCTTCTTTAGTTTCTAATGAGATGAATGTGGCCCTCATGTGACCTATTATTTTTCCTAAGCTAGAAGAGGTTGTGCTTCAAATAAAAAATGATAAGGCCCCATTCCCGAATGGATTTCCTATTGAATTCTTCTAGGATTTTTGGGAAATTATCAAATTGGATCTCCTTGAGGTGGTTCGAGATTCACAACATAATAAGCAGATGCTATAGGCTATGAAATCTACTTTTTGGGTGCTTATTCCTAAAATGGAAGCAACTAATTTCCCAGATTAATTTAGACCCATCACTCTCTGCAATGTGTTTTACAAAATTATTACTAAATTGATTGTGGAAAGAGTCACTTGCCTTGGCTGAACTCTTTGATCTCTACTGAAAAAGGTGGTTTCATTGTTGCTAGGAAAATTCTTAAAAATTGTATTGTGATTGAAACTAAGGTAAATCATTCTATGGAAACTTCAAAGGAGAAATCAATGTTCATTAAACTTGACATGGTGAAGGATTATGACAAGGTTAGATTGGTGTTTTTACAAAAGGTTCTCTGAAATTTTGGGTCTGAAAGGGAGTGGATTGATTGGGTTATGAGTTTTGTTACTTCCTCTTCCTTTTTTGTTCTTATTAATGGGGAGAATTTGGAGGTTTTTGGGGCTTCCAAAGGCCTTTGTCAAGAGGATCCTTTGTCTCCTTACCTATTCAGCATTACGGAGGAGGGTTTGAGAATATTTATCAAGTCTTTTGTTGGTGAAGGTTTGATTTAGGATTCGAGTTGGGGTGGTAAAGTGTATAGAGTCCCTACTAATGTCTAGTAAAATTTTATGGAAATCACACAATTCAGAGGGAAAACCTAGCTAAATAGTCCCCTTGATCCTTTTGAAATTCATTGAATTATCAACTAGGGCTAGTAAACATGTGATGGTACTAGAATTGTATGTGCTTTTAAAGACCTAAGACTACCTAATTCATACTAGTAAAGGTGTTACACTTGTTGAGAAATCATAAAACAATATAATAGTAAAGGAAGTAGTGTTGACACTTTTACTACGCTTACCTATGGTATAAGACTATAACTAATTACTATCAAGAAATGAATGTTGGTATTTAACTAATACTGATAGCGAAACCTACACTTTGAAGTACAATAAACCTAAGAAAACTAAGGCATAAACGTGAAACAAGAATTATTTATGAATAACATAAAAAATCTAATTAACATGCATTTATGAAATAACTTATATAAAAAAAGTAACAACACAAAAAATGAAGTGATGGTTAGTTACCTTGAGTAGCCCTTGCTCAAGTGACTATCTCCATTGATCTAACTCAAATCTAACTTCTTAGAATAACACAATCATAATAACTCAAAATCATTCATTTCACAAGTCTAAAATATCACATAAGATTTTTCTGAGATATCTTATTCATGCAATCATGATTTAACAATAAACATTGTTTGTGTAAGAAAAATAATTCCAACTAAAAAATATCTAGGAATTAGATATGATCTTGATAAAAATCAACTAACTCCTAATACCTCAACCATCGAGCCATACATATAAGCATTGGGGAAGCTTATTAAAACAAGGAGTCTAAACTGAAACCATAAATCACCACTACCTATATATCAAACTGTCATAAAGACTTTGCAATCTATAACTGAAAAAGGAAGAAGAGTCCTAGTAGAACTACAACTTTGTTGTAATAGAACTAGAATGTGGATTGGTTGAATCAGTCATGTTAGAATCCTATCTACAATAGGGTTCTTCTCCTTCATCATATTTATTGGACATCATAATGTATTAATGGAAAAAGTATACTTTTTTCCTTAATTTGGAAATAATTAATAATAAAGGAGATTAATTTTGCCTTGATTTAGTGTTGTAATGTGTTTTACACATTCAAATTAAGTTTAGGGCCCCTTTTTAATAAAATGGACTTAATTGTACCTTATTTAGGGTGTTATAAAGTGTATCTTTACACTTTTACACTAATATATGGCTTTATTAATTAATTCATGTTAATTTTCCTTAATTGGCCCCTTTAATTCAAATCCAAGCCTAATTAAATACAAATTCTAAGGGATAAAACTCAACATTCATAAATTCCATTACACAACACTTAATTTTAGAAGGTGTGTGTACTAGGTTAGTGACCTGGGACCCATTCACCACATGTTGAATTGGTCCTCAGTAGGTCATAGGACCTATTTTTACATTACATTTCACATTTTTATGAAGTGTGTCCTACGTGACTGACCTAGGACCCATTCACCACATGGCGAATGGGTCCTCACTTAGACCTAGGACCCCTCCTTGAAATATGTTTTTGGTATGGTGTTTTAATGATTTCAAATCCATGATTTGATGTCAGATTGTGTTTTTTTAATTTAAGGAATTAATATTAAGATAAGAATAAATACAAGGTTTTATCATTATGTTTCACCTAATATTTTTAAGAGAGAACCTAAAGCATTCAAGTGAGCATTATCAAGAGAATCCAAAAGCATTTTCAAGGTAGTCAAGGGTAGATTTATAGAAGATTATTGTAGCAATAAAGATTCCTATTATCATGTCATAGATGGATTGCATAATGCATGTTGTTGATCTCATATGTTTGTGTATTGTTCAAGATCAATTCAAGCATATCAAAGGCATTATTTAACATCAAGTTTCATAATCAAGATCTACATTCATTGAGGCCACTTCATGGCAGTTTGCGGATCTACAATCCAAGGTTTCAATGGAGGTTTGGTGATTTTTGACATTGCATTTTTTTATTCACCATTCCTTCCATGTTTCATTTCACTTCAAGGTTTAATTACCAAAACGGATTTTGACCAAGGGAAACCCCTATTCCCAAAAAATTAACATATTTTCTCTCCTTTGATGTGTGATTGTAGGTTTAAGGTTGAAGACCATTTTTTGACAAGAATTGCAAAATTCGTCAAAGTTGTCAAAGTTGCAAAGAATGTTGACAAATCAGGGAAATTGAGCTACAATATTTATTTTTTACTTTCCAACAATGTCCGACTAGAATCTCGAAGTGTAGATTGAGAGGAACTAAAACCAAAAACTGATTTTCTAGAGCCTTAGCCAAGACCCATTTTCCATAGGGTGAATGAGTCCTCAATGAGGTTTGAAAAATAAATTTTGGTGAAAGGTTACACACAACATTTCAACCTCTTAAAACTTTTCTTTTGGCCGGTATACCAGTTGCATTTAATTTTTTGTTACTCATTTGCACATTATAACACACATATTGAATGAAATATAGAGAAATTGGGTTCATCATTAGTTTTCATTTTGGTGAACCTACCTCTATTTTCCTTTATTTAATTTTGGTAAACCTGACCTTTGATCATTGGATTTTATGATTTTGAAGTCCTTTTCATCCTAGATTTAGATCTTGCATTCTTTTGAATTGAATTAGGTTTCATTTAGGGTGTCTAATTTGCATTCAACTTTGCATTGCATTTATGGTTTTAGGATTACATTATTTTGCATTCTTTAAGTCTTAAAAATACAAAGAAAAATTACTCATCTTTCATATCATATACATCATATATTTAATTGCATTTAAAAATTGAAAAAAATTGCATATCAAACTAGGTGTTTTAGGTGATCATTTTTTCACATTTTGAACTTGCACTTCACATTTCATTTGATAGAAAATCAAACTAAAACTTACTGTAACACACTTGAGTCTAAAAAGCACTAGAAACAACTTAAAATTCAATAAAATCTTGTTTCAAAAACCTCATCTAGGACCCATTCACCCTAGCGCGAATGAGTCCTTGATCAGGTCATAATAGGCATTTCTAGGCATTAAAATATTCATTTTTGTGCTTCTATTTGATCAATGCTTTCAAATTTTTGTTACTATTTTCTATTGTTTTGTTTCATCAATTTGATCATATCTAGCTTAATTTTGTACATTTATTGCACTGTGTGATTTCAAAATTACATTGACAAGATTTCATTTTCAGATTATTACATAGTGTAATAAAAAAATTACCTTGTTTAGAAACTAAAAATTACATTTACAGATTGCATTCTAGGCCATTGCATTATATTTTAATCCTCTTTCTATTTTGGGTTTGTACACTAAACTTGTGAAACTTTTATGAGCTTTACAACTTGGTGTCCTATTAGCACTACTATTATGAGACATAGTTAGAGGCTCATGTCATCCCGTGATATGCCATTATCCATGGATCTTGGTTCTTTTAACTATCTTTCTAATAGTTTTGATAATCAACCCCATGTGGATCATAGCATGCATACTTCATTTCCCATTACTTCTCTTCCTACATACAATGTACATGATGCTAACAACACCATCCCTACCATGACTAGTTGTACTCAATCTTTGGGGTATACCCAAAGACAAGGTGGAACTTCAATTCTTCCTTCTATAATACTCATTTACATTCCTACATACACTAGTACTCAAGTTACCACAACCATTTAGCATACTATAAATATCAACACCTCCTTAGGTATTTCCATAGGGAATCCTTCTAGATTTGTGAATTCACATACCATATCTCCACAACCATCCTCCTTCACAAATTTATAATTCACTTTCCCTCTGCATACATACACCACTCCATCTTACTCCCCTCCACCTTACAATAATAGAAATGATGCCATCCTTAACACACTTTTTTAAAACATGGCATCCCTTAAACAACAAATCACAACCCTAACTCAAAAAAACACTGGTCAACCTTCACAATACATCAAAACCAACTTGTTATCCCTAGAGATATTATGAACATAAATGCCACACGGTATAGAGGTTCCTAGATTTGAAAAATATGGTGGGAAAGGAGATCCTATTAGCCATGTTTCTACTTACATAGCCCTATGCAATGAATTTATCTTTGAAGGCAACCTCATGTCTAAACTATTCCCTAGGTCTTTCGACACTACGTTAAGTGGTTTTCTTACCAAATAATTCAATTGGTTCATTCAATGAGCTTGTTGATGCCTTTTACAACCACTTCCACATTCACATGGGTCCCAAGATGATCCTAACTGATGTAATGACATGTAAACAAAAGGATGATGAGAAAGTGACCAATTTCATAGTGAGATACCAAATGATTTATTCACAAGTAAACATTAAGATTCTTGATGTGAACCTTCAATGAATGTTTATTTCCAATTTACAAAAAAAAATCCAAACCAAACTTGAGATGTTGAAATTCCCATCCTTTAGACAGTTATGTACAACCCTTCATGATTATAAGATTCATCTTATAGTAATGATTTGAAAAATCCTTCTAGTCATCCCGAAATGTCTTAATCCACACCTCAAAATACTTACCAATCTCTCAAGAAACAAAAAGTTTTTTTTTTTAACTTAATTCCCCTCAACCAAATCAGCAATTTGATAACCATGTGGCCACCATAAAGATGAAAAATCTATTTTCCTTTGGGGATAGGAATAGTAAATTTATCCCTTTACCTGACACCCTTCATAATATCATGTTGCAGCTTGTGGAAAAGAATATACTTTCCTTACCTCTCATTAGAGCTCTTGATCCTAATAAACCATTACTTGCAAACTATAGACCAAATTCTTATTGCCATTACCACCGAAAAAATGGACACGATACGAAATATTGTAAGCATCTTAAAAATATTGTGCAAGACCTCATTGATTCTAATCATCTTCTAATTGGAGGTGTGAATGATAAAGATAATAGGTCTATAGCTCCTCCTAAGCAAAACTTACAAATTGCATGCCGAAACATACTACTTCATTTGTCAAAGCTAGTGAAAAAAAGAATGATGTGATGAATGTTGACACGGATGATGAGATCACAAAAGATGAAAATATGGATGAGGCCATTAAAGTGTTGTCATTTATTGAAGCTAAACCTCATAAGGGCTCAAAAAAAATGCCTCTTGATATTTCTTTCTCAGAAAATAACATAATCAAATATGCACCTGATGGTCATCTTTACATACCTAGACAAATGAATAACAAGCCTACTAATGGGATATTAATTGATCCCATCTGTGTAGAGAATGTGATCACTGAAGAATTCCTATTTATGCATGAACTCTATCATGATACGTATGAAAAATTGAAAGCATGGATCAAAACATATATGGTTTTTCTTTTCCTATGACGGGCTCAATAAATCTCCATTTAAAAGTAGAACCAAAAACATTAAGTGTCTCATTCACTATCATCTCATCATTGGACTAGTTTCATGTGAAGCTAGGCTACCCATAACTTCGCTCCATGAATTTTGTCCTATCGATTGTGCATGCATGTGTAAAGTTTCCCTTTGGAAATGAAATATTTACTGTGCACCATAGTGGCTTTAATCATGTGTCTTCCCAAGGGAACATTTCATTGGATTTATTTTGGCCTGAGCCTATTGAACATATTAGACCTCATGAGGACTAATTTTTGATAGTATATCAAAAATTTAAGGCAAAGTGCATAGAAAAATTATCCCTTAGAAACTTTCCTTAACCCATGATTGAGCCACCTATCCTTGATGAAACTATGATTGAACAAAAAGACCTACCAAATACCCAACATAAACCTATGAAAAAAATTCCCATCATTTCTTATAAGATACCACGAGATAACAAAAACAATCCCATGGAACCTCCTTAAGTCAAATAAGTTTACAAATCTAAAGAGAAAGTGGATGAACAACCTCCTATGGTTCATTCTATCCCCCCCCTAAGGGAAGAAAAGAAACATATGGCTAACAAACCCACTCCTATACAAACCCAAATTGACAATAGATTGAAAATAAATCTCATGCTAGAGAATAGGTGTAAATCTCATGCTATTGCTCATATGTTACAAACTAATGAAGAAAAGAACAATGTAGAAAATAAAAATCCAAACTTTCCTCAAGCAATGCATAATGTAAATAAGAACCTTCTAAAGACATTATCATTTTACCTCCTATTGTGATTAATTTAGATGATGACATTGTTATTGCAAAGATTGATGACCAAGTGGATAATGATTTGACTTCATTGTTCTCATCTTCCATGAGCTTAAATGAAAATTATCCTAAAAAGAGTGTTGAACTTGGTGCTTTCCCTAGTTTAGCACTTGTTGTTGTCCCTTCGGCTAGTTTTCCACCTTCCACATATACCGATCAATATTAGGGTGCATACGACCTACTATAGGCTGACTCGCATGTGCCTTAGTACTATTTTTTCTTTGTTTTATTTTCATGTGTCTTTATGTGATTGCATGTGCTTAATGTGATCCCCCATGCTATTTTTTTATATATTTATCTATCTGTATTTTTGTGCATTCCTCTATATGTACCTACATTCTTCTATATGTCGTAAAAATTTACCTTTTCTACTTTTCTTGTGTTTTCCTTTTAGGGATGACACAAGGAATATTGTAAGAATCTTAAAAATCTTGTGAAAGGCCTCATTGATTCTAATGATCTTCTAATTGGAGGTGTGAATGATAAAGATAATAGGTCTATAGCTCCTCCTAAGCAAACTTTACAAATCCCATTGCCAAAACATACTATTTCATTTGTCAAAGCTAGTGAAACAAATAATGATGTGATGAATGTTGACATGGATGATGAGATCACAAAAGATGAAAATGTGGATGAGGCCATTAAAGTGGCATCGTTTATTGAAGCTAAACCTCGCAAGGGCTCAACCAAAATTCCTCTTGATATTTTTTTCTCACAAACTAACATTATCAAATATGCACCTGATGGTCATCTTTACATACCTAGATGAATGAATAACAAGCCTACTAGTGGGATATTAATTGATCCCATCTATGTAGAGAATGTAATCACTAAAGAATTCCTATTTGTGCATGAACTCTATCAAGATACGTATGAAAAAATGAAAGCATGGATCAAAACACATAATGGTTTTTCTTATCCTATGATGGGCTCAATAAATCTCCATTTAAAAGTAGAACCAAAACATTAGGTGTCTCATTCACTATCATCTCATTGTTGGACCAATTTCATGTGAAGCTAGGCTACCCATAGCTTCACTCCATGAATGTTTTCCTATCGATTGTGCATGCATGTTTAAAGTTTCCCTTTGCAAACAAAATCTTTACTATCCACCATAGTGGCTTTAATCATGTGTCTTCCCAAGGGAGCATTTCAATGGATTTATTTTGGACTAATCCTATTGAACCTATTAGACCTCATGAGGACTAACTTTTGATAGTATATCAAAAATTTAAGGCAAAGTGCATAGGAAAATTATCCCTTAGAAACTTGCCTTAACCCATGATTGAGCCACCTATCCTTGATGAAACTATGATTGAACAAAAAGACCTACCAAATACCCAGCATAAACCTATGAAAAATCCTCCTACCATTTCTTATAAGATACCACGAGATAACAAAAACAATCCCATTGCACCTCCTTAAGTCAAACAAGTTTAAAAATCTAAAGAGAAAGTGGATGAAAAACCTCTTATGGTTCATTCCATTCCTCCCCTAAGGGAAAAAAAGAAACCTATGGCTGACAAACCCACTCCTAGACAAACCGAAATTGACAATAGATTGAAAATAAATTGAAATGCTAGAGGATAGGTGTAAATCTCATGCTATTGCTCGTATGTTAGAAACTAATGAAGAAAAGAGAAATGTAGAAAATCAAAATCCAAACTCTCCTCAAGCAATGCATAATGTAAATAAGAACCTTCTAGAGACATTATCATTTGACCTCCTATTGTGATTAATTTAGATGATGACATTGATATTGCAAAGATTGATGACCAGGTGGATAATGATTTGACTTCATTTTTATCATCTTCCATGAGCTTAAATGATAATTCTCCTAAAAATAGTGTTGAACTTGGTGGTTCCCATAGTATAGCACTTGTCATTGTCCCTTTGGCTAGTTTTCCACCTTCCACATATACCGATCAATATTAGGGTGCAGACGACCTGCTATTGGTTGACTCACATGTGCCTTAGTACTATTTTTTATTTATTTTGTTTTCATGTGTCTTTATGTGATTGCATGTGCGTAATGTGATCCCCCATGCTATTTTTTTTATATTTATCTATCTCTATTTTTGTGCATTCCTCTATATGTACCTACATTCTTCTATATGTTGTAAAAAATTTCCTTTTTTTCTTTTCTTGTGTTTTCCTTTTAGAGATGACACAAGGAGTATTGTAAGCATCTTAAAAATATTGTGCAAGGCCTCATTGATTCTAATCATCTTCTAATTGGAGGTGTGAATGATAAAGATAATAGGTCTATAGCTCCTCCTAAGCAAAACTTACAAATCCCATGCGGAAACATACTATTTCATTTGTCAAAGCTAGTGAAACAAAGAATGATGTGATGAATGTTGACATGGATGATGAGATCACAAAAGATGAAAATGTGGATGAGGTCATTAAAGTGGTGTCGTTTATTGAAGCTAAACCTCATAAGGGCTCAACCAAAATGCCTCTTGATATTTCTTTCTCACAAAATAACATAATCAAATATGCACCTGATGGTTATCTTTGCATACCTAGATGAATGAATAAGAAGCCTACTAATGGGATATTAATTGATCCCATATGTGTAGATAATGTGATCACTGAAGAATTCCAATTTTTGCATGAACTAGATCAAGATATGTATGAAAAATTGAAAGCATGGATCAAAACACATAATGGTTTTTCGTGTCCTATAATGTGCTCAATAAATCTCCATTTAAAAATAGAACCAAAAACATTAAGTGTCTCATTCACTATCATCTCATCATTGGACCAATTTCATGTGAAGCTAGTCTACCCATAGCTTTTCTCCATGAATGTCATCCTATCGATTGTGCATGGATGTTTAAAGTTTCCCTTTGAAAATGAAATCTTTATTGTGCACCATAGTGTCTTTAATCATGGGTCTTCCCAAGGGAACATTTTATTGGATTTATTTTGGCCTGAGCCTATTGAACCTAATAGACCTTGTGAGGACTAATTTTTAATAGTATATAAAAAATTGAAAGCAAAGTGCATAGCAAAATTATCCCTTATAAACTTGCCTTAACCCATGATTCAGCCACCTATCCTTGATGAAACTATGATTGAAGAATAAGACCTACCAAATACCCAACATAAACCTATGAAAAATCCTCTTACCATTTCTTATAAGATACCATGAGATAACAAAAACAATCCCATTGTACCTCCTTAAGTCAAACAAGTTTACAAATCTAAAGATAAAGTGGATGAACAACCTCCAATGGTTCATTCTGTTCCTCCCCTAAGGGAAGAAAAGAAACCTATGACTGACAAACCCACTCCTAGACAAACCCAAATTGAGATTGAAAATAAATTTAAATGCTAGAGCATAGGTGTAAATCTCATGTTATTGCTCATATGTTACAAACTAATGAAGAAAAGAGAAATGTAGAAAATCAAAATCCAAACCTTCCTCAAGAAATGCATAATGTAAATAAGAACCTTCTAGAGACATTATCATTTGACCTACTATTGTGATTAATTTAGATGATGACATTGATAATGCAATGATTGATGACCAAGTGGATAATTATTCGACTTCATTGTTCTCATTTTCCATGAGATTAAATGATAATTCTCCTAAAAAGAGTGTTGAACTTGGTGCTTCCCCTAGTTTAGCACTTGTTGTTGTCCCTTTGGCTAGTTATCCACCATCCATATATCCCAATCAATATTGGGGTGCAAATGACCTGCTATAGGTTGACTCGCATATGACTTAGTACTATTTTTTCTTTGTTTTCTTTTCATGTGTCTTTATGTGATTGCATGTGTGTAATGTGATCCCCCATGCTATTTTGTTTTATATTTATCTATCTCTATTTTTGTGCATTCCTCTATATGTACCTACTTTCTTCTATATGTTGTAAACATTTTACTTTTTTGTTTTTCTTGTGTTTTACTTTTAGGGATAACACAAGGAATCAAGATATATAGGTCTCTTCCATGTTAGCCCAAAAGGATTTTTATTTTTTTCTCTTTATGTGTCATTCTTCCAATTCTATGAGTATTAGGGGAATGATGACATATCTGATCTCTATACAAATATTGTAGCAAAGATATAGTGACCCTGAATCCATAGATCCCTTATGTGTTTTTGAGAGAAACCCCTCCCTCCTTTTTCATTACGTAGATTTATTTCAAAAACATATGACTTGGCATAGGGCTTTCCGAAGAGCCTCTCATTTCTTATGAGTAAATATTGGCTACTTTAAAGTTGTTTCTCATAGAAATGGTGTTAGCAACCACTTTAAAGTGGGGGCATATATTGAAAATATCTTTCTATATTTTTTATGTTTCATTGTGTGATTTTCTTTTCTCTTGTGATGCATCCTTTTCTTGGTGGTGTCATTGAGTTTGATGTCCTCCAAGAGTGATATTTCTTAGTGTACAACTTTCCTCTTAGTGGTAATGTGAAGCACTACATTCCCTAAGTTGTGAGTATTTTACTCTTGACTTTTTCTCTCTTGGAGACATTAGGCATGATGATCCCTAAGAATAAGACCTTACACAAGTGAAGCAAGTTCCCCTTGAACTAAAACCTATATATATATATATATATATATATAATCTTCATAAGTGTTTGGCATAATATAGCTTGCTGAAATTGTGAGGCTCAAAACCCTAAATTCAAGGCCACCTAGGATAACAAACTTTTATTTCCTATGGATCCTTTCCTAGCATTGTGGCACCTTATTGAAATTATCAGGATAGTTTTGATATGGTATGGGAGCCTAATATTATTCTCTCATTTTCCACCCCTTAGTTTCATTTATTTTTGTGGCACCTTATTAAATTTATCAGAGGGATAGCTTTGGTATGTTTAGTATGATGAGAGCCAACAAATAGGCATGAATTTCTCATTGAATGGTGAGCGTCGAAACATAGGCATGGCTTTCTCACTAGGCCACTTTATTGGAAATCTCACCTAGTGGATAGCCTAGAATTTTGCTACCTCGGAGTGAGTTAAAAATCGATAGTCAAGATTTGTTCCACAATGTGTTGGACAATCTAAGCTTGATCTCTTCTTGGTCTTTGATGTTGTATGATTGTGTATATTTTTCATTGTTTCATACATAAGTGTCTTGAATGTCTACTTTAGTGTGAGTTTGACATGTGGTCATACTCTCATTAAAGTGGGGGGAAAATGTATTAATGAAAAAATATCCCTTATTCCTTACTTAATTTGGAAATAATTATTAATAAATGAGCTTAATTTTTCCTTGATTTAGTGTTGTAATGTCTTTTACACATTCATATTAAGTTTAAGGCCCCTTTTTAATAAAATGGAATTAATTGTGCCTCATTGAGGGTGTTGTAAGGTGTATCTTTACACTTTCACACTAATCTAGGGATTTGTTAATTAAATAAGGTTAATTTTCCTTAATTAGCCCCTTTAATTCATAAATTCCATTACATAACACTTAATTTTAGAAGGTGTGTGTCCTAGGTTAGTGACCTTGGAACCACTCATCACATGGAAAATGGGTCCTCACTTAGACCTAGGACCCCTCCTTGAAATATGTTTTTAATGGTATTTTAATTATTTCAAATCCATGATTTGAGGTCGGCTTGTGTTAGTTGAATTTTGGGAATTAATGTTAAGATAAGTATAAATAGAAGGTTATTTCACTATGTTTCACCTAAGATTTTCAATAGAGCACCTAAAGCATTCAAGTGAGAATTATCAAGAGTATTCAAAAATATTTTCAAGGCATTCAAGGGAAGATTTATAGACGATTATTGTAGCAATCAAGATTCATATTATCATGTCAAAGATGGATTGCATAATGCATGTTGTTTAGCTTATAGGTTGATGTATTGTTCAAGATCAATTCAAGCATATCAAAGGAATTATTTCACATCAAGTTTCATAATCAAGATCTACATTCCTTGAGGCCACTTCATGCTAGTTTTTAGATCTTTAATCCAAGGTTTCAATTGAGGTTTGGTGAGTTGTGATATTGCATTTTTCATTCCTTTCATGTTTCATTTCATTTCAAGGTTTATTTACAAAAATGGGGTTTGACAAAGGTAAAACCCTATTCCCTAACAAACAAAAAAAATTCTCTCCTTTGATGTGTAATTGTAGGTTTTAGGTTGAAGATCATTTGGAGAGTCTGTCACCAAAAAGTGTATCCTTGACACTTTTTCACTCATTTGGGCCTTTTCCTTTGGATTTTGGCCTAGTTTTTCTTATATCTAATGTTGTAATGTGGGAAACACATTCACATTAGGCCTTCAATGCTTGCAAATCAACAAAAACCTAACAAAGTCTTACAAAGGTGTTGTGAAGTATTGTAACACATTTTCGCACTTTTCTAGGACTTTTCTACAATAATTCACTTAAATAACCCTTTTCCAAGCCTTAGTCTAAAGTGTTGTAAGGTGTTGTAATTGACCCTCACACTTTTCTAGGCTTGTGATCACTGATTCAACCCTTTCTCATGACAAAATAGCCCCTTAAAGTACTTTTAGTTCTGACCTAAGTGTGTTTCGAGAGACAAGCCCATTAAACATCATTTAACACCTCTTAATTCCTGACTATCACTTGAATTTTTCCAAGTGGACTAGGTCACCACCTTGGGTGACATAGTCCCTTTTGGCATAAAATTCAAAATTAAAACAATTTTCTAATAGGAATTTTCCTCCAAAACCCTAAGGTTGGCCTATCATGTGTTAATTTTGGGGAATTAGGGAATAGCTTGTATAAATAAGGGTCCTCATCCTCATTTCACTCCCCCTAACATCTTTCATCTTCACAAGCACTCAAGCATTCTATCTTCTAAAGCAAGCATCAAGCATTCAAGCACTAAGCATTTCAGACATCATCCATTGGAGTTGGTTCTTGCATATCTTCAGACTTCTTCAAAAAGGGTTTGGTGAGTGTTTACATTTGCATGTTATTCAATCATCTTTCCCTTTAAATTTCATTTCATCATTTGGGTTTTTAATGATATCAAGTTTCCACAA
The DNA here is from genome assembly GCA_007115665.2 of Sequoiadendron giganteum. NCBI lineage: Eukaryota > Viridiplantae > Streptophyta > Pinopsida > Cupressales > Cupressaceae > Sequoiadendron > Sequoiadendron giganteum. The sequence continues at coordinate 245,410,431 of CM021108.1, forward strand.
TCCATATCAAATTGTTGCAACGTTTTCTGGTTTAGATTGCGTGAGAGTTTTTGCATCAACGTTTCGGATCACACTCTTTGATCCATCATCAGGATGAAAGAGCTTAAGGAGAAAAATGTGATCACATATTTTTCTCCTTAAGCTCTTTCATCCTGATGATGGATCAAAGAGTGTGATCTGAAACGTTGATGCAAAAACTCTCAAGCAATCTAAACTAGAAACTGTTGCAACCATTTTGGTTTTATTACCAACATGGGGTTTGACTAAGGAAAACCCCTATTCTCTAACCCTAACCCTTTCCTCCTCTTTGCATGTGTGCTTTGCAGGTTTGTATGCAGATTAGTTAGAGTAAAGTGTTGAAAAGCTTCCATCATTACATCCACATCAACCAAGTCAACAAACCCTGAGAAGGAACCAAAAGACAACTTTGAGGTTGTTTTCTAAAGATTTGGACATGGGTCCCTATCAGAAAAAAAAGTATAAGTGGGCACCTATAGATTACAACCTCAAAACTACTGAAAGCTCTAGGAGGACTAGGTTGCCATCATTGGTGAATTATTCCCTGTCCTAGGCTAGAAAAGTGGTTTATGTATTTTTGGATACCCTTTTCCCCAAAACTAGCTTTGGCAAAGTTTCTTGACAAGAGTACTGGGTTGCCCATTTTGGCATAAGTTTCCCAGTGAACCTTTTTAGAAAATTCTAGAAGATTCCAAGGCTCCTCTTCTTCAAATTCTAGTTTCGAGGTGCACCATTTTTGTCTTTTCCAGTTTCTTTCTAGATTGCATGCATTTTAGGTCATTTTAGTTTAGTTTACATAGTGTTACATTACTTTATCTTACATTTCATAGTTAGTTTATTTCATTACATTGCAATAGTTAGACAAATTCTGTCACACACAACACACCCTCACACAACCCCTATCTTTTTGAATGAACTCACCAAGAACACATCCTTAGCATGAAAGGGAGCTATTTCTCAACCAAGCCCCTAGGTGGAAAACCATAGGGGCCTATTGGGGAATCATCTTTCCCTAAGAGAATATATTTTTGGTGGTTCATTTTAGTGAACCCATCCTTCAAACACTTGTTAATATTCTACTTTTTATATTTGCATCCTAGGGAAAAGTTTTCATTGCATTAGGATTTTCCATCGTGTCCATTCTAGGGTTCTTAAAAGTGCATTAGTGAAAATTTCATGTTAGCTTGCACTTTGCATTTCATTTTCCTTGAAGAAGTATAAAAAAATATGCATTTCCATTTTGTATTTGCATCAAAAAAGCATAAAAATCAAAAAAATTAGTAAAAAATACATAAAAGTGTCAAAAATATCACCGTTGGGACTAATTTGCCACACTGGGTGACTTAGTCCATTTGCACCATTTACACTATAATTTCTGGCATTTTAAAAGCATTTTCTACACTTTTGTTTTTTGGTTCTACATTTTTTTTTTATTTTCTAGAATCCTTGTTATAAGTATTTTAGTCTTCTTTGTTTACATTGCATCTACATCCACCCTGCCTTTAGAAATATTTTTATGAGCATTTGATGTTCTCTTGTTGATATCATAGTGAGATGAAGCTCTAGACTCATGGCATCTCATGACAATAATCTTGTTGTAGATATTGGGATCTCTCGGGCTTCTAGTCCTAGTATCGCCAATAGTGCACTAGGACTAGAAACCACCCTTAGTAACTCTCTACATTTAGGAAACACACATGTTGACAATAAACCTGATTACCTCCCTCATGAAAATATCTTTCACATTCATGTAGACCTATCTGACCTCCAACATGAGGTGAGTTTTGAGACCATTTCCACCACTACTATCCTCACTATCAAAAAAATTCATTGTATGCTTGACAGTGATAATGTCTTCGGTGTTGTGAATAAAATCATTGAAATATACCAAAAAAATGTCTCTTCCACACCTAGGGTCTCTCAACCATCCACCCCTATTGTTAGCCAAGGAGGAACTCAAACTCCTCCTCCCTCGACCATAGCTTCCATTCTGACCTATGTCTCTCCTAATGTCACAACTCGGCAATAGGTTAGTAATGTGATACCTTCCCTCGATATTACTACTAGTCTTCCTATCTCCTACGTGGCATCCCCTATTGTATCCTCTCCTACAAATCCACCCATTAACATTCCATTTACTTTCTCAACCACTGCATTCAGTCCATACCACTCTCCCTTCCACCTCATACCACTCATACCAATCCTCTCATATCTCAACTATTTCACACCATTTACTCCATGCAACAACATATTCCCACTATCAATCAAAACCAACATGGTTCACCCACACACTATGTTCACAATGACCCCTTATCATTGAAAATCTCGTGAACATCCCTACCACAAGGAATAGAAATACCTAGGTTTGAGAAGTATGGAAGGAAGGGTGATCCTTCTAATCGGATTAATGCCTATATTGCCTTGTGTAGTGATTTTTCTCTTGACAATAAATTGTTAGCTAAACTATTACCCAAAACCTTGAAGGACACTACCTTGGATTGGTTTTCTTCCTTGCTAAATAATTCCATTCATTCATTCAATGAACTTGTGCATTCATTCATCAACCGATTCCAATTCCACATGACTCCCAAAAAGACCTTAGTCGATTTGATTAGATGTTAAAAAAAAATGACGAAAAGATAACATACTTTATCTCACAATACCAATTAATTTACTCTCAAATCGATGTCAAGATTCCTAACCCACACCTGAAAAATATTTTTATTGAAAACTTGTTAACACCCCTTCGAGGTGAACTCACCGTGATGAAGTTCCCTTCCTTCATGCACTATGCACAACGCTCTGTGATTATAACAATTCCACTAGTAGTCATGATACGTGGTCCACTTCTAGTCGAGTTGAGAAGTCCAATGCTACCAAGCAAACCAACTCTCATCCATTTCAAAATACAAATAAAGGTCTTTTGGAATTTAACCCTCCTTCCTAAACTCCTTCACCTACCAATAATAAAATAGCGGTTGTTAAGACAAAGTTGCCTTTCAATTATGGAGATCCTCAACGAACCTTCACCCCTTTACCTAATACCCTCCATAATACAATGACCCAACTTCTACAATATAAAATGATTGTTTTACCTTTTATCTATGCACCCAATCCTAATAAGCCCTTACCCCCATCCTTTAATGCTAACTCTTATTGTTACATTCATCAACAGAACATACATGACACCAAGCAATGCAAGCCTTTTAAGCACCTTGTGCAAGACCTCATTGATTCGAGTCGTCTATCCGTTGCTGGTATTCATGATAAAGGCAATAAGTGGGTGGCCCCTCCCAACCAAAATTTTCAAATATTCACCAATCCCATGCCTAAACACAATGTGGCATTTTTCAAACCTAGTGAAATTTTAGAGAATGATCTTATGAATGTTGATACACAAGATGAACATTCTAACCCTCTTCAACATGTGACCCATGTCTAGCCTATGAATGAAATGGTTGGTGAAATGGACATTATCCCTCATAAGGGACAAACAAAAAAATCTCTTGACATTACTATTACACCCCAAGACATACTCAGAAACCTTCTTGATGGTCCTCTCTACATAGTGGATATAATCTATGATAAGCCCACCAGTGGGATACTCATAAATCCTGCTTGTTGCAAGAATGTGAACACAAAATATTTTTTGGTATTGCATGATCTTCATCAAAATATTTATGATAAACCTATCACCTAGATCAAAACACATAATGGTTTTTCCTACCCTACGATCGGATCGATAGCCCTCATATTGCAAATAGGCCCTAAGAAACTAGACATTACATTTTCTATCATCCCACAGTCAGACCAATTTTTTTTGTGACTAGGCCACCCATGGCTTCGGTCCATGAAAAAGGTCCCTTATATTATTCACAAATGTTGAAATTTCCCTTTGACAACAATATATTCACCATTAACCATAGTGTCTTCAATCCTTTATCCTCCAAAGGAAACTTTTCTTTAGAAGCCTTTTGGCTAGAGCCCATGGAACCTATTGATGCCAAAAGTTGCTAAGGTAACAACCCTCTCTGTGGAAACTCGGTTTTAGGGGGGGCCTGTTACGCCAAACTGAATAACCTTTGGATTTTAAAGAAGATGACTTCTTCTATAACAAGGGTTTTGAGTGGGAAAAGGAAGCAGATATAAAATAAAATATTTAACTAGGGTGATGCGCCAAGATTTATATGTAAGGCATGATAGACCTATCTTGTAGATGTGGTCTAAGGGCTTGTTAAGCAATATTTTATGTCCAAAATAATAACCACTAAAGAGAAATATTTAAATGATTCATTTCATAACATAAAATAATTTCCACAAAGCTTTACTGAACAAAAAGAGTCGAAGACATGGTTCTAAATCAGCATTCTATTGAAATCATTGAAGTTGCAAATAGACTATTCAGAAACAACACATTATAATGTTATCAATAGTTAAGAAACAAAAGGGCCAAATTACAAGGGCATGGTCTATGAGTCTTTATAATTATTTAACAAAAAAAAGGCCTAGTGTCTCCCAAATTCTTCTGCAGATATTTTGAACTAACAAATAAAAATTTCCCTCCTTTTTTGTCTTTGAAAGAAGCAGTATATATAGCCAAGGGCATCCACTGCTTGAGAGCCTACAATAGGAATGATTTCTCATCTTGAATCATAATTCTTGTAGCAATGATTCATCATAGTTTGTTGTAACAGAAATATTTTTGAGCACGAACCCAGTCATTCGCTAGCCAAATGCATTCCCTGCAAATGATGGCAGTGGTCCTAGCCTACCCTATGTACACAAGTGTCACCTCTTAGTGCAATAAGTTAGAACACATGGCATGGTATGGCAGCTTGGTGTTCACATCACTCCTCCCTTTCTAAGTAGCTACACCGAAGGATTATGTGGCGGCCTATCATAGTCTATAGTTCGTCCTCCCCATCCTTCGATGAGATCTTGCAATGGGAAGACATGTGGAAACGCTCTTCATTATTGACACTTCCTAAGTGGCCTACCCAAATCTTGTATGGGTGAAGGCTTCATGGTAGGTAGTTGGGGCCCAAAATAGAGTTACACGGAAATACGCTCAACATGCCCGATTTATTGACACGTGGGAACAGGTCGGGGCTCAGAAGATGATGGGGAGTCCTATCCCTCAAGAGCTCTCTTGCTCTTCCTAAGACCTTTTCTTTTCTCTTTCTAGGGTATTCTTCACTACCCTACTCAGAGGTCACTCCTAAGACCCCTTTCCCCTTATAGAACTCTCCACCAATTTCAAATGCTCTCCTTTGCTCTCAAATCACCACGAGCTTCCATGGGCTCAATTTTACTAAAAAGTTCCCAAACCATTCTTGGGACTAGGGATAGGTCCTCCAACTATTCCTTGTGTGTTCTTACTCCACTCTGATCCTTCTTGCAGGATTCTTTCTTCATTTTCCCATCGAATTCAAGAAACCTTGTTTCTAGTCAATTAGGCATCCTAAAACCGATTTTCTTGGTATAACTCCAAATCTTCTTTAACAAACCCCAAAACTCTTCATGGAATCTCTCTACAGACCTCCTAGGCTTCAATATTTTCAAGGTCTTAGGTCTCCTTGGCATCCGTACACAGGCTTTCCACCAAACCCCCATTTTCAAGGGTTTCAAGGGTTTAAGACACTGTCAAACCTCTTTCACTCCTTGGAATGCCTTACTGGTCTCCTCTGCCCTTCTCCTTTCACACACATGTCCAAGACACATGCCCCTACACCCCTTCACCCTTTATTGGCACAAACCAATCCATCTAGCAACTCTCCTTAATGTTGTCCTCTTCAAGCTACTAGCCATAATGTACTTGCACTCGCATAGAGCTTGATGATTGCATCAATAACCCTACACACAAAGACTCCAAAAACTATATTTACAGTATACATACATTCCCCTGCTTGATTCCAAGTGGCCATGATATCTTTTCCACAGGAATTCAAGTAGGGATCATTATTTGCAAAATTGGCCTGAACCGGCAATGAGACCAAGAACACCAAAAGCTTGCAAAAACAATAACTAGTCGGTCTAGATGACTAATCTAATTCTACACAAGGTAATTAAATGACACAAATGAAAGAATCAAATCATCACATAAGTCCTTTCAATCCATTCTTGACTGGATGAAGGCTCAAACACATAAATTCAATGAAATTTGCAAAAACAATAACCAGTCAGTCTAGATGACTAATCTAATGCTACACAAGGTAAGTAAATGACACAAATGAAAGACTCAAAGAATTAGATAATTCCTTTCAATCTATTCTTGACTGGATGAAGGCTCAAACATAGAAATTCAATGAAATTTGCTCTTTTCCAACTCACAAACACTTCTTTCCAAATCTCAAATCGTACAATAGCTTTCCCACATGTCATATTAGGGTTTTTTTGACCTTATATATCTTTATCCCACATGCTAAGACCCTTGGGTCGGGCTTATAGCATTATTAATGCCATTTTTTGACTTTTAGGACAAATTTCCAAGACAACATTGTCTAGTTTTGCCTAATCTCCTCATTGAGACTTTCCCCAGCCTCAAGGCTCTAAACTAACCTAAATTTTCCACTACACAACATCAATTCAACCTTGGGACTTTACATCATAGACCTTATTCCCTTGGTGGTTGGCTACAACCACCTACAAGCCAAAATTTGCAAGATCTCACCACAAGACCTTAAGGTGCTCCTACACCATTCTCCCCCTGCAAAAAGGAAGTTAAGGAACCTATGGTGTTAAGAACTCCTCACTGATTCCATGCTTCTTGAAGTCACTCTTTGCTATCCAAGTAGCCTCTGATTCTAGTTGATGTCTCCACTTCACTAGGTGCTCCATGTATGTCTTGTGCCTAGTCTTCTTCTTCACCCTTGAATCCAAAATCTTGTCAATCTGTGGTTTGATCTGACCAGGTACCTTAATCCTTCCACATCCTTACTGACCTCAGCACTATACTATTCCTCATCCATTTCTGGTCCTTTATACTTCACCAAGTCCTTCACATTGAAGATAGGCAAAATAGACATCTCCTTAGGTAACTCCACCTTGTATACATTTGATCCATACTTAGCCAACACTTTACATGGCCCTATCCTTTTCATCTATAGCTTACTTGGTATGCCTTTCTATAGTCTTTTCTTGTTCAAGTATACCATCACCAAATCACCTATTTCACATTGTAGATCTCTCTTCTCTTCATCTCTTTTAGTCTTGAACTTCTGGTTAGCCAATATCAATGTCTTCTTTACCTACTCATGAACCTCTCTTATTGACTGAGAAAAATCATCAAGATGACCACTGATTCCTTCATAACCTTTTAGATCTCTAAGCTCAAGTACACCCCTTGGGTGTAAGCCATATACTATCTCAAATGGACTCTTACCCATAGTCCTATTTGTGCTATCATTGTAAGAAAATTCTGCTTGTGGAATCACTTGTTCCCATCCTTGTCCATACTCCTTAGTTAAGAATCTCAAAAAGTTACCAAGTACCCTATTTATCACCTTTGTCTGTCCATCTGTTTGAGGATGATAGGCTAAGCTATGAGACAAGTTGGTTCCTAGCCTTTTCCAAAGAGTTTTCCAAAAATGTCCCATAAACTTCACATCTCTGTTTGTAACAATGCTCTTTGGCAACCCATGTATCCTCACTATCTCCTAGAAGAATAGATGGGCTATGTGACTAGCATCATGTGTTGTTTTGCATGGAATGAAATGGCTCATCTTGCTGAATCTGTCCACTACCACAAACACACTCTCAAAACCAGTTGGTGTCCTAGGTAGCCCTACTATGAATTCCATGCTTATGCACTCCCATGGTCTACTTGGAATGGGTAATGGCTGATAAAGACCTGCATTTGTTGATGTTCCCTTTTCCTTTTGACATACTCCACATTTCTCAACATACCTTCTTACATCTCTTTGCATCTTAGGCCACCAATAGAACCTCTCCACTAAGTCTAGGGTCTTGTTCAATCCAAAGTGTCCACTCAAACTTCCATTGTGCTTTTCTTGGATAAGATTCTCCCTCATGGAACCTATTGGAACACATAATTGTTTCCATCTAAACAATAGACCATTTTGCAAAGTATAATCAGCATAATCACTGTGAAAATGGTTTTCAAAATCAGTACATACCTTGTAGATCACTGAAAAATCAGAATCTCCTTCATATAGGTCTTTGAATCCTTCAACCCCTATGCTTTGCAACTGTATCTCCTATATAGTAATTAATCTCCTACTAAGAGCATCTGCAACCTTGTTGTTAACCCCTTTCTTGTGCTTGATAGTAAAGGTGTGTGACTGCAAAAACTCCATCCATTTGATGTGCCTCAAACTGAGCTTCTCTTGAGTATTGATGTAGCTTAATGCCTGATTGTCGGTGTATACCACAAATTCCTTGGGCAATAGGTAGTGCCTCCACTTCTTGAGAGCTTGTACTAAATAATATAGCTCTAAGTCATAGGATGAGTACCTAAACTTTTCTTCATTCAACCTTTCACTAAAGAATGCCACTGGCCTACCTTCTTGGCTTAGGATAGCACCTACTGCTATGTTACTTGCATCACATTCCACTATGAATGGTTTGTCAAAACTTGGTAAAAATATGATAGGTTGGGTAGCTATCTCCCTCTTCAATCTTTCAAATCCTTCATTGGCTTCTTTGGTCCACACAAACTTTGTTTTCAGTCCTCCTTTGATGGTGTTAAGGACCGGTGCACAGATTTCACTAAACCTTCTAACAAACTTCCTATAGAATTGTGCTAATCCAGGGAAACTCATAACTTCAGTCCCTGTCTTGGGAGTAGGCCAACTGAGAATGGCTTCAACCTTGCTCTTTTCCATCTTCAAGTTCCCTTGAGATACTAAAAATCCTAGGTAAACTAGCTCTTGCTTCATGAACTCACTTTTCTCAAGATTTATGGTGAGCTTCTCCTCTTGAAGTTTCTTCAACACAAGTTGTAGGTGCTTCATATGTTCTTCTTTTTTTTTGGTAAAGATGAGGATATCATGTAGGTAGACAACCACAAAGACTCCAATATAGTCTTTAAAGACCTCATTCATCACCCTCATAAAAGTGCTAGGTGCATTTGTAAGCCCGAAATGGAATCACTAACCATTCATACAACCCTTCTGTGGTTTTAAATGCTGACTTCCATTCATCTCCCTCTTTCATCCTAATCTGATAATAGCCACTTTTCAAATCAATCTTAGAGTAATACTTAGCACCCACTAAACAGTCCATTAAGTCTTCTATCCTAGGAATAGGAAACCTATACCTAATGAATATCTTATTTATGGCCCTAGAATCAGTACACATTCTCCACTTATCTCCCTTTTTAGGTGCCAACACCACTGGAACAGCACATGGGCTTCTGCTTTTTCTAATCAGCCCTTGGTCCAAAAGTTCTTGAACTTGCCTTTCTATCTCCTTTTTCTGCTTTGGTGTCATCTTGTATGCAGCCTTGTTAGGCAATGTTGCTCCTGGTACAAATTATATTTGATGATTGATTTCACTCTTAGGTGGTAGTGTAGTTGGTGTGCCTTCACAAATAATATCCCTAAACTAATGCAACAGTTGTTTCACTTCTATTGTCATAGGTAGCCAACTAGGTGACTCCTCCTCCTTTGGTTTCAACATGATTGCATAGACAACTCCTTCTTCCTCCTTTATGTCTCTTAGGAATTCCTTTCCACTCATCAAAAGTACACTGGTTTCTGCCTTTTCCATTGTGCCTTCTTCCAACAAAGACTGTATTTTGTAAGTCACTCCATCCTTCTTGAATGAGTACTTGTTCTCCTTACCATGGTGTACTACCTCCCTGTCATATTGCCATGGTCTACCAAGCAACATATGGCATGCATCCATTGGTAACACATCACATAGTATCCTATCTTGATACTTCCCTATAGAAAACCCAACCCATACTTGTTCATTGACCAAAATATTTTGCCCCTTATTCAACCAAGTAACCTTGTAAGGACACACATGGGGTATCTTAATGAGGTTCAACTTCTGTACTGCCTCCTCTGATATGACATTATCAGTAGATCCTGAGTCAATGATGACCTTGCAGACTTTACCTAGTATCTTGAACTTGACTCTAAAAAGAGCTCTCCTCTATTTGTGTTCATCCTCGGTAGGTGCTTTGATCAAGATCCTTCTCAACATGATATTTTCTCCTTTCTTTGAATCTAGACTCACCTCTAAATGTTTGGAACAGTCCTCTTCTTGAACATAGGTAATATTTCTCTCACCTTGTGAAGATGTTGGCTTGTCAGGACACCTATAAGCCGGATGACCCAACTGTCCACAATTGTAACACTTCATGGAAGCAAAATGAGAACTTCTTCCAAATCTTACGAATCTGCCTCTTCCACCATTGTTAGAGCTTCTACCTATGTATCCCCCTCTACTATTTGACTCATTGGATTGTTCACCAACTTTAGTATCTCCTTGACTTCTATTCTCATTGCTCCTTCCACCAAAACTTCCTCTATGTCCACCTCTAGGATCTCTGCCTCTTCCTTTACCCTTGGTCTTAGAATCTTGTTTCTTTTTCAGTTTCTCTTCCACTTTAATAGCCATTTGATAACAAATATGGAGGGTGGTAAGTGTAAAGAGACTCAAATCCTCTTGTATGTTCCACCTAAGGCCGTTCAAGTACCTAGCAGCCTTAATGCTTTCAATTTCTTGCACTCTAGACCTAAGGCTTAGTTTTTTGGAACCTTCTATGTAGGTAGCTACATCTAACTCCCTTTGTCTGATATTTTTCCTTTTCTTATGCAATTGGATGTCACAGTCCTCAGGTAGATAGTTTTCCTTCACTTTAGCCACCATTGTCTTCCAATTTCATATTGGCTTCTTGCCTTCCTTCTCTCTTTCTTCTTGCAAGAACTTCCACCAAGTTAATGCTTATCCTCTTAACCTTGATTTGGCTATCTTCACCTTTTGTGCCTCTATAATCCCATCACATTCAAAGTGATTCTCCATTCCATCTATCCATTCCATAACTAACTTTCCATCCATTCTTCCTATGAAAACAGGGACACCTTCAATGCTTTGAGGAAGGGTTCTGTTGGTGTTTTCTCCCACATAGTGATTGCAGTTCTCTAAGAGGTAGCCAACCCCTATAAAGGATGCCTGCAACAAATAGTGGCCAACTAACGAGAGTCAGCTAGGAACTGATTCTCCCCGACACTTCTGGCTCTGTAGGACCAAGGTGGGTAAACCTACATGTGTTCATAAGAAAGCCATATAACTGATCAGAACACCTTCTGCATACAGATCACGATCCCTACACACTCAAGGGGATAGTCACCATTCTTGGTATTGGTGGACCAGAGAATAATTACCGGCACCGAAGAGCAATGGAATTGTCCCACTAACAATAAGGAAATAACTCCCAAGGGAAGATAAAGTTTTAATATGTGTCTATGTTCAGTATCTGGGTTACCATACTTAGAGCTTACAGTCTTATACCAAAGAGAAGGCTATAAACAGTGTTGAGTGCCTCATCCACCGGGCAACGGAGTCATACAGAGTATAAGTATGATACTGTGAACTTATCTTCATATAGCATTACTATCATGAGATACTTCAATACATTAATACAATACTTCTTCGTGAATCCTGAGCATATACAACCATGAACATGTAATTGACTCTTCAAGCATTTGATTAACTTCTTAAGTTAAAGAAAGAAAACTAACCAAATTTTCAATTAGTTATTGAAACTGAAAAGAGGAACCCTTGCTAAATCCATTCATAATCCATGGCACACACACAGGAGAGTAAACCATCTTAATTTTGTAGATTTGTTTCGATATCAGCAATTAAAAAAAGCATAGCATACTAATTGTATACAAATCCCTACTTGGAATGATTTCCTGAACTATATGTTCATAACCCTTCAACCTTAAAACTATCTATATAGATTCCAAAGCCTTGGACCCCAAAAAGCTGACCCTACAATGACCCGTGAAATCTCCTTTTTATATCAAGAGAGCAACAAGCATTAGGCTACATTGTCAATACAAAATTGAATTTCAACTCAATGTGAAATTCAAATTCACATTCCTTATCATTCGATAACATCGTGTATGATCGAAGGAATCAAAAAACGGTTATAGAATAACTAGTCGGAGAAAAAAATTTCATGCAAAGCACATGCACATCCACGTCCATAGGAGAAAAAAGGAGCAAACACGTCCAACTAACCCACCACTAGTCATCATCAAGAGAAAACACAACCCTCATACAGGCGACCGCTTCGAGTCCGTGCCTGAGACAGTGACGAAACCTCCTCTTCATGACCTGCCTTGGTAGCACGACCCCTAACAATCGGACCCAGTGACAATGCAGTTATCGATTCAACTGCCATGGTCTCCTCGTTTACTCCCATGAGCTTAGTTAAAGTGGCCAAGTAACACCCATAGTTCGAGTCGGTATCAGATTCATCTGAATCCGAAATGATCACCGGGGACAAATAGTGCACTGGCTTCTTTTCAGTATTTCTTGTAGCACCCCTGGGTGATATGGGTGTAACAGGCTCCATCATGACTGGCAACCCTTGGGATCCCAGCCTTGCACTCCTACATTTAGTTGATTTATCCATAAAAGAAACAGAGCTCTACAACACACAGGAGAAGAAACCTTCTTGCACATAGACATAAAAAGATGCAATGTTAATTGCACACAACTTAGTCAACATTTATAGAATGGCCCCAACATGCAGGGTAAAATTGCTTGAAAGTAATTCAAGCTCTTGAACAATTAGTGACCGAGATAACCATGCATACTCGTAGTAGGAAGGAACTGTTCACACATTGAAGAGAACCAGGTGGAGATCCTCTGGAGAAGGAAAACCTGTGCCATTAATGACATGAGCAACAGCCAGGAAATATATGCCACGCAGACAAGTCACACACCCCCTCATTGAAATTGAACTGCTGATTCAAAACACACTTGACAAAACGAAGTGTTGAGATGAAGTCAATTGATAATGAGAATCCACCTCGACATCTGGGAAAACACATCCAATCAAAAACCCTCAAAAATAGTAGATCCAAACCACATAGTGGGACCCACATAGCCCTATTGGTAGAAGAAGAAAAGCCACATGTCACATCCTCACAGACCTCACAACACTCTTCAGAATATTTACTTCGCTCGTGCGAGAAACCATAATTATGTGTTATTAATGACCATTTCCAGTGAAAAGATCGTCACACGTCATTGCCAATACCTCGGGAAGAACATCCACACATTTTTTCATGCCAGATGGAGACATCTCGCGAACCTTGCACCACTTTGGTGACGCCAGCAGGAAAACCTGCAAGGTCAACGAGAAGGGGCCCAGATCCAAACCAATAATCGGACAGTTCAATAGACTTCAGGTAAAACATCCAAGTGAGACCCAAACTGAAACTCTTGATGGTATAGAACATAAGTTGTCTTGGTAAAAATACCAGTGAATTAGGTGAAACGGGGCCGGTAAAGCACGACCCGAGAGGGATAAAACCTCACTTAAGTAACCAGTTCCCCCCCATAATAAGTCACTGCTGGAACATAACAAGAGGGTTTACAAAAGTCGATAATTCAAAGTTACGATTGTTAACTTTGAAACCCTAAGACCTCAGCTCTCATCACTTAAAATGAAATTCCCATCAGTGGCTCTGATTGGGGTTGTATGCCCCTTGTAGGCATCGCAAGAATCCAGAACCTCTAGTTTCACAGACCGGATTAGCGAATTGCACAAGCCTTCCAATAGAGGCATTGCCTTGTTTTGTCAACTGGACCTATGTACACAAACATGGTAGCCCTAGGCTACCAAACAAGATAAATCAAGGTTTACCTCTATCAAAAATAAAACTTTTCGTTTCCTGACAGAAAAAAAAAGCTTGCAACATTCACCATTTGATGTTTCAAATTGCATGGGATAACTAACACCTTTGAGACTGCTATGGTGGCTATCCACTCTCTGCCCCTATACTGGTCTAACCAATGCTTTTCCCCACCATTTTAAGAGCAACATATGACCCTCATAATACTTCATCTCATCCTGCTTCTGGTCATATTTCATAGGATGTTGGCCCAACTGTATCGGGAAATGGAAGCGTTCATAACTTACTTGGTCTATAACCTCATCCATTGCAGTATCATTAGGTTGCACATTAAATTGAAAGTTTTCATATAGAACAGTATGCAAAGTACCCTTATTTCAATTACCTAACCTAGATGATACATAGCTCAAGGAAATTTTATCCTGGAATTTCCTATTCGAGTTTAGTTGCCATTCTATGAAATCAGTCAATTGGGAGTACACCAAGGCATTATAGAAGTTAGCAATATTGGCTACATCATTCTTCATGGAATGCACAAACACATTCATCTCCGACCACTCCATACACATCCTTTCTTGTACCTCCTCCTTGATCTCAATATAAAAACCCTCAGAGATAGGTTTAAAATCATCAACTTCACTTTGATCAAAAAAGATAGAGCAATACATACTGGCTTTATTGTACTCAGCACTATTTGTTGAATATGTTGATTCACAAGTGAATAATTTAGCACACTCTAAAAACCCCTTACTGACTACATCAATGCCAGATGGCAGTAACACCCCCATCTCCACTTTACATAGATAGTCAGGAAAGACCATAAGACTAATGTATTCATCACAATATTGACTACCTCCAACTGTATTCTTCTGATCACAGGTATCAGTATCCTTGGATTGTTCAACATTTATTCAACTTCCCTATTCCAATGCTAATATATCTAAGGTACACTCCAGATATACATTATTTAAAAATTGTTCTTTCACTTGGGAACAAACATGGGGCTCTTCATCCCCATAAAACTCTGGTAAAAATAACAATTTTGTTGCATTCTCAGTACTGCAAACATTGCCTTTAAAATCATAATCACTAACCTACAACAGAATTTTAGTGATATGTGAATCACAATTAGGATTGGGAAACACAATAGGTGTGTCATACAATCCTACATCATTTTTCCTCTCATTTTAATCATTACCTATGCAAACATTCTCTAATGAATGAGCACCACCTTTATTTTGTGTAGATGCATTCTTGGCTGAATCATCAATCTCTATCCATTGAATCACTTGACCCAAATTAGCAAGTTTCAATTCCTCTGGTAAGGAACTTAGTCATGATTCATATAATTCACAAAACAAATCAATGCACTCATAATCATTAGGCCTTTGATCTATAGGAATTTGTATTAAGATTCTAAAAAATCTCAAAGAAAACTCATATGATGATTCCTTCTCTTGCCTTTTCATATCATACAGTTCTAATACACAAGAAACTTGATCATCTTCACTCAAATCAGACTTGGTTTCAACTTGTATCTCATTATCATCAAACTTCCTTCCCAGACTTATAACAATTCTAGCAAGAATTTTATCATCAATTTTTTGAATAGCCGGCTCTGACATTCTACTAGTATTGGTTAGGCTAGGGTAATCAATACTTGTAGCCAGACACCTCTTCATCATTGAGAATTTCATATTATTTTCAATTTACATAGCTAGCTAGTATGTTTGAGGTAGAGTAGTAGGTTCTTTATCCCTTAATAAAAAACTCATCCTCTTGTTGAAAGCACCTAGATACACTACCAAGCTTTTAGCCTCATTTGGTCTTATTTCTTTAGAGATTTCCCTTAAAGCTCTTGAAAACCTGAGATTAAAATGTGGGACTAATTCCTCCTCTTGTATGTGAATTCCCATAAATCCTTATCTCAATGTGTTGGGATTGACTCTTTCACCGAATTGTTCCATAAAAGCAATCACCAACTGATTCCGTGAGTTAACAGAAAAGGCAGGTAGATAGGAAAACCAGTCCCTGGCATCACCTTTTATGGATTGCACAAATAGTTTCATGAAAAAATCCTCATGATCAATTTCATAATCACCCATTACATCTACAAAATGTTGTAAATGCTTTGAAGCTGATTTTGCAACATGCCCTGTATATTGAGGTAAATACTTCCTAATTTTCTTAGGAATTGAATTAGGGTAATTACTGATACCAATAAACATAAAAGGCATATACCTTTGAGTTACAAAACTCCCCAAAGGACTTAATACAGCTTTCTCTTCTGGCATATTTATGTTTTGACCTTACACATGGGAGACTACTCACTAGCATACAATTATCAGGCATATCACTTGTTAGCTCAACTAGGAGTTTATTAATGACTGAAAAAAGTATTCCTTGCTTTCCAAGATTTTATGCAATAAAAATGTGTGTCAAAAATCCTTTACATATTGTATTACTAGAGGTATGGTAGAACCAATCATTGTTCCCTTGTATATGCTTGACATATAAATTTGGAACCATTTTATCGTTAATCAGAACAACCATTATCATTAGAAGTAGTGAACTGTTTTAGTTCTGGTGAAATACTTGCTAGTTGTTTCCAACATGCATAAACCTCTTTTCCAGACTGTAAATAGCACAAATCTAGGACTATTTCTTCATATATTCACTGGTTCTTCAGACAGAGTCGCCACCTCCTTTCAGAGGATAGTATTTCAAAGCCTTTGACAACCTATTTCCTAGGTTCTATAAGATTATGGGTTTTGTTACCCATTACAGAGTCACACCATAACATCAGCAGTATCTTCCACAATCATAATCTATTGCCGTGGAAGTCTAATACTTATCTTTATTTTTTGACAACAGACTCTGGATAAGCACCTCCGACCTCTATGGTTCCTTAATCATCCTTCTCTCACTCTTATTTTTCTTTAAATTTCTCACAAGTTCTCCCAAATAAAATCATCCTTCAATGAATAACTCTAGAACTGCCGAATCCATTGCTTATAAGAAACCATAGATCATAAGATTTATCAGGGTTAATATGAACTACCTCCTTTCTTTTAGTTTGAAAACATTCACTATGTAAATTCAGAACAGCATATCATTTAATATGACTCTATAACAGCACCATTTGCAACCAAAACTTTTGAGTTCCCCCCCAGTAGAGTCACCATTCTATTGGTGTTTTTTCCCACATAGCGATTGCAATTCTCTAAGAGGTAGCCAACCCCTATCAAGGATGACTGCAACAACTAGTGGCCAACTCACGAGAGTCAGTTAGGAACTAATTCTCCTCTACACTTTTGGCTCTATAGGACCAAGGTGGGTAAACCTACATGTGTTCATAAGAAAGTTATATAACTGATTAGAACACCTTCTGCATACAGATCACAATCCCTACACACTCAAGGGGATATTCACCATTCTTGGTATTGACGGACCAGAGAATAATTACCGGCACCGAAGAGCAATGGAATTGTCCCACTAACAATAAGGAAATACCTCCCGAGGGAAGAAAAAGTTTTAATATGTGTTTATGTTCAGTATTTGGGTAACCATACTTAGAGCTTAAAGTCTTATACTAGAGAGAAGGCCATAAACATTGTTCAGTGCCTCATCCACCGGGCAACGGAGTCATAGAGAGTATAATTCTGATACTATGAACTTATCTTCATATAGCATTACTATCATGAGATACTTCAATATATGAAGACAATACTTCTTCACGAATCTTGAGCATATACAACCATGAACATGTAATTGACTCTTCAAGCATTTGATTAACTTCTTAAGTTAAAGCAAGAAAACTAACCACATTTTCAATTAATTATTGAAATTGAAAAGAGAAACCCTTGATAACTCCATTCATAATCCATGGCACACACACAGGAGAGTAAACCATCTTAATTTTGTAGATTTGTTTTGATATCAGTAATTAAACAAAGCATAGCATACTAACTCTATACAAATCCCTACTCGGGATGATTTCTTGAACTATATGTTCATAACCCTTCAACCATAAAACTATCTGTACAGATTCCAAAGCCTTGGACCCCAAAAAGCTAACCCTATAAAGACCCGTGAAATCTCCTTTTTATATCAGGAGAGCAACAAGCATTAGGCTACATTGTCAATACAAAATTGAATTTCAACTCAATGTGAAATTCAAATTCACATTCCTTATCTTCGATAACATCATGTATGATCGAAGGAATCAAAAAACGGTTACACAGTAACCAGTCAGAGAACAAAATTTCGTGCAAAGCACACGGACATCCACATCCACAAGAGAAAAAAGTAGGAGGAAACACATCCATCTAACCGACCACTAGTCATCACCAAGATAAAACACGGCCCCAGTACAGGTGTCCGCTTCGAGTCTACGCCTGAGATAGTGATGAAACCTCCTCTTCACAACTAGCCTTGATAGCAGGACCCCTAACAACTGGACTTGGTGCCAATGTAGTTATCAGTTCAACTGCCATGGCCTCCTCGTTTACACCCATGAGTTCATTTAAAGTGTCCAAGTAACACCTGTAGTCTGAGTCAGTATCAGATTCATCTGAATCTGAAATGATCACCGGGGATGAACATTGCACTGGCTTCTTTTCAGTATTTCTTGTAGCACCCCTCGGTGATATGGGTGTAACAGGCTCCATCATGACTCGCAACCCTCAGGATCCCAACCTTGCACTCCTGTGTTTAATTGATTTATCCATAAAAGAAATAGAGCTCTACAACACATAGGAGAAGAAATCTTCCTACACATAGACATAAAAAGATGCAATGTTAATTGCACACAACTTAGTCAGCATTTATAGAATGGCACCATCATGCATGGTACAATTACTTGAAATTAATTCAAGCACTTGAACAATTAGTGACCGAGATACCCATGAATACTCTCAGTAGGATGGCACTGTTTGCATGCCAGAGAGAATCAGGTGGAGATCCTTTGGAGGAGGAAAACCCGTGCCATTAATGACATGAGCAACAGCCAAGAAATATATGCCATGCAGAGAAGTCACACACCCCCTCATTGAAATTGAACCACCAATTTGGAACACACTTGACAAAATGGAGGGTTGAGATCAAGTCAATGGATACTGACAATCCACCTCAATGCTTGGGAAAACACATCCAATCAAAAACCCTCAAAAATAGTAGATCCAAACCACACAGGGGGACCCACATAGCCCTATTGGTAGAAGAAGAAAAGTCACATGTCACGTCCTCACAGACCTCACAACACCCTTCAGAATATTTACTCCGCTCGTGCGAGGTGTGTGAGAAATCATAATTAAGCCTATTATTAATGACCATTGCTAGTGAAAAGACAATCACATGTCACTGCCAACACCTCGAGAAGAAAAAACACACATCCGTTTATGCTATATGGCGACATCTCGCAAACCTCGCACCACTTTGGTGACAATAGTAGGAAAACCTACGAGGTCGGCGAGAAATGGCCCAGATCCAAACCAAAGATCGGACGGTTCAACAGATTTCACGTAAAACATCCAAGTGGGACCCACACTGAAACTCCCAATGGTATAGAACATAAGCCATCTTGGTAAAAATACAGATGAATCAGGTGAAATGGGGCCGGTAAAGCACAATCCGAGAGGGATAAAACCTCACTTAAGTAACCGGTTGCCCCCCATAATAAGTCACTGCCGAAACATAAGAAGAGGGTTTACAAAAGTTGATAATTCAAAGTTACAATGGGTAACTTCAAAGCCCTAAGACCTCATCTCTCATCACTTAAAATTAAATTCCCATTAGTCGCTCCAACTGGGGATGTATGCCCCCTGTGGGCATAGCAAGAATCTAGAACCTCTAGTTTCACAAACCAGATTACTGAATTGCACAAGCCTTCCAATAGAGACATTGCCTTGTTCTGTCAACTGGACCTGTGTACACAAACATGGTAGCCCTAGGCTACCAAATAAGATAAATCAAGGTTTACCTCTATCAAAAACAAAACTTTTTGTTTCCTGACAGAAAAAAAGCTTGCAACATTCACCATTTGATGTTTCAAAGTGCATGGGATAACTAACACCTTTAAGACTACTATGGTGGCTATCCACTCTCTACCCCTGTATTGGTCTAACCAATGCTTTTCCCCACCATTTTAAGAGCAACATATGACCCTGATAATACTTCATCTCATCCTACTCTTGGTCATATTTCATAGGATGCTGGCCCAACTGTATCGGGAAATGGAAGCGTTCATAACTTACTTGGTCTATAACCTCATCCATTGCAGTATCATCAGGTTGCACATTAAATTGAAAGTTGTCATATAGAACAATATGCAAAGTACCCTTATTTCAATTACCTACCCCAGATGATACATAGCTCGAGGAAATTTTCTCCTGGAATTTCCTATTCGAGTTTAGTTGCCATTCTATGAAATCAGTCAATTGGGAGTACACCAAGGCATTATAGAAGTTAGCAATATTGGCTACATCATTCTTCATGGAATGCACAAAATTTAGCCACTCCATACACATCCTTGCTTGTACCTCTTCCTTCATCTCAATATAAAAACCCTCAGAGACAGGTTTAAAAGCATCAACTTCACTTTGATCAAAAAAGATAGAGCAATACATAGTGGCTTCATTGTACTCAACACTATCTGTTGAATATGTTGATTCATAAGTGAATAATTCACCACACTCTAAAAATGCTTTACTGACTACATCAATGCCAGAAGGCAGTAACACCTCCATCTCCACTTTACATAGATAGTTAGGAAAGACCATAAGGCCAATGTATTCATCACAATACTGACTACCTCCAACTATATTCTTCTGATCATAGGTATCAATATCCTTGGATTGTTCAACATTTATATAGCTTCCCTATTCCAATGCTAATATATCTGAGCTACACTCTAGATATATATTATTTGACAATTTTTCTTTCACTTGGGAACAAACATGGGGCTCTTCATCCCCACAAAACTCTGGTAAAAATAACATTTTTGCTGCATTCTCAGTACTGCAAACATTGCCTTTAAAATCCTAATCACTAACCTGCAATAGAATTTCAGTGATATATGAATCACAATTAGGATTAGGAAACACAATAGGTGTCTCATACAATCCTACATCATTTTGCCTCTCATTTTCGTCATTACCTATGCAAACATCCTCTAATGAATGAGCACCACCTTTATTTTGTGTAGATACATTCCTGGCCGACTCTTCAATCTCTATCCATTGAATCACTTGAGCCAAATTAGGAGGTTTCAATTCCTCTAGTAAGGAACTCGGTCCTGATTCATATAATTCAAAAAACAAATCAATGCACTCATAATCATTAGGTCTTTGATCTATAGGAATTTGTACTAATATTCTCAAAAATCTCAAAAAAAACTCATATGATGATTCCTTCTCTTGCCTTTTCATATCATATAGTTCTGATAAACAAGAAACCTGATCATCTTCACTCAAATCAGACTTGGTTTCAACTTGGATCTCATTATCATCAAACTGCATTCCCGGACTTATAACAATTCTAGCAAGAATTTTATCATCAATTTTTTGAATAGCCAGCTCTGACATTCTACTAGTATTGGTTAGGCTAGGGTAATCAATACATGTACCCGAACACCTCTTCATGATTGAGAATTTCATATTATTTTCAATTTCCATAGATAGTTGGTATGCTTGAGGAAGAGTAGTAGGTGCTTTATCCCTTAATAAAAAACTCATCCTCTTGTTGAAAGCACCTAGATACATTACTAAGCTTTCAGCCTCATTTGGTCTTATTTCTTTAGGGATTTACCTTAAAGCTCTTGAAAACCTGAGTTTAAAATGCAGGACTAATTCCTCCTCTGGTATGTGAATTCCCATTAATACTTTTCTCAATGTCTAGGGATTGACTCTTTCACCGAATTGTTCCATAAAAGCAATCACCAACTGATTCCATGATTTACCAGAAGAGGCAGGTAGATAGGAAAACCAGTCCCTAGCATCACCTTTTAAGGATTGCACAAATAGTTTCATGATAGAATCCTCATGATCAATTTCATAATCACCCATTACATCTACAAAATGTTGTAAATTCTTTGAAGTCGATTCTGCAACATGCCCTGTATATTGAGGTAAATACTTCCTAATTTTCTTAGGAATTGAATTAGGGTAATTACTAATACCACTAAACATAAAAGGCATATACCTTTGAGTTACAAAACTCCCCAAAGGACTTAATACAACTTTCTCATTTGGAATATTTATGTTTGACCTTACACACGGGAGACTACTCACTAGCATACAATTATTAGGCAGATCACTTATTCACTAAGCCAGGAGTTTATTAATGACTGACAAAAGTATTCCTTGCTTTCCAAGATTTTATGCAATACAAATGTGTTTCACAAATCCTTCACATATTGTATTACTAGAGGTATGGTAAAACCAATCATTGTTCTCTTGTATATGCTTGACATATAAATTTGGAACCATTTTATCCTTAATCAAAACACCCATTATCATTATAAGTAGTGAACTGTTTTCGTTTTGGTGAAATACCTAGTAGTTGTTTGCAGCATGCATAAACCTCTTTTCCAGACTCTAAATACCACCTCCTTTCAGACAGAGTTGCCACCTCCTTTCAGAGGATAGTATTTCAAAGCCTTTGATAGCCTGTTTTCTAGGTTCTATCAGATTATGGGTTTCGTTACCCATTACAGAGTCACACCATAACATCAGCAATATCTTCCACAATCATAATCTATTTCCGTGGAAGTCTAATACTTATCTTTATTTTTTGACAATAGACTCTAGATAAGCACCTCCGACCTCTATGGTTCCTTAATCGTCCTTCTCTCACTCATATTTTTCATTAAATTTCTCACAAGTTCTCCCAAATAAAATCACCCTTCAATGAATCTCTAGAACTCTTCAATCCTTTGCTTATAAGAAACCATAGATCATAAGATTTATTAGGGTTAATTTGAACTACCTCCTTTCACTTAGTTTTAAAACATTCACTATGGAAATTCAGAATAGCATATTATTTAATGACTCTATAACAGCACCGTTATCAACCAAAACTTCTGAATTCCTTCCCAGTAGAGTCGCCATTCTGTTGGTTTTTTTTCCCACATAGCGATTGCAATTCTCTAAGAGGTAGCCAACCCCTATCATGGATGACTGCAACAACTAGTGGCCAACTAATGAGAGTAAGTTAGGAACTGATTCTCCTCTACACTTTTTGCTCTGTAGGACCAAGGTGGGTAAACCTACATGTGTTCATAAGAAAGCCATATAACTGATTAGAACACCTTCTGCATATAGATCACAATCCCTACACACTCAAGGGGATAGTCACCATTCTTTGTATTGGCAGACGAGAGAATAATTATCGGCACCGAAGAGCAATGGAATTGTCCCACTAACAATAAGGAAATACCTCCCAAGGGAAGACAAAGTTTTAATATGTGTTTATGTTCAATATTTGGGTTACCATACTTAGAGCTTACAGTCTTATACCAAAGAGAAGGCTATAAACATTGTTCAGTGCCTCATCCACTGGGCAAAGAAGTCATACAAAGTATAATTGTGATACTGTGAACTTATCTTCATATAGCATTAATATCATGAGATACTTCAATACATTAAGACAACACTTCTTCATGAATCCTGAGCATATACAACCATGAACATGTAATTGACTCTTCAATAATTTGATTAACTTCTTAAGTTAAAGCAAGAAAACTAACCATATTTTCAATTAATTATTGAAATTGAAAAGAGAAACCCTTGATAGCTCCATTCATAATCCATGGAACACACATAGGAGAGTAAACCATCTTAATATTGTAGATTTGTTTCAATATCAGTAATTAAAAAAAGCATAGCATACTAATTGTATACAAATCCCTACTCGGAATGATTTCTTGAACTATATGTTCATAACCCTTCAACCTTAAAACTATCTGTACATATTCCAAAGCCTTGGATCCCAAAAAGCTGACCCTACAATGACCCGTTAAATCTCCTTTTTATATTAGGAGAGCAACAAGCATTAGGCTACATTTTCAATACAAAATTGAATTTCAACTCAATGTGAAATTCAAATTCACATTCTTTATCATTTGATAACATCGTGTATGATCGAAGGAATCAAAAAACGGTTACACAGAACTAGTCAAAGAACAAAGTTTCGTGCAAAGCATGTGCACATTCACATCCACATGAGATAAAATTAGGAGAAAACATGTCCAACTAACCCACCACTAGTCATAATCAAGAGAAAACATGGCCCCGGTATAGGCGACCGCTTCGAGTCCACGCCTGAGACAGTAATGGAACCTCCTCTTCACGACCAACCTTGGAAGTACGGCCCCTAACAATCAGACCCGGTGCCAAAGAAGTTATCGGTTCAACTGCCATGGCCTCCTCATTTACTTCCATGAGTTCAGTTAAAGTGGCCAAGTAACACCTATAGTCCGACTCGATATCAGATTCATCTAAATTCGAAATGATCACTGAGGATGAACAGTGCACTGGCTTCTTTTCAGTAGTTCTTGTAGCACCCCTAGGCGATATGGGTTCAATAGGCTCCATCATGACTAGCAACCCTCGGGATCCCAGCCTTGCACTCCTACGTTTAATTGATTTATCCATAAAAGAAACAGAGCTCTGCAACGCATAGGAGAAGAAACCTTCCTGCACATAGACATAAAAAGATGCAATGTTAATTGCACACAACTTAGTCAGCATTTATAGAATGGCCCCAACATGCAGGGTACAATTGCTTGAAAGAAATCCAAGCACTTGAATAATTAGTGACCGAGATAACCATGAATACTCTTAGTAGGATGGCATTTTTTGCATGCTAGAGAAAATCACGTGGAGATCCTCTAGAGAAGGAAAACCCGTGCCATTAATAGCACGAGCAATAGCCAAGAAATATATGCCACACAGACAAGTCACACACCCCCTCATTGAAATTGAACCGTCGATTCAGAACACACTTGACAAAATGGAGGGTTGAGATCAAGTCAATGGATATTGACAATCCACCTTGATGCCTAGGAAAACACATCCAATAAAAAACCCTCAAAAATAGTAGATCCAAACCACACAGTGGGACCCACATAACCCTATTAGCAGAAGATGAAAAGCCATGTCACGTCCTCACAGACCTTGCAACACCCCTCAGAATATTTACTCCACTCGTGTGAGGTGTGCGAGAAACCATAATTGAGCCTGTTATTAATGACCATTGCCAGTGAAAAGACGGTCACACGTCACTTCCAACACCTTGGGAAGAAAACCCACACATCCATTTACACCAGATGGCGACATCTCGTGAACCTCACACCACTTTGGTGACACCAGCAGGAAAACCTGTGAGGCCGGCGAGAAGCGGCCCAGATCCAAACCAGTGATCAGACAGTTTAATAGACTTCAGGTAAAACATCCAAGTGGGACCCACACTAAAACTTCGGCGATATAGAACATAAGTCATCTTGGTAAAAAGACCATGAATCAGGTGAAACAGGGTCAGTAAAGGACAACCTGAGAGGGATAAAACCTCACTTAAGTAATCAATTTCCCCCCATAATAAGTCACTGTTGGAACATAACAAGAGGGTTTACAAAAGTCAATAATTCAAAGTTACAATGGGTAACTTCGAAACCCTAAGACCTCAGCTCTCATCACTTAAAATGAAATTCCCATCAGGTTCCTCTACTAATGGAGGGTCAGGTTCTAGTTCTATGTCTTCCTCAATGTGGCTCTTACCATTGTCTTTGTCCTCTGCTAACTGCACTTTCATCTTGCTTGCAGTCTCTGCCACCACTTCTAGTTTTTGTTTCATTTCTTCCACAACTTCTTCAAGTCACCTATTCTTTTCTTGTTTCTCTTTCAAATCTCTTGCCAATTCTGCATTGGTCACCATGGTGTTTTCTCCTATGGATTCACTACTCTCTGACATTCACTTCTCAATTCCCAAGCCTTTTTATGGCTCTGATACCAATTTGATGGGGAGTCCTATCCCTCAAGAGCTCTATTCCTCTTCCTAAGACCTTTTATTTGGTCTTGCTAGGGTATTCTTCGCTACCCTACTCAGAGGTCAAATGACCCCTTTCCCCTTATAGAACTCTCCACCAATTTCAAATGCTCTCCTTTGCTCTCAAATCACCATGAGCTTCCATGGGCTCAATTTTACTAAAAATTTCCCAAACCTTTCTTGGGACTAGGGATAGGTCCTCCAACTATTCCTTGTGTGTTCTTACTCCACTCTGATCCTTCTTGCAGGATTCTTTCTTTGTTTTCCCATCGAATTCAAGAAATCTTGTTTCTAGTCAATTAGGCCTCCTAAAACCAATTTTCTTAGTATAACTCCAAATATTCCTTAACAAACCCACAAAATATTCATGGAATCTCTCTACAGACCTCCTAGGCTTCAATATTTTCTAGATCTTAGGTCTCTTTGGCATCCGTACAGAGTCTTTCCACCAAACCCCCATTTTCAAGGGTTTCAAGGGTTTAAGACACTGTCAGACCTCTTTCACTCCTTGGAATGCCTTACTAGTCTCCTCTTCCCTTTTCCTTGCACACACATGTCCAAGACATATGCCCCTACACCCCTGCACTATTGATTGGGACAAACCAATCCATCTAGCAACTCTCCTTCTTGTTGTCCTCTTCAAGCTACTAGCCAGAATGCACTTGCCCTCGCTTAGAGCTTGATGATTGCATCAAATCCCCTGCATACAAAGACTCCAAACACCATATTTACACTATAATTACATTCCCCTACTTGATTCCAAGTGTCCATGATAGCTTTTCCATGGGAATTCAAGGGGGGATCATTATTTGCAAAACTGGCCTGAACCGACAATGAGACCAAGAACACCAAAAACTTGCAAAAACAATAACCAATCAGTCTAGATGACTAATCTAATGCTACAAAAGGTAATTAAATGAAACAAATGAAAGAATCAAAGCATCAGATAAGCCCTTTCAATCCATTCTTGACTGGATGAAGGTTCAAACACAGAAATTCAATGAAATTTGCTCTTTCCCAACTCACAAAAACTTCTTTCCAAATTTCAAATCGTACAATAGCTTTCCCACATGTCATATTAGGGTTTTTCTAACCTTATATACCTTTCTCCAATGTGCTAGGACCCTTGGGTTGGGCTTACAACATTATTAATGCCATTTTCCAACTTTTAGGACAAATTTCCAAGACAACATTGTCTAGTTTTGCCTAATCTCCTCATTGAGACTTTCCCCAGCCTCAAGGCTCTAAAATAACCTAAAGTTGCCACTACACAACATCAATTCAACCTTGGGACTTTACATCATAGTCCTTATTCCCTTGGTGGTTGGCTATAACCACCTACAAGCCAAAATTTGCAAGGTCTCACCACAAGACCTTAAGGTGCTCCTGCACCAGAAGAAAAGGTAAGGGAAGCATTCTTTCGGTGAGCGATTCAGAGACATGTGGCGGTGTATCATGGATATCGATGAAAGGTTTGCATGGAATCCATCAAAATAAATCATCAAGCGTGGTCAAAAACCAAGCAAAACATCAAAATCAACTCGAAGGGAACATGGGGGTATATAAATATCCATAACTTTTGGCAGCTAATAGGGGCATTTCACTTGTGGAATGATGAACCCAAATTTTTTTGGTTTCATAGAATAGGGCCTTATTCATTGAGAATCAGAGTTAGAGCCTAGAAAGGTTGACTTGCAAGGGCAGCCAGTCGGCCTCAAAAGGTGTTGATAGGGTGCGCAGAATCTAGTGCACCTCATGCAAATCAATCATTTCTTTAAAAGGCAGCTTTGCAGATATCCCTGACCCGGCCTCAAGCTGAAAAAGTAACTGTGTGATTTGATGAGTTACACCCTCAATATCCTTGGTAGTAGGAGGCTATATGAAGCTCTGAAAAACTGATAAATCTTGCTTCCTCTCCTTAGTTTTTGCTGCAATTTTCTCTGCAGTAGCTACCGATTCATCAGAAAGAAATAGAGAGGGCAAGCCTATCTGGGTAAGTTGGGAGAACTTTGCTCGTATGTTGTCCATAGCTTTCCCCAATGTGATTAAACACCATTGAGCCTGAAGGGTGCCCTCACGGTAGCGAATAAACTCCCTTGCGATCATAGTGGCTGACCTTCGATTCTCAATCCCTGCTTGAACTAGATCCTCAGTTGGCACGGTGTATAGCTTGCCTAGAACTTCATCTACTTTGGGAACCTTTTTCCCTTATGAATTGTGGGAATTTCTCTATTGTGCTATGAACCTCCCTACATAATTTTTTTTCCTCTGCCATGAATTCAAGTGTGGGCTAGAGATTCAGACATAAAGCTTTGACTCTCTCCTAGTAGGAAGCATATAGTTATTGGGATACTAAGCGAAGGTCCGATTGTGCAGTAGGAGTTTGGATGATATTCTTCAAGAGATTAACATCTTCATCCTTTTTCTTGATCTCTTGTGTTAGCCTAATAATTTATTTTATGGTGGAAGCGAGCTTCTCCTTGAAGTCTCTTTGTTTGGCCAACCACTTTTCTCAGCCTGGTTTCGGGTTGCAGACTCTTCCTCCAGGGAAAGCCTGAACTTTTGGAGGTCTTTTTGGAATTGAGCTTGTTCACTCGCTTGATTTTCCTTCCTTTCTCATACCATTTCCTCCAGATGAGCATGTAGTTTCTGCAATTCTTTGATATTTTGCTAAACTTCCTCCTTTGACTAAGCCAACTTGTTGGATAATTCTTGGTTCCTTTGCCACAATTCAACTATCTGATCAGACTTCTGGGATTGGAGTTTCTCAAGCTCCTTTTGCAAGCTAGCCTACTCAGCCTACATATTATGTGTGAGGCATACCTTTTTAGCTTCATGTTCTTTGTCTTTGGTGAACACAACTTATAGCCTTCCCTTAACAGCCTTCAGCTCATCCTCCATCTTCTTCAATTTGTGACAAGACTTAAGAAAGTCATTAGTCACGACTCGTTGTGTCTCTTCCATTAGCTCAAATTTATCTTATGGTCAAGAAACACACAAATCCAGTCCGATGGCATGAATATCATAGTCATCGGGTTGCATTTCTCCCTATGATTTGACAATATTTGGATGCAGGGCCGCAAAATGAAATGATTGTTGAACCTCATTATAAATTGAATGGAATTTGGGATTTTTAGGCCTCCTAGAATCTTTTTCTTGTTTTTTCTAGAGTTAGAGAGCTTGACCTTACTTTTTTGCATTGCTCTAAGAAAAAAATTGAGCTGACGACCTAATTCATTCGCCTGCAAAGGGTGCACCGAGAGGGATAGCGAAAGGAAATGAGAGACGGGAGACCTTAGATGTTTTCTTCTTTGGAAGGGAAACCATGAGTGGAGAGAAGGGAGGAATATTCCAAATTCCTAGTGACGAAGGTGTGGAGGGGCTCATGGGGAATGGTGGTGGCAAAGGGGATGTACCGAGCTCTGACGATTGCCAAGGTTGAGTCAGAATTGACTCAGATGACGCAATAGGATGGCAGTAGTTTCTAATATGGATGAGGAGGAAGATGGGGCGGTTGAAGGGGCTCCAACCAGTGATGGGGAAACTCAAGGGGGAGTGAAATCCATGTGTCTGATATGAGAAAACTGGGAGAAACCTCTCACAACCATTGTAGAGGGGACAGAGAAAGATGGGCTCACACATGGAGCAACAGGTGTTGTGGGGACCGAGGAAGAAATAAGAGACTGTGAGCTCAGAAGAGAGGGATAGAAAGATACCTAAGTGGTCATTTCCTTTTTTGACTCTTGACCAAATGCAACCTCCTATGAACCATCTTTGATAGTGGTATTAGCGCGTTGTCATTTTCTTGGTGGAGGATTCTTCAAATCCACCACTTCCATCGATTGCTGCATTGCTCCAGGGTTTTGCATGGCTACTAGTCGAGACTCTGACCATGAAGTATTTAATCACACACCCCTAATAGTAGTTCTAGGTTGTGTCATCATTTTTCATTTTTTCTTTCCCTTATCAGAGCGTGGTTGGGCATCCTTAGGGTCAGGCTCTTCTACATCACTTGCGTTAGAATCTGTATATTCCTGGTTCTAAAGGGTATCAAATTGATCATCCATGTCAAAACCTGATGAATGCTAGAAAGGGGCGTTAGTATTCTTGATTTCCTAGTGGTAGATCTAGAAATAATTAAACTTTTTTGGCTTCCAACCCTGTTGTTTCATCAAGATTTTTTGGAGGGTAGTACCTATGCAACTGTTTTTATCCACCTTCCCTTTGACAAGATATAAATCGAGCCAAGATGACCTCTGATTATTTGTTGGCGTGAGTGCCAAGTTCACCCAGATTCTATTGTCGTCCTCAAGCGGATTTCTCTGTGCTTCCCAGTATGGTTGAGGGCTATGCTTTACCTTAATAGATATGTCACCCAAATCATCCTCAGGGACGTAGTCCCATTTATTGCAAATGAAAACCAACCTATGGTGTTCTAGGTTAGCCTCCAATAGCTCGATAGACTTCCTCTTTACCATGATCAGTGTTTTGTAGCTTATAGGGCAATCAAAAAATTCTTTCTTTTTCTTCCTCAAGAAAAAAATTTCCAATCCATAATAGACATTTTTTGGAAGTATTCAAGGGCTAATATCTGATCAGTGATGGATGTAGAGAGTCAGATTGGATCTTCACAAAAGCCACACACTTGAACACATGTGAAATCTTCACCGAGGAACCAATCACACTTTGGGAACAGGGATCCATCCAGCTAGTCTAATCACCCAATAGGCGATAGTAGTCACCATCCTCACTCAAGTCGCACAAAATAGGACAGGAATTTCTCTTAAGATGCATAATAATCTTAGGTGGAACAGAGGATGGGATTCCATACCAAAACTTTCTTCCAATGCTTTTTCTCATTGAATATTGACAACTCCATTTTTTCCCTGAAGAAATCAGGATTTTGGTGTAGAAACATATAGGAAAGAAGAGAAGGATACCTGAACTTACCCATAGTCTCAAACTCGCCAATCTATTTCTTCATATCTTTGATAATCATGTTTACGAAATTATACCAGAAAGGCTCCTTTTGTCTCTTTAGTTGGAAACATAGGCCGAACTGAGCTTCAAACACGATCTCATCATTGTCCAAGCCGAACACAAAAGCAATCATGGAGAAGGCATCCTACATGTCTCCCTGCTAATAGTCGATATGATGATTAGGATTATTTAGCAGCTGCTTACAATCCTGGGGCCTTTTAGTCTCTATATTATAAAAGTCAAGGGCTTATTTTCTACCCTTCCAAAATTCATAACCCTTTTTTTTACTAAAGTTCTCCATCAGTTGCTCTCTGGTACCCATCTTGAGAATGCATAACATGTGCCTAAGAGCCTCTGCAATTAGCACAACTCTCAAATTCCTTCCTTCAATGGTGCCAGTTGCCAAATTAAAATGTCGAATACTTTCATGGATTATCTCTGGGTAGTGGTGCACATAATGGACCACATATTGGGGAAGTCTGTAGTGTCATTGCTTGAATGATAGTTCATACTTGAAGGAGTTCTTCATCTTGGTGAAAGAATCTTCCCTCAAGCCCTTAGTGTTAGTCTTCAAGATGACATCATAGATGTTATCCCACTCCTCCTTTACTAGGCTAGCATCTCTGAGTTGACCCTTCTTGGCTTCCCATGTGCGAAACCACTCTAGTTTATCTAGAATCCCAGGCATAGCATAGGATTTTTCTCGTCAAAACTATTGACCATAGGTACGATGAGGATCCCGTCAGCCAAGCTTTGAGATTTTTTGTCTGGTTCATTCATCTGTAAGTTTTGGATTACTTTAGGGGTAGAAGATTCCATTTTTCCTCTTAACTTTTGAACTTTGCTTTGCGTCTCTTAGCAACTCTGCACTTTGAAAACTCTTTGCATAGTTCTTGTATTCAAAAAGCCTTTTTTCTTAAAAACAATAGCATGCAATACTTAAATTTTTTGTCCTCCATCGAGTGGTAGATGATGGTCACTTTTTTGCATTAAATTTGGCATGTACTGCCAACTTGTTAGTTTATGTGTGTAATGATCTAAATATATTTTCTGCAAAACAAAACTTGGTTAGAACATGCATGCAATAAAAATAATAAATAAATCAATGGAATACAAAGGAGAATATGAAAGAAAAGGAATGAAACTAGAATAGTCTCACCCATTTCTCTCCTCCATGACTAGTTCCATTGTACCTCCTCAAGCTTGCCGTTGTAATAATGCCCTCAGGTTTTTGAGCAATTTAAAATGTGTCTAGCCCTAGCAATGCCTTTGAAGGTTTTGAAAATATAAACTAATGTGCAACTAGCAAATAAATCCTAGTATGCAAATAGTAATAAAAACCTAAGATGTGGGAATTCCTATAATAAAAATATATTAAGCAAATGATCGATCCGAAAATGAGATCAAGATTATCATTTTATAGAAAATGCAGTCTTGAACGAACGGACAAGATGAGAGATTCGAGGAATGCCCTAGAATCAAAGGTCAAGATTCAATAAGACAACTCTCAATTAGGGTTAGGGAAAAATACCCATATGTGTGAATAAGATTTAATTAAATGAATTAAATCAAGACTGAATGTGACAGTTGAGATGAAATTAGTAAAAATTAGAAGACAAGAGGATGGGATTTTAGAAAATTAGTCATTTTAGAAATTACTTGATTTGTAGAAGAATAATTCTATTTTGAATTAAATTAATTTAAAATATGGATTTTGTGAGATAATAAGTAATTGATTTTTGAAATTAATTACTAAATGAACAATCAGTTAAGTATGTGAGATATTTTTAACTGATTTTTTTTATTTAAAAATATATAAGTGTCACATACAGTAATTAAATAATTACAAATAATTATTTAATTTAGGAGAAATGGTTAATTAATTAAATAAATTAGCAAATCTATTTAATTAAGAGGATTTAGGAATTAGTGACACATTAAATAAATAAGATTTTTTTATTTAACAATCATGCAGAATGAGAGATTATGAATTAATTAAATAATTATGAATTATTTAATTAATAGCTGAATGTGGGTTAGAAACATAATTAAAATGTTATAATCATGTTATGATGAAAGATGGTAAAATAGTGCTTCTAGGTCTTGGTCATTTTTATGTGTCTACAATGTGAAGCAAACCACTTGTCATTTTGAAATGACAAGGATTCATAATGACCCTAGGAACTTGCAACCCTTGGTGCAGTTTTCCTTGGAAATTGAGCTGACGATTTGATAGCAGACTAGGTGGCGTATGTTGTGGTAATTAATACCCCGAACGGAATGATTATGCAAAAGTGTGTGATAAGAACCGAACAGATTTGCATCATTTCTCAGGATTTGAGGAGCGCTTAATAGGACAACACCTCATTTCTAGGCTGAAAAGGCGACCACTGAATGCTACTAGTAGCTTGTGCTAATTAATTAGCTTATTTGCATCAAATCATACTTGCAATTGCAACTGGGTGAGAGTCTTAAGAAAGCCTTGGTGCAACGTTGCAGGTGGTACCTAGCTAACCTCATTCTTATGGTATGCAAATTTACATGCTTATCCCTTGCTACACCTAAAAATAGGCGCCTAGGACATAATGAAATCATACTTAGCAATCTTAGCAGAATTAGCACTAGGCGATTGGCTTATTATTTGGTAATTGTGGTCTACATAACAGTTGCATAGAGTTCAAACTTAGGAATTTTCCATTTGTTCCTATCTAACATTCATATAGTATTTGACACCATGGATACCCTAATTAGGATAACTTCTCATAAACCACAAATGGCCTTCCTTGATGAAATATCAACTAGGCGCCTGAAGAGGATGATAAAGAATAAACATTCTTTGTCCATTACTACTATGGAATGGGTCCTTGGTCGCAACTTCCTCGAATATGAGGACAAGTATATGGTAAACACTGATGTGAGATCTCACTTCATGGCATCGTTGCTCGAAATTCAAGTCCCCGAGCCACTTATCATCCAGTTGGTGACAAAAATATTCCCGAAGAAGTATCTGAATGGCCTCAGAGAGGTGTTGGCACATATTGTATTTGGTAGGATACCAACTACGAGCGACCATTGTCAGTTTTTTGAAGAGGATGTGGTCATCCCATTGTTTTCGTATTTGAGTGGCTTTCATCTTCAGTCACAAGAAGTTCATCATTAGAAGGTTTCCCATGCCTGCCATTGTTCTATTCTGGATATACAACATGGTGTCATTCTATGATATAGACTGGTACACTAATTTTAGGAACCTGATATTTCCTCTGCCACCTATTCTTGTTTTGGATGTTGCCATAGACTCTACTACTACTGAAAATGGCATGGACCTAGATACCATTGTTGTTACTTCCTGTTCTCGTATTTGAAGCTTTTTTTTTAGACTAAAAATTCCCTCTTTTTTTTGCTTTAAGATTGAAAATTTTGTTAGTCTCTTTGTATATAGCCTGGAAAAGGATTTTTCATTTAAAAATCTATAAATATATACTTTTAGAAGTGTGGCCTTTTCCATTTTTCTATTGTACTTATCATAGTACATATAAATATAATGAGAATATAGTTTATGTTTAAAACTTTGTTTTGCTGCATATTCTTGTCCCTTTGGTATATGTTTTATTCTTTGTATCACATTATAAATCTTTCTTGTATCACTGATTAGGAAGACCAACCACACAAAAAAAAGAACATAAAAGAAATCAACCACGCTAATTACATATTTACATGGTAGAATTGCCAAAACGAGCTCTATAAGGAATTTAAGCTGAATTCCCCTGACAAAAATTCCCTAACCATTTTTTTTTGTTTTCTAATTTGAGCACCTCATATTTCCTGTACTGAATCATTGTACACGAACCCTTTCAAAGGCTATCAGATTTCTTGTGTTGACCATTTTTTGTTGTCTACTGATTAAATTTTATCACCAGGCCCTTACCACCCGGTCTCTAGTCTAAACGATCATTGAATAGAGAAAATACACTTGATCTTGTTATGTTGTGTAAAATTGACAACATAGAGGGTGGTTGGTGATGATTTCTTGCTAGCATTTGTTTTGGGTTACGAAAATTGATGCATAAGGAGATATCTCTATTCTTCTTTCAGACCAAGATGAGATTGAAAACCCAAAGACTAGGCTCGACCAAGAAAACAATTCATGTCGAGACTAGCTTTGATGACCCTTGTAGGTTTATTTGTGCTTCAATCTTGAGGCTCACTAGTTTTTGTGTTTGGCTTGTTGAGTGAGTCTCTCTTTCTAGTTCTATCATAGGCTGGATGATGTTAGGGTCATATCCTCTGAGTTTATCATACGACCAAGCCAATACCTACTCATTTTCCTTCAAAAAATGTATGAGCCTTTCTTTACCTTGATGTAGGACACTCCTTCTAATCTTGAACTTTCTCCCATCCCTGTCTTGGAAAATTCATATATTCATTTCTATTTGCTATAAACTTCCTCTTTTTGCTTCCTAAATTGTCAGAATCAAATGGATTTTTGAAAATAACCAAACCCTTTGGAATCTTATAGAATCCTTGCTAGATGTCTTGTTTGGAGTTGGTCGGCATATTTCTCTGACTACAAACTGAATAAGGTGATATATTCATCGTTGTCAACTACTTGCTAGCTCTGACCAACATTTGGAGTTACTGATCGGAATATCAATTGCATAGAGCATTGGTTATGCATTGGGTCGAGTGCCAATTTGAATTGGGGCCCAATTTCACCCATGTGATCTGCATCGACATTATGTCCTTGAGGAATATCTTGAATATCGAAAGTTTCAAAGCTGTTGATTAGGCCCCAAACTTTGTCTCTGTAAGGTCTCATACGAACATCTCTCGTTGTACCGATATCTTGGACTTGATTGATGATTTGCTCGGAAGCCTCAAACACCTTGATGTGCTTGATGTTCATTTTTTCTGCCAGACTCAAACCTAGAATGAGGCCTTTGGTGCTAGCCTCATTGCTTGAAGAAGCAAGTTGGGATTGGAAAAGTCTGACTATTTTATCGTCGCTCTAGGAAGTCAAGAATACTTTAGTTCCTGCACCACTCTTGCATTTTGCACCATTAAAGTGTAGCGACCGTAGTCTATTTGTCAAAATGCCTGGAGGCTTTTGTGTCACCTTTGAGCTGGCTTGGTCTTCATCATAAATGACATAGGTTCCCAGTCCAGTGGCATGGTAATTGCCGAAAGGGTCTTTATCAATGAACTCACTTAGGAGAACCTCTTCTTGCTCGTTTCGATCTTTGGTGGTTTCTTCATCTTCTAGAAGCTCAGTGCGGTACATTTCCTCCTTGGTGATGGAAGTGTGAGTGGACTCAAAGATTGTCTTAGCTTTGTCTACAACATGTTCTAAATGTAGAAGTTTAGAAACAAGTTTCATTTTGGCTTCGTTCTTGGTCCTTATAATTAGGTGTGACCAATCTAAAGAAAGGTATCCACCTAGCTTAGAAGTGAATTCTTTGGACAAGCACAAACAAAATATTGGAGGGATATCAATGATCACGGTATCCTGTTTGACTATGATGTTGGGGTAGGAAAACATAGTTAATGGAAGGTCCCTAATGACCCCCACAGTATTAACCATATTCCCATCTAATTGCATGACTCCTTTCTTCAAAGGTTCGTAGCTTAGTCCTAGGGCTTCAACTATTTTCCTGGGCATGACTATGGTGCTAGCATTAGAGATCACAGAGTTATGCAGTAATTTCTTACCAATAATAAGGGTCAAGAAAGACGGCTTCAATTTTGGTTTGCCCTTGCCAACTCCGACTGTGGATCCCTCCTCTTGATCCTTATTAGAGGCCTCTTCTGTAGTGTTTGCGAGAACCTCTATCGGAGGTGACTGCTCAGTAGTTTCCTCTTGACGTGATTGCTCTTTTGGTTCTGAGATCGGGTTTTCTTAGAGAGCCCTCTATAGCAATGTCTTCTACTCTAGAATGGCTAAGATTTCCCCAAGGGAAATGTTAGCGGATGATTTTTTAATTGTTCGACTACATCAAATGGTGGTGGCCTTGGAATATTTCTCCCTTTAGCTCTTGTTGTTATGATTTCCTTTTTTGGCAAACATTGTGGTGCCGTTGCGGAGGGAATAGATCTGTGGTTGGGGGCTCTTCATGGATACAGACTGACTATTTGTGAGATAATTGTTTTTTCTGTGAATGTCCCTTTGGAATGGGTTTGGTAATCAGACTGCACTTGTGGAGTCTCAAAAGTGGATGCTTCAATTGTGAACACCTCTTCCTCTCCTTCCATCCATGAGAAGAGGACATGGTCGGGAGCTATATTGTTCTCTCATTCTAGGGACATCCCTTGCATTTGAGTGGTGAGTACCACATTTTCCATTTGTAGGGAGGTATATATATAACCCCCATTGTCTGATGTCATGCCTTGGCTGCACTGCTTTGTTACCTTTTGTTGTAGATTACCAGGTAGGCAGTTTTGGGGCATATGTTAATTTTCGAAAGGAAAATACCATGGGTTGTTGTCATCGACCAAATTGTTTTTCCCTAAAATTAGCTCGTTGTTTGAGCTTAGGTTAGCATTTTGCAACAAAGTGGGTACCAGTACTACTTGATTTGTTGTTTGTGCTTGAGGATTTGTGCGAGTGCCTCCTTGGAACTGGTTTTGTTGGTTAGAGGGCTTTCTGCCCTGATAATTCTAATAGGTCAGCTTTCGAGGAGCGACCTAGTTGCACTTGATGATAGTTATCTCATTGGCCATAGCGTGCAACATTTCCCTTATGTCACTCGTCTCATCCTTTGAGGAACCAGGTGCGACGTTCTATGAAATGCTCGTGTATGTGTACATAGATTTAGGAGGAGCAGTTGATGCAATAGGTGGTGTTGCCTGGGCAGAAGCTGGTATCTTAGGGAATATAGGCATGATGGGCCAAGGTAGAAAATTTCAAGTGTCGCTCAGATTGTTCTCTGCTTTAATTGTGATGCTATATGTAGTAGGTAGAGTGGTTCTGTCAAGTGACTAGATCATTATTGAGATATCAGTGTTGATGGACTTCAGGTAAAACATGAATGCCAGATCGGGTGGCAGGCGGATTGCTTCCTGAATTCTTTGCCAAGTTATGTGGAACCGAGTGTTGAAGTTAGTCAAGGCCTCATATGGAGCCTGCTTGATAATTTCTAGCTGATGATACTGAGAGGATCTATCACTGTCGCTCGATAATCTCTCATAAAAGGGGTCTCCGAGCTAATCCCATGTGTCAATAGAGTTAGCCAACATAGTGTGATACTAGTCTACTATTTTTCCTCTAAAATAAGTTGCGAGCAACCTCAGTTCTATGTTTTCATCTGCTACTCCATGCATGAGACACACGTTTGCGACATCTTGCAGATGTTCAGATGGTGTTCTTGAGCCATCTTCGATGAATTTAGGGATAGACTTGAGAGTAGAAATTGGAATGGGGACCCAAATGGCAGGTGCTAGTAGGGAAACAAGGGGGCTCCCGACATCCCAAGCCACATAATTTTGGTTAGCAATAGGAAACATGGCTGGTGGAGGAAATTGAACGTTTATGTGATGGGTTCTAGCTGGTATAGACCCTAATGGAGGTACCAAAAAATTAGGGTTGTTTATTGTTTCGGATCTTGTGGCAAGTTGATAGCTCATGTACTTTCTTAAAGCTGAACCATATCATTTAGTGTCCCATCGGCCATGCCAGGAAAGAAAAAAATTGTTGATGCCAAAAGTTGGCAAGGTAACAGCCCTCTGTGGGAAACTCAGTTTTAGGGGGGACCTATTATGCCAAACTGAGTAACCTCTGAATTTTAAAGAATCCAGCTTCATCTATAACAAGGGTTTTGAGTGGGAAAAGGAAGATGATATAAAATAAAAGATCTAACTAGGGCGATGTACTAAGATTTAGATGTAAGACATGATAGACCTATCCTATAGATGAGGTCTAAGGGCTTGTTAAGCAATTTTTTCTGTCTAAAATAATAATCACTAAAGAGAAAGACCCGAATAATTCATTTCATGACATAAAATAATTTGCATAGAGCTTTACTGAACAGAAAGAGTCGAAGACATGGTTCTAAATCATCATTCTATTCAGATCATTGAAGTTGCAAATAGACTATTTAGAAATAGCATAGTATAATGTTATGAATAGTTAAGAAATAGAAAGGCCAAATTACAAGGGCATAGTCTATGAGTCTTTATAGTTATTTAACAAAAAAGAGGCCTGGTGTCTCCCAAATTCATCTGTAGATATTCTGGACTAAAAATTAAAAATTTCCCTCCTTTTTCTATCTTTGTAAGAAGCTGGATATATAGCCAAGGGCATCCACCGCTTGAGACCTTGCAACAAGAATGATTTCTCATCAAAAATCATAATTCTTCCAGCAATGATTCATCAAAGTTTGTTGTAAAAGAAATATTCTTGAGCATGAACCTAGTCATTTGCTAGCTAGATGGATTCCCTGCAAATGATGGCAGTGGTCCCAGCCTACCCTGTGTACACAAGTTTCACCTCTTAGCACAAGAATTTAGAACACGCGGCATGGTATGGCAGCCTAACATTCGCCTCACTCCTCCCGTTCTATGTAGTTGCGCCGAAGGATTACATGGAAACATATCATAGTCTGTAGTTCCTCCTCCCCATCCTTTGATGAGAGCTTGTGATGGGAATAGATTTAGCAGAGTTCTTTTTTATCAGCACCACCTTAGGGGCCCACCCAATGCTTGTACGGGTGAAGGCTTTGTGGCAGGAAATCGAGGCCCGAAAGAGAGTTACATGGAAATAGGCTCAACATGCCTAATTTATTGACATGTGGGAGCAGGTTGGGGCTTGAAAGAGAAGGGAAGGGAAGCATTATTTTGGTGAGTGATTCGGTGACATGTGGCAGTGTATTGTGGAGACCGATGAAATATTTTTGTGGAGTTCATAAAAACAAATCATCGGGCATGGTCGGAAACCGAGCAAAACATCAAAATCAACCCAAAGGGAGCATGGGGGTATATAAATATCCACAGAACCCATCACTCCCCGAAGAGATTTATTTTTCATTGCCTATCAAAATTTTAAGGAAAAGAAAATATTTGAATTATCTCTTCACAATATTCCTCCATCTACCTCTTAAACTCTTGTCCTTGATGGAACTATGCTACAACCCAAATCAGACATGCCTAATGAGACAATACCAAAAACCTCCTCTATATCATCAAAGAGTCCTAGAGATCAAGATAGTAATTCCATCCTTCCTCCTCACATCAAACAAGTGTATAAAGCCAAGCAGAAAGTGGATTACCCACCTACGGTTCCTTCCATTTCTCCCCCTAGGAATGACAAGCAACCTATGGTTGACCAGCCCGCTCCTTCTTAGATGCAACTTTACAAAAGAATAAAAATAAATAAAGGAGCTAGGGAGTGTAGGCATCGTCATTCCGCTCTTTCTCACAAGTCATGTAATGAATAAAATGATAAAAATCATAATGCACATTTTCCAGAAGCAGTGCTTGATGACCCTCCTCCCCCAAAACTGCAACCTGATCCTATACCCACATTGCAACCAATATCACATGATTTAGCTAATATTTTCCTTCGCCCTCCTATTGTCATCAATCTAGATGATGATGATGAGGAGAATGCTAAAATAGATGAAGAAGTGCATAACACTTTAAACACATTATTTTCCTCTTCCATGAGCATACATGATAATTCTCCTCAAACGAGTATTGATCTGGATGCTAGTTCTGCAATTGTGGTTGTCCCTCTCACTAGTCTCCCTCTTGAATCTTACACTAAACAAGATTGGGAGGTGGATGACTTGCTCGATGGTTGACGAGAATTCTCCTTACTAGTCTCTTTCTTTTTCTTTTGTGTGTTTCTTTGTATGTACTATTTTTTTTTATGTTTTATCTCTTTCTAATATTCTTCTATTTATACCTTCCTTCTTCCATATGTCATGCACTCTTTTTATTTTTCTCTTTTTTCTTTTTGTCTTTGTCTTCCTTTTGGGGATGATGCAAGGCATTGACACTGCAATGTCTCCTTCATGTTGACCCAAAAGGCCTTTTTCTTTTTCTCCTTCTTTTTCTCTTTTCCTTCCTTTTGGGTATGATGCAAGGCATTGAGACCGCAATGTCTCCTTCATGTTGACTCAAAAAGGTTCTTTTTCTTTGTCTTTTCCTTTTTATTTTGTTGTCCTTTTGGGGATGATGCAAAGCATTGAGGCATCCTATGTCTCTTCCATGTTGACCCAAACTGACTCTTTCATTTTCTTTTTTTTTCGCTTTGTGTGTGTCCTTTTTCCAATTCTATGTATTTGGGGGAATGATGATAGTTTCACACTCTCTAAACAAACATAGCAGAAATGAACATACTGACCCCAAATCCATAGATCCCTTATGTGTTTGATGTTTTTCATTTTGGGGGCAACCCCCTTTTCTCTTTTATTTTTCCTTTTCTTTTACATGACACGGCCTCCCTTGGCAACACATGATTTGGCATAGGGCTTTCCAAGTAGGCTCTCATGTCCTTTTCTTTATTTTTTGCATTTTTTATTTCTCTACTTTAAAGTAATTGCTCACAAAATGGGGTGTAGCAATTCCTTTAAAGTGGGGGTATACATTGGCATTATTCATTTTGCATTTTCTTTTCTTTGCGCTTGGTTCCTAGTGCAGCCTTATTACTTCATATGATGTGTGTCTCTCTTTGTGGATGACATTGGGTGTAATATCCTTCATGAAAGTGACTTATCTTAGCATATTTCATTCCTCTCAGTGGCCTGATTGGATGCATTACATCCCCTAAGTTGTGAATTTTATATTCTTTGATTGGTCCTCTCTTGGAGATATTAAACACAATGTTCCCTAAGTTAAAGACCTCACATGAACTAAATAAGACTCCTTTTTCATTTTACATTTTGTATTTTTGCATTTTGCATATATGGCCACCTTGCATAACACAACTTGCATGCCTATGGTTCCTTCTTGCACTTGTTCATGAGCTCCAAGCATAAGAATATTTTCTTACCTCATAAAGCAGGAAACCTTGTCTTTTGTGGCACCTTATCAAAGTTTTTAGGAGGTATAACTTTGGTATGGTTGTGTGGGAAGCCCAACTAGCGGCATGAATTTCCCCATAGCCACCTTTGTGTGTGTGTGAATACATACCAACCATTTTTATGTCTCTCACCTTTTGGGCCTTCTCATCCAATGGACAACCAATAGCCTCATCACCCCAGAGTGAGTACACTTATTTTCAGACAAACAA
The DNA here is from genome assembly GCA_007115665.2 of Sequoiadendron giganteum. NCBI lineage: Eukaryota > Viridiplantae > Streptophyta > Pinopsida > Cupressales > Cupressaceae > Sequoiadendron > Sequoiadendron giganteum. The sequence continues at coordinate 245,452,539 of CM021108.1, forward strand.
CCTAGATCTTATCCACAACTAGCTGGACAAATGGTTGATGCTTGATCCAACTTTCCCTCTCTCTTAACTCTTTCACATCACTTTCTTGTGTGATCTTTTGTGCTTATTTTTTGTTTTCCATGGGACCTTGATCCTAGGGGCTTGATTATCCCTCTTGATTGAAGTCATCTCATCTTACTAGCATGAATACATTGGATCCCTCTCGATATGCATGACCTTGCTACTTTAGTGTGAGTTTGAAGCAACTTCCTCCTCTCACTAAAGTGGTGGCTAAATGTGTTGCCAAAAAGTATAGCCTTGATAAATTTTCACTCATTTTGGCCTTTTCCCTTTGATTTAGGTCTAGTTTTTCTTAGATATAATGTTGCAATGTTTCCAACACATTCACATTAGGTCTTGAATTCTTGTAAATAAAAAGAAACCTAACAAAGTCTTACAATGGTGTTGTGAAGTGTTGTAACACATTTCCTCAGTTTTCTGGGACTTTTCTACAATAATTCACCTAAATAACCATTTTCCAAGCCTTAGTCTAGAGTGTTGTAAGGTGTTGTAATTGACTCTCACAATTTTCTAGGATTTTCATTACTAATCAACCCTTTCTCATGACAAAATATGCCCTTAATGTACTTTTAGGCCCGACCTAAATGTGCTTCAAGAGACAAGCCCATTAAAAATTATTTATCACCTCTTAATTCTCGACCACCATTTGAATTTTCCAAGTGGATAGGTCACCACCTTGGGCAACCTAGTCCCTTTTGGCATAAAATTCAAAATTAAAACAATTTTCTAACGGGAAGTTGCCTCCAAAACCCTAAGGTCGGCCTATCATGTGTTATTTTTAGGTAATTAAGTCATATCTTGTATAAATAAGGTTTTTCATCCTCATTTCACCCCCCTTACACATTTCATCTTCACAAGAAATCAAGCATTTTATCTTCTCAAGAAAGAATCAAGCATTCAAGCACTAAGCATTTTAGACATCATCCATTGGAGTTGGTTCTTGCATATCTCCAAACTTCTTCAACGAGGGTTTGGTGAGTGTTTACATTTACTTGTTATTCAATCATCTTTCCTTTTACATTTCATTTCATCATTTGAGTTTGATTAAAAGCATGGGGTTTGACTAAGCCAAACCCCTACTCTCTAATGCTAACCTTTTTCTCCTCTTTGCATGTGTTCTCTAAAGGTTTTTATGCAGATTATTCAAAGAGTAAACTCTTAATAAGGTGTCATCATTCCATCCACATCAACCAAGTCAAAAAACCCTAAGAAGGATCCAAAAGATAACTTGTAGGTTATGTTTTGAAGATTTGGACACGAGTCTCTATCAGAAACAAAATTACAAGTGGGTACCCATAGATTCCAACCTCGAAACTCTTGAAAGCTCCAAGAGGACAAGGTTTCCATCATTGGTGAATTAGTCCCTATCCCAGCCCTGAAAAGTGGTTACTATGTTTTTGGATACCTTTTTTGCAAAAAATAGCTTTGGCAAAGTTTCCCTGCAAGAGGACTAGGTCACCCATTCTCGCATAAGTGTCCCAGTGAACCTTTTTAGAAAATTCCGAAAGATTCCAAGGCTCCTCTTTATCAACTTATAGTTTCTAGGTGCACCATTTCTATCTTTTCTAGTTTCTTTCTAGATTGCAAGAATTTTAGGCCATTCTAGTTTAGTTTACATAGTGTTACATTACTTTAGTTTACATTTCATAGTTAGTTCATTTCATTACATTGCGGCAATTAGAAACAATCTATCACACACAACACACCCTCACACAACCCTTATCTTTTTGAATGAACTCACCAAGAACATATCCTTAGCACAAAAGGGAGTTATTTCTCAACCAAGCCCCTAGTTGGAAAACCCTAGGGGCCTATTGGGGAATCCTCTTTCCCTAAGAGAATATATTTTTGGTGGTTTAGAGAGGAAAATTGCAAAAATTGTCAAAGTTGTAAAGAAAGTTGTCAAATCACGAAAATAGAGCTATAGGATTTGTTTATGTCTTTTTAACAATCTCTGACTAGAACTTGGAACTGCAAATTGAGAGGAACTGAACCTAGAAACCGATTTTCCAGAGACCTAGCCAAGATAGCTAGGACCCATTCACCATAAGGTGAATGAGTCCTCAATGAGGTTTGGAAAAATACTTTTGGTGAAAGGTACACAACATTTGACCCTCTTAAAACATTCCTTTTGACTTCTACTTTAGTTGAATTTAATTTATGTTACTCATTTGCACATTATAACACACATATTGAATGAAATATAGAGAAATTGGGTTCATCATTATTTTTCATTTTGGTGAACCTACCTCTATTTTCCTTTATTTCGCATAATGATGCACAATCATCTTCACTAAGTTCCTCCATGTTTTAGTTGTTTCACTCCATTTATTCTATAACCTCCCCTGCTTCGTTTTCTAGGAACTCCTTTGGCTATGGGTTGCACCTTGCTATTGTTGTGAGCTATAGTCTACCCCCTCTTACCACAAAGCGTTAGTTCACAAAACATACACACAATACTAGCAATCATAGCTAAACATAGATATCCATTATAATTCATATATATCCACACATAAATTATCCAATAACCATCACATTATAACAATATTTCCATATACTTTAAATTAGCTTCAAGGTTGCATAATAAGCATAAAAGATAACATACTATAGGAATATGTATAAAATAATTTTTTGATAATGTCAATGAACATGCATAAAAACATAAGAAAAATATCTAATGATTCGAATCATCATTCCCCCAACTACCCATTTACTTGTCCTGAAGAAAATTAACTAATGTTTGAGATTGTATTGCAAAGTGATTTCCTTGAGGAGATTGATAGCATCCACTCCTTTACCCTCTTTCAAATAAAATCCTCTATAACATGCAAGTTTGTTCATTCTCATAACCTCTACTCTCTCACATTCCGCATTCTTCTCGCTTCTCTAGTGTGGTATCAGGTATAGGAGCATTGGTGGCTAGTATGTAAGTGACACCCATTCAATTCCTTTGTCTCTTGCAATATCCATATCCCTACATGTTCTTTCAACAATGGCCATAAAATTGTAAATGAAGTGGGGCTCCTTTCTGTGTAACTCAGGAGTTAAACTATCCCATCTTTCTTGCACAAATTTGTAGGAATGATGGAGGAGTCCAACAGTCAATATCAGAATTCTTCTATAATCCTACATTCTCAAGTTCATGATTTTCCTTCCTACACTTCTATGGTCTAAGAGTTGTAACCATTTTTCTAGGATCACCTCAAGAGTTCTAGATTATTTTCTAATTGGGGGAGTAGCTGATTTCTCTCTCTCCATATACTCTTGCATGATTCCACCCCTAAAATTTTCATTTCTGAAATAGGATGCTAGTGATGGAGCATCAAATTGTTTTCTTTGAATTCCATTATTATCTTGCCTCTGTACTGGTCTAAGATGCTATTCGGAAGAAACCTAGGGTTGGGGGGTTTTATTTTTTCCTTCATAAAAATCCTAATGGTCTACCTAATACCTTGGGTAGGACCTATTTCACCATTACCTTTTTGAAGGAGGTTTTAAAATGACTTATGTCCCATGGAATCGTCTACGACGGACCCCTTTTAATAAATAGTGTTAAATATTTTGCCTAGATTTATTATCTCCTAAGTTTAGGTTGGCCTATGCCCCATTTTTAAGAACAACATTAAGCCATCATTTATCATTGACCTAGGCAATGTCCCCTTGTCCCTTTAATAATTATTTTATATTTTGCAGGGAACATTTTTTAGTGACCGTCGAGCATCCAACAGTTGATCCTAATCGTTCCTCGTGATCTTGTGATGGCTTCACCACTGAGTTTCAACTGATTGTGATATCACGGGTGGGCACCACGTGTCCAAGATGTCGATGCTGAAAAGGATTAACAAAGTGTTTTATTTATGTGTCAGGTTTTAATATATTATATAGTGGATTACTAAAACAGCTGCAAGATGCAAATGCTCAAGATCAACGGTGGTGTTATAATCTTAATGAAAATTTTCCCAATGATTATGTTCAGTATTGGTGACTACTGTGAATGAACATGATTGCTGATGGTGGTGATCAATGGTTTCCCGCCATCGCATGATACAAAGATGCAGGATGTTTAGTGATTACGATATCATGGGTGGATGCCAAGTGTACTCCTTTGGCATTGCATGCTATGGTGGCCCCTGAATGCTAAGATGGAGATTACATCGGCCTTTTTGAAGGTGGTTGTTCAATGATCTGATGAAGGTAAATGATCGACGGTTAAAATTTAAATTCACATCAAATGCGATTGGAGCCATTGGCATGGCATGCAAGTGAGCTTTAATGGAGGATAAGATGTTTATTGGCTCAATTCAATCGAAATAAAGTGTTTTCCTTCATTCTATTTTACTACAAAGCATTTAGGTATTTTGAAAGCAGTTGCATGGCCAGCGATGAGTTTTCGAGCAATCATAGCGAGAGTTTAGTCTTCTGCAAAGCATAATCTCGTGAGGTGTTCTCTGTATTGTTTTAGTTATTATAGTTGTGGTTTTGTGAAGGATTGTAGTGTGCTGGTCAAGGGGTTTGTTGATTATTGTCGTAGGGTTATTGGTTTGGTTAAATTGTGGGAAATTGCAAGGTTTCACTGTAATTTCTTTTTCTGGGTAGCCCTAGCTTGTTCAAGAATTTAAATTATTTAAAGAAGCCCTAGTTCAGTTGAGATGGCACCACCAAAGCAGCATTCCGACCATATTGATTATTTACAGAGGAATTTGTATGATGATTTTCTGGATCAACTCCCATTATCAACAAATTATAGGAAGAGGGGTTTAGTTTTGATGACTGGAAGAACACTAGGTGAAGGACTAGTGTGCAAGAGTTACAACATTGCAGATGCTAGGGTTCCTATGACTGGTTTGGAAATGTTTGGCTTGTGGTAGGGACAGCGAAACTTACCTCACCCCTTTTATAACAGCTGGAGATACAACATGGGGAAGCTAGTAGTGCCAAATGTGTTCCTTGATGTGGACCTACTTAGAGTGGTGGCAACACGATATGACCCTATTACAAGAATAATAAGGGATAATGATGGTGGGATTTTGTTAATTATAAGCACAGATGAAATTCAATAGGTGTTTGATTTGAGTGAATCTAGCTCAATTTTGGTTCCAGTTGATCTTGAGGAGATGAAGTAGGAGTATGTAAGATTGAAGCCTTTTTTCAGATTGAAGCTGCTTCCTCCTCATCTGGCTTGGACAGGCAGTTCAACAATTCATATCAACCCAAGTGATCAGGAGCCTTTCAGGCTGAGTTTGTTTGCCAGTCACTTTTTGGCTACATTTTATTCACTATGCCAGATTTTGGGATTCTTCTCTAATACTATAATGCCAATTGTGTACATGTTCATGGGGGACCAAATTCAACATCCCAATTTCTCTGCAGTGTATGAATTTGCATCTTTCTTGGTAGAAAAGATACATGAGGGATTTTTGAAGTTGCAAGTGGGGGATAATGGCACTCCTTTCTTTTGGTATTCCCTTTTAATGCATGTGTTCTTGTATAAGAATGTCGACTTCTCACAAAATATGGAGTTGAGGCAAGATGTAAATAGAGAAAGATTACCAGTACAGGTTTGGAGTGTTGATTTATCATACAATAGGGGAGGTGCCAGTTTTGTGCAATTTGACAATTTATTTTCCTCCAGACTCAGGACTCAATTCATTGTGAATGTGCCTAGAGTCGTCGAGGACCTACATGACTTTCTTAGACCAAGGGTAAGGAAGCCTGATTTGAAAATTTTCCACAATTGGGGTGACATCATCTTGTACCTCATAAGTACTTTTCTAAGAGTATATGGTTTCCAGGGAGCCCCACATATCCTCCCATTTAATGTACCATCAAGAATTGGGTTTTCTGCGGTCATGTTGCAAATAGGTTATATCCATGAGGACAACCTGATAGGAAGGGGAAAAGGAACTTGGTTCCCTGAGTACACTATTGTATCTGATTTTATTATTTCCAAGGGAGGATGAGTCCACTTTGGAAGATATTTTGATGAATTTCATTTGAGGAGTGGTCGAAGGAGGCAGCATGACCCTGAGGGTTTCTTTGCCTTGTTTAGGAAACAAATTAAAGGTGGCAGGTTTGTACATGAGTTCAATTTTCTTGGGGACCTAATCAAGAATGGATTTGATTTGAATAGATAGGAATTGAATAAGGAAAAATGGATTGCATATGAGAAACTATTGGCTATGGTGCATAAAATGGATCCAAAGTATGATCCATTAATGGATTTCATTTCATTCCACAAGCGAATTGACTTCTTGATGGATAATTTCAAGGAAATCATTGGCACCTTGATGACCAAGAAGGTCAATTTGGAATTGGATTTCGGTATACAAAGACCAGAGGTGAGGTCTGAAGAAACAAGGCCAACTTATCAACCCTTAGTGAATCGACCTCTTTACAAGAGAAAGAGGAATGATAGTAGTGATGAGGAGGAGGGGGATAATAAGGGAAAAAAGATAATGAAGACATCATCACAGCCATGTCCAAAGATTAGAGCACCTAGAGGAATAAATATTATTGATTTGGATTCACTACTGAAGAGTGATCCTGCATTACTACCATCATAGCCAAGCCCTAAAAGGCAGAGAGTTGAGAAAGCACAAGAGACTCTGACGAATGAGATAATTGTTATAGATCAAGACATGAAGATTGGTATTCCTTCCCCTCCTAGATTAACACAGTTGGTGCTATCTAATATGGATGAGAAAGGACAATGTGTACAAGATGCAAGAATCAAAGATTGCAAGGCATTCTTGGATGATGATGCATTTTTGAAAACTTCAGTATTCTTGCAACTGGTGTGGAGGATGAAGTTAGAAGAATACCAAGACAAATTAAATAAGAGGAGAGAATCAAGGCCTGATAGGTCTGAGCAGGAGAATGATGATGAGGTGAAGGCCAAAATCATGGAATAATTCAAAAGAATCACTCCTGAGGAAAGAAGGAAAACTAGTGAGTCAGGCTAGTGTCCTAATTTATCTAGAATGAGACATAGTTGATGCAGTAGCATTCAATGATATTTTACAATCCAAGCATCCCATATAGAACAGCGAGGAAGAGGGTAAGGCAACTCTGCAAGACTCTGCCTTTAGTGAGGAATATGAAACTCTGGAAATTTGGGCATTGGCGCCCCAGGGTAGAAAGCCAAATGTGACTGATATTAGCCCAAACCTAACGGGAGGGTTATTAATCAAGAGAGCTTCTGAAACTTCAGCTACAGAAGCTACAATCCTAACTCTAAATGTGTCCAAATTGGCCCAAAAGATAGCTAAAAGGGAAGAAGTTGAAAAGAGGAGTTTGATGGAGAAATATAACATCATAATTGGATAATATAGTAGGATGTAGCAAAGGAATGTTGAGCTGCAGTATGAGGTAGATAGGCTGAAATATAGGCAAGTGGGGGATTCTTCTAGTACTCCTGGTATCTTGACCTTACCTTCTACATCAGGGTGAGTACCTCCAACTTCTCCAACTGTTTTAACTCTGGGATCCCCCATCCAAACTCCTAATCGTAGTTCTACATTAGGGCTAGTTGAAGAAGAGGTTGAATATTATGTGGATCCCACTAAGAAGCAGATGTTGAATAAGATCACATAATTATAGGCTTCTTTAAAAGCAAGTGAGGAGGGAGCAGTTGCCAAAAAAAATGAGGTTTTTGATATAGTTTTGAGGCGCCTGAATGAGAAGGTTGATGGTAGATTACCATGGATATATTCTTTATATTCTTTATTCTTGGATGAAATAAGAAATATTAATAGGGATCAGGAAATAGTTTTACCCTTGGCTGAGAATTGGATCCCTAGGGCCAATGATCTGGATATTATGTATAAGGCCTCTAGATTTGATGCAAATAATAGGCCCCAATCATTGAGGCCTACTTAAGTTTTTTTGAAATCACTGAAGGTTTTTCAGGCCTTGCCAGATGATTTGAGTAGGAGGATTAAGGAACTCGTAAAGAGTTTTGATGATTGGAGTGATACATTTTTTCTAGATATAATTGATGCACAAGGAAATATTAAATCATTGCAACAGTGGTACAATAGAGCAGATGAAGTCATCAACGCACAAATCAAGTTGATTTGTGATGATTCAGACTATGATTTGTTGGTAAGTAGCATGGATAAGATAATTAACACCAACACATTTTTGGAGTCTTTTGAAAGAGAGGCCAATCAGCTAGCAGTGAAATACACACCTTACAATACTAAGGTGAATGAGGTGGTGAATTTTGATTGGCCAACAGATGAAGAATATCATATATGGGTGGATAAATATTTAACCAAGGAGGAGTAAGACAATCTCTATTACCGGTAGTTAATAGCTCAATGGTTATGGTTATAACAGATTTTGGTTTTGTTTCAATGGCAGTTTTTGGCGCAGGTTTTGAGGTTTGGCCAATGCAACAACTATTATTTAATGAGCAGGATAAACAAGAATATTATCAAGGGACTTGGTGGTTGGAATCATTTTTGTGAAATATCATAGAGCGGTCCAATTGATCGGTGACATGCGTATTTCTGGCCCGATGCTTGTTTTCTCCTTCATTCTCTATAAGAAGGATTTCAAGGCCAAAAATATGAGTTAGCAAGTTAGATATTTTTTAGGTCAAGTCTAAGCATAGTTGAAGAGCAAGTTGTAAAGCTTGTTGATTTAGTTTAAATGCAATTTAGGTTTTTGTGTCATTCTGTAGTAGAGTTTTGGATTTATGAGGGTTTGATGTTTCATGATAGTACTAGCATCTGAATTAGAATGATTCATTTCAAGCTCATGTCTCTCCCTTGTATAAGCATATCATAATATTGAATAATATAATCAAGGGTTATTGCATTTATCTCATTGTTGTGGTGTGTATGATTCTCATTTTGGCTTTAATTCAAAGAATTAATTAAAATGCTTAAATGGAGTTGTAGATGGATATGTTTATGAAGGGATTTGTAAAGAAGTATTCGGTTAGGATATAAATGGATGGTATTGTAAGGCAATATTGTTAGAGATCTTATATGTTATGTGTTTCAATTTGTCACGGATCTTTAAATGCTTGTGAATTTGACTCCCCAATGGTATATGGCACTAGTCTAAATTGTATTTGCTTGTCTTTTCTTAGAGATTGCTACAAATTGCAAACCAATGACTATCTTAAGTTGTGAAGTATTGTTATAATCATCTCATGCTCCAAGTAGTTGATACTGTTGATGAAAAGCCAATTCTATTCGGTATTATCCTATTATGTTGGGCTATTAAATGAGATTATATGTTATTGTTAATGATTGTTTATAAGTTTGGTGCTGAGATTATAAACACATTAAGGGGATCACCCTCTTGGGTCTTGCAGAGCCCGAAGTGTAGGAGGTTTTAGTTAAAATCCTCGTCAATTGGTCCAGGTCCTTCGAGCTACCCTTGATTAGAATTGGCAATTCTATAGGTAGAATTGAAGATCAACCTAGTTACAGTAAAAACAACCAACAAAATGGCGACTCTGTTGGGGACTTAGTTTGAATATTTCTTGTCAATGGGCCAGTTATCCATTTTTCATAGATTTATCATAGCATTTATGTGATTTGAAGGTCGATCCCATGGTTTTTGTGTTTTGTTTATCCATTTCTTCGGTTGTTCAAATGGTTTGCATTATCTCGTGAAGTATTCTTTGTACATTGTCAGTACAAGAAGTTCTAAAGGTCTTTTAAAATTCCACCAAGTGTTTTTGAATAGTTGGTATTCCCAAGATAATTGGGTGGTGACTCTGAGGTCTCTGCACTAGTGTGCATTTTATTTGAAAGTTTAATACCAATTAAAAGATCTTTGGACAATCATGGAGAATGAAGAACACCAGGTCATTCATGAAAAATCACCCAGAAAAAATACTGGAGGATGAACTTCGTAAGATGAAGAAGAAGGACTAGATAAAGAAGAAACCAGAATCCAGTAGTGTTGCTCTCGTGTCATAGATTCTTGTACACCAAGGTACAATTAAGCCTTTACATCCTATCCCTGAGACTTTTGAGCAAGTGTCTAGACATTCAGAGTCATATAGTTATGGATTTTTTGATGCATTATTTAATACACCTGTTCAAGAGGATGTAGCATGTCATAATAATGGGCCTGTTAGTGTCCAATATGCTGCAAAAAGAAGAATTAGGAGTAGAAGTCGAAGCCATCTCAGAGAATCCACCAGTGATGTTCCTCCTCCTCTTGCTGAAGATGATGGAACTCCTTTATTATCTAGGCATGAAGAAGTAAACCTGATAGACCTAAGTGATACATCAAGTTCCAAAATGACCTTGCCTAAACCTGATGATGTTTTTGGAGATATTGATTCTTTAAGATGAGAGATTCAAAAGCAAGATGAGCTTAGGATAAAAAAGGACAAGGAGAAGGAAACAAAACTGATGCATGTTGTAATTGAGAGGGATAGACTAATTAGACAATTGGCAACAATGAAACTCTTGAACCAAAGTAGACCTGAGCCAGAAGAGGAAGGTCTTGTTGTACAGGAAATTGTTGGTAAAGGGGAAAAGCCAGTGTCTAAAGTGAGTCCTGTAGGTCAGTCTGATGTCCAACCAAAGCCTATAGACCCAAAACCCTGTTAAGCCCAAACCAAGTAATCCAGACCCTAAACCTATTTTGGACAAGGGAAAACAAAAGGCTGAAGGGATTAAGATAAATGAGAGGGTGGCTTCTCACCATCCTAAACAAGATCCCCTTCCACATGTGTCATCACAAGTAGAGACTACCTTGGAAAAGGTTATGAGGGAAGGGGAAGCTCTAGCAAAAGAGCTAGAGAGGACTGAAATTGAGGGTGCAAATGCAGAAAAGAGAAGGAAAATAAGTTTTCTAAGAATTTCGAGTGTGGAAGAAGTTACACAAGCTACAAATTCATCAATTCCCCAAGATGTTTTGAAAAATGATCCTAAAACTGGTTTGGAAAATACCACAAATAATTCTGGCCAAAAGGTTCATTCAACCAAATTTGTAAATCTACATGAATATGGTCCTAAACCTAAGAATACATGGTCTGGTGATTACTCTCAAAAGATTGATGGACTATTTCAAAGGAGACCTATACAATTGGAAAGGTATAGGAAATTGTTTTTTGATGGTATTATAGGTTACCCGAATCCCATCCCTGATGAGCTAAGAGAAAAGATGAATAAGTTTACTGGGAACAATGCTTTTTCAGCAGAGGAACATTTGAAAGCCTTCATGGATATGTTAAATGATTATGAGGTAGAACATGAAGATGTAGTAATGAAGTTGTTTGTCCAATCTTTGATAGAAGATGCAAGGGATTGGTATAGAGGTCTACCAAATGCTAGTATTGGTTCATGGGAAGAATTTGAAAAATGCTTCAAAGAACAATATGGTGATAAGACTAATGCTAGTTTCATGCTAAATGTATTCAACAACATCAAGAAGTCAGTGAATGAGCCTGTGACAAAATTTAACCTTAGATTTCAAAAGACAATGTATAAATTGTTTCAGGTTCTGAGGCTTGATGAAAATGTTTGTTTAACTACCTATTTTAATGCTTGTTATGCTAAAATGGCATATCTCCTTAGAGATAAGGACCCTCAGACCATGAGGGATGCTTTCAGAGCAGCTATTAATATTCAAAGTAATAGGAAAGCCTCTGGAAAATATGGTAGGATTGAGGAACCTACTCTTTTGAAAAATCCTAGGGATAAAACTGAGGTCTCTACTGTAAGCCCTAAGGACGATGAGAAATGGGATAAGGTCCCCAGCACTTTGAAGGACATAAAGTATATTGTTCCTAAGAAAGAGAAAGGTCTTGGAAATGATAAGAAATAGTATAATAAAAATAATAGACCTCCTAGACTGAAAAATTATCCTTATAATACAAATTGGAAGGATGGAAAACCATACTACCGATCTAGAAGCCTAAAATTGATCAGCAGACACCATATCCTTTGCAAAATCATTCTATAAATTTGGTACAAGATAGACCATGGTGTGAGGTGTGTGAACATCCACATGATCAGAATTATTATGGTATTTCCCAGTTGCTTGTGACTAAAGAAAAAGAAGAGGATGCTCATGAGCAGAATCCTAATTTTGAGTAGAATGATGTAAATGTTTATATGGCCCGGTCATATATTGATGAAGTTGAATGTTCTTCTGATGAGGAATTGCAAGAACCTAATGTGAATAATCAATGACAAAGAAGTGAAATGTATCATCAATAAGTCATTTCTGATGAGGAGGGTGAGTTTGACCATCATGCCTAGAATATGGAGTAGGTTGAAGATTCAATGTTTCTAAGGAGACCATCAGAAGATGAGATTACTCGGTTGACTGAAGAGATGGCTGCTTAGATGAGAAGTACACTTTAGCTAAGAAATAGAACTGTGGGTGGCGAGCAGGGTAAACCTACTGGCCATTTTATTAAAGAACAGAAAGATAAAAACAAGGATGTTAAAGTAGATAGCTAAAATGATGTTGTCAAAATCAAGGAGGTCAAGAATGACAAGATATGGGCAAAAAGGACTGAATCCCAAAGCCTCATGAAGATGTTACTCCTTTATTGGTAAAGACCAAAGTGATTACCAAGTCGGATAAATCTGCTCTAGAAGAGAAGAAAAAGAAACTTGAAGGAAATTAGCAACTAGAGAAGAAAGAAAATAATGAAGGTATGCTTCGTGACCTGCCTAAATACACACCCTTAGACATATTTCAAGTATTGTCCCAGGTTTAAGTTACTGTGCCCTTGCTGGAAATGATGAGAATAGCTAAGCATAAGGAAAAAAGAATAGCCTTGATTATAGGAGTTGCTAGTAGTAAAATTGAACAAGGAAATTGTAAAGAAGCAAAGGACAAAGAAGAAATAAAAGAGAGGGAAGTGGAGGGAATTGTGACACAAATTCCCCCTGTATATCTAGGGAATTCCATCAATATGTGCCTTGAGAATATAACCCATTTTTTCTTGAGTGTTGATATAAATGGGAAGACTCTGAGAAATTGTATGATAGACTCAGGGGCATAAAATAATGTTATGCTAGTCAAGATCATGGAAGCAATGGGCTTAATAGTAGACACTACTCAAGGTAAATTTTATGCAATAGATTCAAGAGAAGTGCCAGTCATTGGGACTATTAAATAATTGCCTTATAAATTGACCCAATACCCTGAGAAGCTTTTGGCCATGACTGTTTTAGTTGCAGATATCCCACCTCATTTTGGGATGGTTTTGTCAAGGAAGTGGAGTGCATCAATGGGAGGTAACATGCAATGTGATTTATCATTTGCTACCTTCTACATTGATGGGAAATATGTCAAGATTGAAAGAGAGTCTAAAGTGCCTCATATGATTGAGCATGATCCTACTGATAATTTGACATGTTTTACTGACAGTGGCATAAATGAATTTAGGGTTGAGGAATACCCTAGTAATTGTGATAAACCCATTGCACCAATTGATACAGAAGTAAAACATTTGTCAGAGTCTAATGACTTGTGGACTATTTATTTTGATGGTGCGAGTTCAAAGGAAGGATTTGGTGCAAGTGTGTTGTTAAAGTCTCTGAGTGGAAATACATTCAGGTTCTCCTTCACTCTGATATTTGAATGCACCAACGATGTGCACGAATATGAAGCCCTGTTATTAGGGTTAAGATTGGCTCAAAAACATGGGATCAAGCAGGTCAAAGTAATTGGAGATTCTGACCTTTCGATTTCCCAAGTCAGGTCTAGATATGTGTCAAAGAATAAAAGGATGAAACAATATAGAAATGTTTTTTGGGATGAATTGGAGAACTTTGATTCTTTTGGTATAAATTGGATGGAGAGAGGCCACAGTAAGGTGTCAAATTTGCTAGAAAATATTGCATTGAAACTAGATGACATGACTTATGCTGGAATTTCAAAGGTTGAAGTGCAAACCAAACCTTTTTTTCCTGATAATATCAAAAAATAACAAGTTTTTGACAGTGATGATGATATATTGAGATTCTTAAATTGTGTGGATGAGTATGAAAGTCAAGAAATTGACTTTGGAGCTTTTGTTGAAAAAATTGATGGTAAGGATACTGTGAATGGGAATGAAGTTATTTAGTTAAAGACCAATACAATTCCTAAAGGTTTAGTTGTTCTTGAAAGAGTGTTTGACAACCAAGATAGGACAAAGGCTAATTTTGCTACTTCCCATCCTGATGACTTGGAGGAAATAAACCTTGGAATAGAGGCATCACCGAAAAAGGTGTATATTGGAAAGAAATTATCACCAAAGTGAGAAGGATGTTAATTGATTTATTTAGGAAATTCAAACATGTGTTTGCTTGGTCTTATGATGATCTCAAGGCTTATAGGGAGGATTTATTTCAACATGAAATTCCTTTGAGTGATGGTGCTAAGCCATTTAGGAAAAATAAAAGACCTATTAATCCTACCTTAGCCCCAAAAATTCAAGAACTAATGAGGTTAAGAGATGTAGGGATCATCAAACCAATTAGATATTCATCTTCGGTATGAAATTTTGTGCCTGTGAGAAAGAAAAATGGAGACATCAGGTTATGTGTGGATTTCAAAAATTTGAATGTGTCTTCATTGAAGGATAACTACCCATTACCAAAAATGGAAGCCATGTTGCAAAGAGTGATAGGCTGTGAGCTAATGCCTATGATGGATGGCTTTTCAAGCTATAACCAAGTCATGGTTAAGGAGTATGAACAGTTTAAGACAACTTTCTCTACACCTTGGGGAACTTATGTATATGTGAGAATGCCTTTTGGTCTAACAAATGCAAGGGCTACTTTCCAGAGAGCCATGGATGTGGCATTCTTAGATTTCATTAACTTGTTTTTGGTGATTTATTAGGATGATCTAACAACATATTCCAAGAAAGAAGATGACCATTGTGAACATCTAGAGAAATTATTCAGTAGGGTATTAAAATATGGTATTTCCTTAAATCCAAAGAAGTGTGCTTTTGGAGTCAAGGAAGGAATTTTTTTGGGACATATTGTTTCTAAGGATGGGGTCAAAATTGATCCAAAAAGGGTAATTGCAATAGATAAGGTCCCACAACCTTGAAATGTCAAGGGAATACAATCTTTCTTTGGATAGATTAATTTCAAAGGAGATTCATAGCAAATTTTGCTAAGATAGTTTGCCCTATTTCTAAGATGCTTAAGAAAGGGGCCAAGGTTGAATGGGAAGAAGAGTCAATACAGGATTTTTAGGCCATTAAGAAAGCTATAAAGGAAGCTCCTATTAAGAACCCCTGATTTTTCCAAACCTTTGCAGATTTTCTCATTTGCTTCATTCCACACAATCGCAGCTGTGTTGTTACAAAAGAATTCTGAGGGTTTTGATTAGCCTATATCCTTTTTAGCAAGTCCTTGCAGGCTGCAGAAATAAAATATGACATAAATGAAAAATAGGCATATGCATTAGTAAAGGCAGTAAAAGCTTTCAAGACATTTGATGGGAGCTATTGTAGTTGCCTATGTACCCAGTGTTGTTGTGAAGGACATTTTTACACAGCAGGAAGTGCCAGGAAGAAGATGTAGATGGATCAATAGGATCCAAGAATTCAACATTGAAATCTAGATTACCAAGCTTGTGAGAGCACAAGGATTGGCCAAGCTTATGGCCCAAAGTAATCTAGAAGTAAATCAGATAAATTTTCTTGAAGAAGAAAATAGATCACACATATGTGACATGGAACATTCTGATTGGTGCAAAGGTGTGATCTATTATTTACAATGGATGAAATGTCGTAATAATTTAAATGAAAATGAAAAGAGGACATTGAAGTTACATGCTATCAAATATTTTATCATAGCAGGAAAGATCTGGTGGAGAAATGGAGAAGGTGTTATGTTGAAATGTGTGGACGAAGATCAAGAACAAGAAATCTTAAATGAAATGCATAGTGGAGTTTGTGGAGGGAATTATATGGCCAAAACAACTGCACACAAGGTGATGAGGGCTGGATTTTTGTGGCCTACTATTTTTAAGGATGCACACCAATTGATGAAGACATGTGATGCTTGTCAACGTTTCTCTGGTAAGTTGAAATTCTCTTGTAACTTACCTTTAAAACCAGTTGCAGTGCAATCTCCATTCCAACAATGGGCTTTTGATTTTATAGGAGAGGTAGCATGTAAGTCAAGTGGAGGCCATTCATGGATATTGGTGGCCACTGATTACTTTACCAAGTGGGTGGAAGCAATTCCAACAAAGAAAGCAACTAGTAAGGTGGTAATTGATTTCTTAATGAGTAACATAGTGACTAGATTTGGATGTCTAGAGAGGATTGTGTCAAAAAATGCAATATGTTTCAGGTCTAAATAAGACATGGAGTTCTATGAGAAGCATGGAATCCAAGTCTCTTACTCATCACCTTACCACCCACAGGGAAATGGACAAGTAGAATCAAGCAATAAAAGCTTTATGAAGATTATAAAATGAATCCTAGATCAAAATAAGAAGGCATGGGATTCTAAATTGAGATTAGTAGTCTGGGCAGATAGGGTGACTGTGAAGAAATCAATAGGTTGTGCCCCATTTGACTTAGTGTATGGGATAAGTGCAAGGTTGCCCCAGAATAATCTGACGGAGATGTATAAGTTTGTCCAGATGTATGATGATGAAATAGAAGATGAAATGCATTTAAGAGTGGAAGCTCTCATAGAATTGGATGAGCCTAGGAGGGAAGCTCAAATGAAAAATGCCAAATTGCAGTTACAAGTAAAAAAAAATTATGAAAAAAGGACAACTGCAAGGAGTTTCCAAGATGGAGATATGGTCTTGATGTGGAATGCTAGGTTGGAAGATAAAGGAAAACATGGTAAATTTGATACAATTTGGTTGGGGGGAAGATTCATATTTCCTCCAAGAAATGATAGGTGATATTCTTGAATTGCCAGTTCATGGACAATTCTTGAAGTTATACTTCAGTTGAAGTATTGTTTTCTATGAACAGTAGCTTAGGTTTGTACATATGTTAGTTGTAGGTTTCTTTCTTGTTTGATTGTTTTGTCTAGACAATCCTGTTTGGTTGTCTTTGCAACTAGTCTTCTCTACCTGAGTTTTTGTTATTCTCACTTCCTTCTAGTGGAATGAACGTTGCCAACTGGATCCACTGATGGAGCTTCAATTTTTTTTCTTTGAATTCCATTATTATCTTGCCTTTGTACTGGTTTGCCATGCTATTCAGAAGAAGCCTACGATTGGGGGGTTTTTTTTTTGCCTTCATAAAAACCCTAATGTTCTACCTAATACCTTGGGTAGGACCTATTTCACCATTACCTTTTTGAAGGAGGTTTTAAAATGACTTATGTCCCATGGACTTGTCTAGGCTAGGTCCCTTTTAATAAACAGTGTTGTATATTTTGACTAACTTTATTATCTCCTAAGTTTAGGTTGGCCCATGCCCCATTTTTAAGAACAACATTAAGCCATCGTTTGTCATCGACCAAGGCGATGTCCCCTTGTCCATTTAATAATTGTTTTATATTTTGTAGGGAACATTTTTTAGTTACCGTCAATCATCCAACAATTGATCCTAACCATTCCCCATGATCCTGTGATGGATTCACCACTGAGTTTCAACCAATTGTGATATCACGGGCAGGCGCCACTTGTCCTAGCTGCCGGTGCCGAAAAGGATTAACAAAGTGTTCTATTGATGTGTCGGGTTTTAATACATTATATAGTGGGTTACTAAAATAGCTATGAGATGCACGTGCTCAAGATTGATGGTGGTGTTATAATCTTGATGAAAATTTTCTCGATGGTTATTGTAAGTGTGGAATGAGGTAAATAACATAAATACATTTCTTAATATGACATTATATCAAAGATGACTCAATTGAACTAAATCAAAAAAAGTGATCAAATGAAAGCATCCTATTGCTCTCTATCTCCAAAGATTTATTAAATCTAAATTGCTCTCAGATTCTGTAAGCATATAAGACTGTTAAAATGACTATCTGAAGAATGAGATGATGATAATATAACACTAAATGATAAATCAATTAAACTAGCATGATATTGAGGTGAAACAGATAATTGCAGCTCCAAGAAGCAGCCATTGATGTGAAGCTTGATTGTTGAATTTCCTGATACTTGATGCCTGGATTCCTGCAGAGTAAGGGTGCAAAAGCTTGATTATCTGGATCCTTTTCTTGGTTCAATGAGGCTTTATTTATAGATTTCCTGGCTATAGAAATGCACAGGGAAAGCTTTGAGAGGCTTGGATTCAATCTGGGGGATTGAATGGTGAGATATGGAGGAGATTGAGAGAAAGATGGAGATTGTCTCTACCCATGAAAACACTAGGCAAGAGAAGAGGAAGGATTGATGGAAGAGGATTGAGAGATCAAATTCCAAATTTGTCTCGAATTTGTCTCCAAAACTTCCCGTGAAGTTTCAAAACATTAATTGTGACAAATTTAGACATAGATTAGACATAGGAAATATAATTCATTTTTGAGGAAATGTACATTGGAATATTCCTTTATGCTTAATTCAAATATTTTGATTTATTTAAATTAGAAAAGGGAGATAAATAATTCAGTAAAACAAACAATAGGATAGTCATTTATTAAATTAATCAGAGGAATATGGTAATTAATAAATAAAGTGTTTTGTCTTTATTTAATTAATTCGAGAATGATGTGATAGATTGAAATAGGGATTTGATAATTAAATCAAACAAAGTATTTAATTTTGTTTATTTAATTAAGATGAATTTCAAAGTGAACTATATTAAATAAATATTTCTATTTATTTAAACAGTAGAAGAAATAGAATAATTAATCAAATAATGTGCATTTAATTAATCGGATGCTCTAGACCATTTTTAGGTGTATACATTTTTCCCCTCTTCAAAGTGATGTGTTTACGCATTGGTTCGAAGAATATTTTTGCTGCTACTGCTAGGATCGATGATATGAAAAAATAGTTCCGTATGCCCCAGACATGATTTTCAGATGATAATAATTTCTTGTGCCCCAAACATGATTTTTAGATGATTTGATAATGATATGCCTCCTCAAGAGATAAATAAATGATTTGATTATTTTTAGAATTGGTTTTTCAAAAATTTATGATTTTCCAATGATTTGATGTGTTTTGATGATGAAATAATTTATCTCCCGACAAAATGATGAAAAAATGAGTCCTCTGATGAATTTTAATTAATTGCATGGATAAAATTAATCAATATGTTATAAAAATCCCCCAAAAATACCTTTCAAAAATTACAAATAGTGCTAAAAGGTTATTTTCAATTCATTATTTGCTTTTTGAGTTCAAATTTCCTAGTGATAGAGACATTTCTGCCAGCTGGAGCAAGATGCCGATTCCTTACCACACTCACTGATTCGAGCGCGTTCGATGCCATAGATGGCTGCCTGTGTATGGACCTTTGGTATATACCCCTTGACCTCCTCGTAATTCATGAACCTCTATTTTTTATGCATTTTAGGTCCTAGGCGTGTCTAGGATAGTTTGAGTGCTTTGAAGCTGCGCTGTAGCGCTTACATCCCGATGTAGCGCTTCTGGTAAATTGTCTAGCACTTTGAGTTTTAGCGCTTGCATTTAAAACTCTAGCGCTTTCAGTCGGTAAAGTAGCACTTTCAATGATTTAGCGCTTAGGAGCCTAATGTTAGTGCTATGAAGCCAGATTTTAGCGCTTTGAGATTTTCAATGCTTTGAGTCGGTGGATTAGCGCTTTTAAGGTCTGATCTAGTGCTTCTGGTAAAGTGGCGCTTAGATGGCCTGTTTTAGTGCTTTGATGCGGAAAAGTAGCACTTTGAGTTTTTTAGCGCTCTGGAAGCCTATTTTAGCGCTTCAGAGTGCTGAAATAGCACTTTTATGGTTTTAGCACTTTGGGTCCCTGATTTAGTGCTTTTGGATGATAAAATAGCGCTTTTGGGATTTAGTGCTTTGAAAGCCTATTTTAGCACTTCCATGTCAGAATTGAAGATTTTAACTTATTGAACTTTGATTATGTCAATTCTGATCATGTCCATTCTTCTGATTGGTATGATTGACAATCCACATTCTGGATGTTGGATTTGATGATTTAAATAAGACTAACTCTCATGATAGGCAAGAAGAAACCCCATTTATTGATGATCCTCATGATAGGTGAGGACATGATTCAACATCTGATAAATCTCATGATAGGCGAGATCTAGATAATGGTTTGATGAACCTCATGATAGGTGAGGTTTGATTCAATATCTGATAAATCTTATGATAGGCGAGATCTAGATAATGTTTTGATAAACTTCATGATAGGTGAGATTGGATGTTCGCCTATGAATTTTGATCGAAAATTCATACCAAAGCTTTTAGAATAGACTGATAGTAGAATGACTTTTGATTCCTCGACATAGTTCCCTGATTGTAGATTTTTTTGTTATGATGATAGGAGGATTTGGGTACTCTCCAGATGCGAGAGACATTTCTGCAGACGATTGATTTGATACCACATTTGACACCGGATGAGCTCCAGGTGATAGGCTAGTGTGGCCTCACGAGTTTACTTTACATGCCCCAGATTAGGATTAATCGGGGTTTATTGACTGCATTAGCTAAGAGGTGGCATAGCGACCACAACACCTTTCATTTACCTACCGGTGAGATGACAGTCACACCAGAGGATGTGTGGTGTATCTTATGCATTCCGTTCATGGGAGAGATTGTGACTTATGATTCACATGGGACCAGTAGCAGAGATGCTCTTCATCAAGTATTTCAGGATCAGGATATAGAGGGTCTGAGCATTCGATGGCGGAGGATCACAGACTCTTATGCGACATTACCAGCAATGCTAGTTGGATTCATTGGAGGATTCCTTTGCCCTGATTGCAGGTCAAAGGGATTCCTTGTTGGCTAGGGGAGGACATTGGAGAGCATGTTGGTACATGGTACCAGATATGCATGGGGGATGTGCATGTTAGCACATCTTTACCATGATCTTCATTCCATTGTGTACCTAGGTGCATGGAGTATATCTGCAAGGGCGACATTGCTACAGATATGGGTGTGGGAGTATTTTGCTATTTGTCGACCATTTCCCATTGCAGACAGACCAGCTAGCAGGCCATATGTTTTTAGATACAGTGGTCGATTTACGCAGGCCCGGATGGGCAAGTTAGAGCATTGCAGACGAGTGTTTGATGACACGGAGACAGTGATATGGCACCCCTACCTTGACTGTGAGGAGTGGGAGGAGGATGGTGCAGTTTTGGGTTTTTTGTGTGATTCTATGTACCTCATTGGTCGGACTCCTTTTGTTTTTGAGAGATTCTTGCTTCGTCGGGTTTACAGACAGTATGGCATAGTTCAGTGTATGCCACAAGGGGTAGCTCACAACACTAGGTGACACATGGATATTCCAAATTGGGGTCCCACATTGTCCTACGATGTTCTAGTGGAGGGATACCGAGGGTTACAACCATCTCCATGGGACATGTGGAGAGACATATTAGAGGCAACCATTATAAAGGATTATGCAGCATTCTTGGCCTTGGTCCCTCATCCTCGTATTACTATCCCCGATGAGCTAGCACCTTTACTAGTAGAGGAGGATGTGGCAGAGGATGTCGCCAGTGGGGAGGGTGATATCCCAATAGATGAGAGCTCAAAGAGCAGTAGTTCAGATAGTGACGGCGGTAGTGGAGGATATAGAGGACCAAGTCCAGACATTCATAGTGCACCCTCTTCCAGTAGGCCTCGTAAGAGGTAGACAGTGATAGTGCCAGCAGTAGGGCAATAGAGACAGGTAGCTAGGCTCTAGGCACAAGTCTAGACTCTGCAGGCATAGGTTCAGACACTGCAGGGGCAGTTGGTATAGGCTCGGGGCATGGTTGTGCAGACACAGACACAGATGCAGACCCAGGCATAGACTCACGCACAGGCCTTAGCACAGGTAAAGGGACAGTTAGCCGGTATGTAGACATAGGTTGATACCCTGACAACCAAGCGAGACAGTGCTCGGCAGATTGCTGAGAGGGCACAGGAGAGCCGAGACCCTACAGAGAGTGGCTGATGGCACCTCTATAGGTGATTATATGAGAGAAGTTCTGTGGGCTACCTGAGAGGCCAAGTTTTATAGAGGTTGGTATCATGATGCAGTGCTTGTCAAGCACTGAGTCAGTTATGCCCCATCGAGATCTGGGCAGACTCACACACGGATAGTCAGTGAGGGGGTGACACAGCCTCTACGTAGAGATCCCAAAGATCTGGGTCCTTCAGGGGGTGGTGGTGGTACAGGTACAGGTCCTGTTGGGCCTGTGCCTTCTGGCAGTAGCAGGCCATAGAGACCATTGTGATCCTTACTAATGTATTTTATGATGTACCTCATTGTAGATCATGTATATTTTTATGACTTCATTGTATACTTGACATTTTTGATATATATATGAGATGCATTTGATATGATTATGATGACGGCTTCATGATTTCTATGTGATGGATTTTTTACATGCTTTATGTGATGAGTTTATTCTAAATGTGATGATGTTAATGATGTTTTATTTTAATGTAATGATGCAATGATGTATGTTATGGATGGGTAAATGATATGTGGATAAAAGATGTGATGAAAGTGATGATGTAAATGCACGATGTATTTGATAAATGTATGTCTATTATGATGCAAAATGTATATGGATGATGAAAATTTTAATGATGAGATAATGATGCAAATGATGATGCTATATGTTTTTGATGATTTTATGTCAAGAATACTCAATCTTTTTTTGTAGATTAGATAATCATTGATTGGAGTCCTTTATGCAACAAATACTCTACAGATAATGAATGATGATGAATGCAATCTAAATTAATCATACAATGATATGCAAAACATATGTCATTTTACAGTCTTTTTGTGCTTGGTATCATCATAGAGCTTTTATTGAATGTTGAAAGTTAATACAAGCATCGATGGTTGTGTTAATCCAATGACGACCTAAGTATTTCTTTTCATATTTTTGATATTGCAATCAAACAAAAGCATCGAGGTATAATTGAACTGAGATGACCTAAGCATTCATTGTGTAAAGAGGCAAAGATTATCATTTCAGTGTGTGAATTCTGAATGTCATCAGTGATACATTTGCATAGCACATCCCCCAACAATTCACACATTTATATGATTATCGCACATACAGCAGACAAAAATATCATTCTTTTTCCTTGTTCCTCTAGTTCAATACATCATTGAGTCACTCTAAAGAAATGATAATCAAAAAGCATAATTTATCCATTGTTCACTTAGAGTGTTTCATTCATTTATCAAATTTTAGATCATCCATCCTGATTTTGACATGTTTTTGGATTTTCGAGATTTTTGACCAATGACCTAACCTACCAACCTATCTTAGGGGTCTCAGGGGCTGATTTAAGATTAGCCTTGCCTACGTTACACACGCAGAGACCATGTAGTTTGACTAACACAGACCTATGTTTTTGGATTTTTCCTTTTCAGAGTTTCTTATTTGACATGTTTTTGGATTTTTGATAAGGATGGTTGATTCTTCTGATAATGATTGAAATTGTATTTTGATCTTTGATTTTGATTTTCTATCACTGGATGCAATTGATACATTTGGATTGCCCCTAGACATCTAGATGTTTCCCCCAAGCTATGGAGTTATATGTTGACCATGTGACATGACTTGATAGTGGATGTAATGATGGCCAGACAAATGATATGATATGAATTGATACCGACCTTCAGATGAATGATCCTGAAATATATCCAAATAGATGGGAAAGTTGATCTTAGAATCACATATGCGCCTGTTTCCAGGTTTTCACCACACACTTTGATTACACCCTTTGTATTTTTCCTATTTTTTCCTTTTTTTGTATTTTCTATGTTTTTTTCTTTTTTTGTATTTTTGTGTTTGCCAAGATGCCTGTTTGCCAAGTTTTCACTAGGGAAATAATTTTTCAGATTTTTACGTTGCCCCGTGCACTAGGAGTTTTAAGCATAGAATTTCCTGAGATGAATATTGTTGATAGGTTCATCAAATAGATCCCCTTCTGACGTTGATAGTTGATATGCTCCTGATCCATACACTGATATGACAACAAACGGACCAAGCTAGTTAGGCTCAAATTTTCCTTTCTTCTCTCTGTCCTACTAATTTCTAGGGTTTTCCTTTAGTACCAAGTCACCAACCTGAAAGACCCTTGGTTTGACCCTATGATTGTAATTCCGTGACATCCTTTGTTGATAAGCTGTTAGATGATTTACAGCTTGTTGACGACACTCGTCTAGCAATTCCAGTTCCTGCAATCTAGATACCCTATAATCTTCATCTAAAATGATACCTTTGAGTGATACACGAAGAGATGGAATTTCAACTTCAATGGGCAATATGGCTTTTGATCCATATACCAAAGCGAATGGTGTAGCTCCTGTTGGTGTTCTGATGCTTGTTTTTTAGGCCCATAGTGCAGGATTGAGTTGAACATGCCAATCACGTCCAACATTGTTAACCGTCTTTTTGAGAATTTTGAGTATGGTTTTGTTTGAGGCCTCTACTTGGCCGTTCCCTTGAGGATAGTATGGTGTTGAAAAATGATGTTGTATGTGGAACTTTTCACATAACTCTTGAATATCTTGATTTTTGAATGGTCGTCTAGTATCTGTGATTATAGATTGAGGGATTCCATATCGACAGATGATGTAGTTCAAGATGAATGAGGAGATCTATTTCCCAGTGATGGTAGTAAGAGGGACTGCCTCTATCCACTTCGTGAAGTATTCTGTAGCCGTGATAATGAACTTGTGTCCATTAGATGAAGATGGATGTATTTTTCCTACCAGATCTAGGCCCCATTGACAGAAAGGCCATGTTGATGTAAAAGGATGCAGTTCTTGTGTCGGTGTGTGAATCAGATCGCTATGAACCTGACATTTGTGACATTTCTTTACAAATTGATATGATTATGTTTCCATGCTCGGCCAATAATAACCTAAACGAAGGAGTTTCTTAGCTAAAGTCATTCCACTCGAGTGAGTACCACAAATACCTTCGTGAACTTCTCGGAAGGCCGTTTTAGATTCATTGCATTCTAGACATTGGAGTAGTGTACCATCAAGACCTCGATGATAAAGGACATCTATGATTAAAGTGTGTCGGGTGGATTGACAGATAAAGTTACGTTTTTGATTCCTGGAAAGGTCAAGAGGTAGGATATCATCTTTCAAATAAGCATAGGTTGTTTCGTATATGGAGGGTTCAGTGGCTTCTAGATGGCATATGGTAGTGGATTCTGATTGATAATAGGAAGGACATGATACTTGTTCTACCATAAACTCATAACAAATACGCTTCTCAGGCAACTGTAGTAATGAAGCGATCATAGCCATAGCATCAGCAGCTTTGTTCTCCGCCCTTGGAATCTAATCAAACATGATATTAGCAAAGGATTGTTTTAGATGATCTATTTCTTGCTTGTAAGGCATCAATTTGTCATCTTTGGTTTGATATTCATCATTGACTTGATAAATAACCAGTTGAGAGTCCCCATAGACCTATAAATCTATTATTTTCCATTGAATTGCAATCTTGACCCCAATAATCAATGCTTCGTATTCCACCACATTGTTTGTACATTGAAACATGAGTCTATATGACTTCAGAATTATGTGTCCTTGGGGGGAGATGAACAAGATTCCTGCTCCTGATCCTTGTTGTGTACATGACCCATCAAAATAGAGAATCCATTGTTGAGGCATAGTTGTCATAATGTCTGCATCTGGAAATTCCATTTTCATTGGGTGATTGTCTAATAGAGGAGCTTCAGCTAGCTGTTCAACAATTGCTTGTCCCTTGATTGCCTTTCTCTCGACATATTGAGTGTCGAATTCACTGAGGAGCATAACCCATTTTGCCAGTCTACCTATTAAGGTAGCTTTACTTAGTAGATACTTCAAAGGGTCGATCTTTGCAATTAAGCTTATTGTATGAGCCATCATGTAGTGTCTCAATTTTTGAGTAGCAAACACCACTGCTAAGCAATACTTTTCTATGAATGTATAGTTTATTTCATAGCCATTTAAAGTTCTACCGATGTAGTAGATGGCATGCTCTTTTCCTTCATGATTCTCCTGTGCTAAGAGTGCCCCCAAAGATATATCTGTCATGGCAATGTACAAAATGAGAGGCCTTCCCTATGTTGGTAGTATGAGAATAGGTGGTGACATTAGATATTGTTTGATCTGATTGAATGTCACTTCACACTTCTCATCCCACCTGAAAACTATGTGTTTATGCAATAGATGATTGAAAGGATGACTCCTATCTACCAACTGGGAGATGAATCTCCGGATTGATTGAAGCCATCCTTGTAGTGATCTGACCTGGCTGATGTTTCTAGGAGGTGGCATCTCCATTATAGCTTTGAATTTCACAGGATCCACCTCAATGCCCTTTGCTGACACAATGTATCCTAGTAGCTTTGATGATGTAACCCGAAAGACACATTTCTTAGGGTTTAACCTGACATTAAATTTCTCCATCCATGTGAAGATTTTATCTAGGATATGCAAATGTTCTTCCCTAGTAGTAGATTTCACCAAGATGTCATCCACATAATCCTCCATGAAAGTGTGCATCATATCATGGAAGATTGTAGTCATTGCCCTTTGATAAGTCGCTCCTGCATTCTTTAAACCAAATGGCATGACGTTCCAACATAAAGTTCCCCATGGACATGTAAAAGCCGTCTTTTCTTGATCCTCTGGAGCTATTCTTATTTGATTGTACCCAGAGAAACCGTCCATGATTGATAACATGGCATGCCCTGCCGTTAAGTCCACAATGATGTCTATATTTGGAAGTGGAAAATCATCCTTTGGGCATGCTTTATTGAGGTTCCTAAAATCTGTGTAGATTCTGATGCTATTGTTGGGCTTGGAAACAAGCACAAGATTTGATATCCATTTAGCATAATCTATAGATCATATGAATCTGGCATCCAGTAATTTCTTTAGCTCTGTTTTGACAATTAATGCAATGTGTGGGTGCATTTTTCTTAATTTTTGTTTAACAGGCTTGACTCCTTTTGGCAAAGACAAATGATGCATGAGTAGATTTGGATATAAGCTTGGCATATCCAAATATGACCAAGCAAAATTGATGATTCTTGCTTTGAAGAATTGGATGAATGCCGGTCTTTCTTCTTCTGTCATGGATTCTGCCAGATGTAGGATTTTTGCCTTCTCTTTTGTGCCAATGTCCACTGATTGTGTAGGTTCGACCAGAACTGATGATCACTCATGATAGTGTTCTGGGAGAGTGTCAAATCTTCCATCCTTTAGCGCCTCATAAAGGTTTTCTCCATTGGATGCATTCTTTATTTTTACTTTTTCCAGATCTAATGCTGCCATAGAATGGTTTTCACCATTAGATCTATTTTCCTTGTTGTTAAGTTTGCAACTGGAAGATTTGACACCCTCGTACTGAGTCATATTGTTATGAGTAGTATAGATAGAATTTTTATCAGGATCGGTATGACATAGGTAATGCATGATGGCATCATCATTTGCAAATTTTGGTACAATCAATGGTTCGATGGGTTCCCAATCAACAAGTTCCGGATGGATTAATGGCATGGTATCATTAGATTGATTTAGGTCAATGGAGGTAAGGGTGAGGATAGCAAGATCGTCATAATTGTCATTTGGGATATCGAGATCCATGATGGTACCCTCTTCAAAATCATCTAGTTCACTCAAATTATGTTCGTCCTCACTAGAGTCATCGATATTTAGTGATTCCTCGACGAATGGTATAGACCCCGAGCCTTGGCCCTCCTCATGTGTAGGTGCATATTTTTGAATCACATCAACTGGAATATCAATGCCAAGTAGATCACAAGATAATTCCTACTCATATTCATTTGAGTCTGTTTCAGAACCCTCTCTAAAGTGAAGGATATTTTCCATAGCTGTCTTTTTTAGCTCTTGCTTCTCTTCTTCAAAGTATCCTAGTCCTGGTTTTTCTTTTGTATGGAGAGTGAGAGGTGTGATAGGTTCTGATATTCCCTCCTTTCTTAACCCCAATGGTCCTTGTCCTTCATAACCCATCTTTTCAAGAATAGCCTTTCCTTTTCCATACTTGTCTATGTTGATGCTAACATTTTTGATATCGGTCTCTGATGTTGATGTTTCTTCATCCTTGTATAGCCAATCCAGGATTGCTTTGTTGTCTGTTTCTTCTGCTATGGTTCCAGATTTTACAAATGTTTCGTAAAAAACTGTGGTAGGTACAGATGTTGGAGGTTTGATTAGTGATGGTTGACCATATTTCCTAGGAGATGGCATTAACTGTGATAAGTTAAGTGATTGCTCCATTGAGTATTGTCCCATTCCTTTATCTGTCAACTGAACTTGCTTTTGAAATTTGTGTGATAGAGAAGTTTGTGTATTCGGTTTGTTTGTTTCATCATGACTTGTTTCCTTTTCTTTACCCTTCTTTTGTACCCACTTGGTAGAGATGCTTTGACTTTGTTCGTTCTTGGATGATGATGAACTTGAAGCTTCCCTGTTGTGAGGGACAAAAGTGTCTTGAGATATTCGTAATGTGTCACAATGTTGTGGGTTTTTATAATCAACAGCTATAGTCACCTCTTGTCCATTTACTGGAAACTTCAGGCATTGATGGTATGTAGAAGGTACGGCCTGCATTTCATGAATCCAGGGTCATCCTAAGAGTATGTTGTATGTCAATTCTCTGTCTAATACTTGACATGCTATATGCTTCATCATAGGCCCCACTTGAATGTGTAATACAATCAAAACTTTGGACGATCTTTCCTCCTCATCATAGGCTTTGATGGTCATTTTCCATTGAGCATCAATAGCGTCTTCGGAATATCCTAGTGCACAGACTAATTTGAGGGTGCAAATGTTCAAACCAGCTCCCCCATCTATTAGAACTCTCTTAACAAGATGATTATGGATACAGACTTCGATATGCAATGTTGTGTTATGCGGATGGTTTAATGAGACATCATCCTATTAAGAGAATGATAGACAATGAGGGGTAGTCAGATGTCCCACCATAGCTTGGAATTGACAAACATCCAAATTATTTGGTACAGTTGTGGCAACTAATGCTTGCTCGAGAACTTCTTTATGTGATGGTGACAACTTAAGGAGTTCCAGTATTGAGATTTGGGCGGGAATGTTTTGTAATTGATCAACAATATTATAATGAGATTGAGGCGTAACCGTACATTGAGATCCCACTCCTTTTAATACTACCTTGGCTTGCCCCCTAGTCATGACGTTTGTTGGTTAACATTCTTGATTTTCTTGGGGGGTGTTTTGCATTTGATTGATAACATCATAATGTGATGGAGGTGGAACTGCATGTGTGGATCCAATTCCCCTTAACATTACTTTTGATTGCCCTCGAGTCATGACATTTGATGGTTGAAGTTCTTGATTATCTTTGATTTTTAAAACATTGATTTGATTATCAGAGTTTTGCATGCTTGGGAGTAAATCCAAAGAGGTAACATTGTTGGTTTCATTTTCATCAATGTTATCACCAACTGTATGATCATGTTTGACTTCAGATAGACATAGGATTGTTGTATTATAGACATGATTGGCGTTAATCCCTTTGCTATTTGATGATGATGCACCTTTGTCATAATTTGGCAAAGGATCTTTGAAGGCCGAATGATCATTGTTATTTTGAGGTCCTTCCACATACACTTTGTTGTTGTCCACCAAATCTTGTACTGCATGTTTCAATTCCATACAGTCATTTGTTTTATGACCCCTGTTATTATGATAGTTGCAATAATCAACGTCATTCCACCATGATGGTTTGACTTTTGGATCCCAGAACCTAGCTTCCCGTGCAGTGAGAAGGCCTTTGGTAACTAGTTCCTTCATTGTTGATTCCATTGATTGACCTAAAGGTGTGAAATTTCATCGATTTGATGGTTTTTGATATGGTAGTTTTTTTGTGTGTTTGTTGTTCTGCATGGTATTTGACTGGACTTTTTGGTCACTATTTTGATTGTTTGAAGAAGATGCAGTCAAGTTGAAAACTGGTTTGACATTTTGTGAATCGCGTTTTGTTTCATTTGTGTTGTGATTCTTTTGCCAAATTTTTGGTTTATCATTACTTGAGTGTTGATTGGAGTAGTTATTTTATTTTTCATTGTAATGTTTGATAACTCCCCATTTCACTAATGCTTCCTCAATCTTAAGACCATTTTCTATGACTTTTTTGAAAGTGGGTGGACATTGTAATTCTAGCCGATAGCTCATTTCTTATGTCAAGTTCTCAATGAATAATTCCATCTTTTCTTCCTCTAGAATAGATCGAGGATACCTAGCGAACAGTCATCACCACCTTTGGAGAAAAGACAAGAATGTTTCTCATTTATTTTTCTTTAAGTTGTAGAGATCCTTGATAGTAACATCATTTTGGATGTTGAATGAATATTGAGAGATAAACTTGTTAACAAGTTCCTCAAACATTTTGATACCAGGTTGTAGTTTTGAGAACCATTCCATACATGCACCTCCCAAACTTCTTGGGAATAACCTCATCAAATAAGTCTCTTCTTGAGCAAACTCAAGAATCATTGTTTTAAATTCTCGTATATGATCTATAGGATCTGTTCGTCCATCGTACTTATCGTACTTTGGGAATTCGCAATGTCTTCGAAAAGGTAGCAAACCGACTGTTGCGTCAAAAGGATAAGGACAAATGTCCTGTATCGCATACCTTTTGGTTGTACCTTTCGTCATGTCATGTATCTGTTGCTATAATAATTGCATTTGTGAAGTTAAAGCAACAACTGGATCGATTGTTTGCATTGGTAGTGGTATTTCTGTTTCATTTGTTTCAGTTGCATCTTTCAAACGGTTTATATCAAAATCTTTTGGAAGTTTTGCCCCTGATTCGGCCAACATTAAAAGATATTTTTCCATGTCTTGTTCCAAAACTTTTTCCATAAACATGTGAAACTTGGGATCTTGTTGAGCCGCTTGGATTTCCTCTTGAGTTATTTCATTTTTGTTGTTGCGGTTTAAAGTGTTCCAAGGATTTTCTTCTGCCATATTTTTAGATGATTCAAAATCTTGCTCTAAGAGTCTCTGTTTGTGGGACCTAGTGAAGATTGGCATACAAATTTTTGTCCTTTCTTCTGAAATTTGATCTTATGTGTGGGATAGTGTCAATTTGAACCTTTTTAAACAAAGTCGAATAAGATGACTTATCTTATTGATGAGATAATATTTAAAAAAGGTAATCGCTATACTTTGTTTTGTGATGAAGGATGATAGTATCCTGATAAAGAAACTTTAGTATAGTAACTGATTATGTATTTGATTTTGACACTTATGATTTGCAAGATCTTTGTTTCAGTTGATAAGTTGGAAATTTGTGTAAACCTTTCTGATTTTGGTTCTTTGATAGTGATTTTGATGAATAGAGACTTGTGTTATGATGAAGATTGTGGACAAAAGACAAATAGACTGACTGGTAATATTTTTGAACTCTCTATTTTAGAAGTGCTAAAATAGAGTACAGAAGCACTAGAACAGACACCAAAAGCACTGAAATAGAAACCAGAAGCACTGATTTACCCGAAGCACTGAAATAGTGCATAAAAGCACTATAGAAATTGATGGAAGCGCTACTTGACATAAGCGCTAAAATAGTGCACAGAAGCGTTGTAAAAAGTGATAAAAGAGCTACTTTACCAGAAGCACTAAAACAAAGATTGTAAGTGCTAAAATAGTGCCCGAAAGCGCTATTTTACCAGAAGCGCTAAAATAGTGACCAGAAGTGCTGAAACAGGGTTTTCCAGAGCTTCTAAAAATAGGACTTTAAAGACTCTCTACTGTAAAATTTGATCTGGCCTTGTAGCATACTGTATCAAGGAATGTGGAAGATATGAAGGATGAATCCGTTGACTACGGTTGTGAAATTGTGTGAGAGCTCTTCTTTGAAAGAAGGCTCGTGAATAGAGCGGTTCTACCATGTAGTCTAAAGAGTGACCCCTAGCAAAATTGTGATAACAGTGAATGAATGTTCTATGTTGTAACAAGAGTTTCCAATTTTGATATAGAAAACGCTGTCTTCTCAATTTATTTCTATAACTGAGAGGTTGCTTGGGCTTTGTAACTTTGATTTTTCTTTTCACAAATGTGGTGGACTTCCACTTTCACAGCATGGATTTTCTGATTTGTTTTGACTTGATGTTTTTAGGATGATCTTTAATCTAATTTAAATGAATTTGTGGAAACACAACAAGCAATTTTGAATATTTGATTCAAAAATCACAAATGATCTTTATTGATTTTGATGGGTTGTTTTAACATTTGTACATAAATCAAACAGACTCACACTTAAGGACAAGTAGGTCATCATTATACTCATAGCCCACATCTTGCAATTACATTGACTCACATAGCCGTGTCACCCCCTAGAGGGCGCCCATGTTTTTGTCATTGCCAGGTGCGTACTCAAAGTGACGGACGTAGATACCGAATCCCTTGAGCAAACAATCCTTGGTAATTATATGGTGAGTCTCTTGGGAGAAAATTCTTCCCTCCCCTTGCACCGTGAGTATGACAATGTATGGATACTGACTCGACGAGAAACTACTCTATGGTTCGTAGATAGGGTTCTGTTCAATGTGGCAAATAGATAAACTCCCTCAGGAGACCTCCCAATCTTTAGAACAAAGATTTTGGGGATGGTTATCTTGCCTACTACCATCAATTTGGACTTTCATCAACAACTTGCATTTTTATTATAGTGGGTTCGATAACCTGGCTTTGGTTGTTCCCACTTAGGTCATTCCCGTAGGGTGAGTACTTTTTCCCACTACGGCAGGCTTGCTAAAGGATTTAATAAAGTGTAAATGACATAAACGAAAAGTGAATCTGGCACTTTGGTCACCCAGTTAAGGGGAGAGCATAAGCCTAATCACTACAAGCACAACATATAGATTTGCTCTATTTTAAGCCCAAAAAGAAAGATTCTTAATCTAAGTGAAGGTGTTGCTTCATTGAAATTATGATGTTCTTTTTAACTTCTACTGTAAAAATGAGATGACTATCCTAGGATTGATAGATTTGTTTTAAGAAAAACAAGAAAGTGACTATCCTAGGATTGATCAATTTTTAAGAACTTTGAAGTGACTATCCTAGATTGATCAATTTTTAAGAACTTTGAAGTGACTATCCTAGATTGATCAATTTTATCCCAACTGTGAAAAAAAGTAAGATCTAGCCGCGGAAGCGTCGGAATATGGAACCGAAGCGCTAGAACAGTTACCTGAGGCGCTAAAATCCTGAAAGTACCGAAATAATGTACCGAAGTGCCGAAGTTTGTCTTAGAAGCGCTAAATCGCCGAAGCGCCGAAATAGTGTACTAGAGCGCTGAAGTTTGTCATAAAAGTGCTAAAACACCAGATGTGCTGGAACAGGGACCGAAAGCACCGAAACTTTGAAAGCGCTAGAATAGGGACCGGAAGTGCCGAAACTCTGAAAGCGCTGGAATAGGGACCAGAAGCTCCGAAGATTTTAACGAAAGTGCTAGAATAAATCACACTATAAAACCTGCATAATACTTTTCCAGAAATATTGTAATTTTGATAAAAATGGGGTTAAAGCCCCACAGTGGGCGCCAAATTGTAAGTGTGGAATGAGGTAACTAGCATAAATACACTTCTTAATACGACATTATATCAAAGATGACTCAATTGAACTAAATCAAAACAAGTGATGAAATGAAAGCATCTTATTGCTCTCTATCTCCAAAGATTTATTAAATCTAAATTGCTCTCAGATTGTGTAAGCATATAAGACTGTTAAAATGACTATCTGAAGAACGAGATGATGATAATATAATGCTAAATGATAAATCAATTAAACTAGCATGATATTGAGGTGAAATAGATAATTGCAGCTCCAAGAAGCAGCCATTGATGTGAAGCTTGATTGTTGAATTGCTTGATACTTGATGCCTAGATTCCTGTAGAGTAAGGGTGCAAAAGCTTGATTATCTGGATCCTTTTCTTAGTTCAATGAGACTTTATTTATAGATTTTCTGGCTGTAGAAATGCACAAGGAAAGCTTTGAGAGGCTTGGATTCAATCTAGAGGATTGAATGGTGAGAGATGGAGCAGATTGAGAGAAAGATGGAGATTGTCTCTACCCATGAAAACACCAGGCAAGAGAAGAGGAAGGATTGATGGAAGAGGATTGAGAGATCAAATTCCAAATTTGTCTCCAATTTGTCTCCAAAACTTCCCGTGAAGTTTGAAAGCATTAATTTTGACAAATTTAGACATAGATTAGACATAGGAAATCTAATTCATTTTTGAGGAAATGTAGATTGGAATATTTCTTTATGCTTAATTCAAATATTTTGATTTATTTAAATTAGAAAAGGGAGATAAATAATTGAATAAAACAAACTATAGGATAGTCGTTTATTAAATTAATCAGAGAAATATGGTAATTAATAAATAAAGTGTTTTGTCTTTATTTAATTAATTCAAGAATGATGTGATAGATTGAAATAGGGTTTTGATAATTAAATCAAACAAAGTATTTAATTTTGTTTATTTAATTAAGATGAATTTGAAAGTGAATTATATTAAATAAATATTTCTATTTATTTAAATAGTAGAGGAAATAGAATAATTAATCAAATAATGTGTATTTAATTAATCGGATGCTCTAGAGCATTTTTAGGTGTATATAGTTATGTTCAGTACCGACGACTATTGTGAATGAACATGATTGCTGATGGTGGCGATCAATGGTTGCCCACCATTGCATGATCCAAAGATGCAGGATGTTTAGTGATTACGATATCACGGGTGGATGCCAAGTGTACTCCTTTGGCATTGCATGCTATGGTGGGCCCTTAATGCTAAGATGGAGATTACATCAGCCTTTTTGAAGGTGGTTGTTCAATGATCTGACGAAGGTAAAGGATCGACGGTTAAAATTTAAATTTGCATCAAATGCGATTGGAGCCATTGGCGCGGCATGCAAGTGAGCTTTAATGGCAGATAAGATGTTTATTGGCTCAATTCAATCGACATAAAGTGTTTGCCTTCATTCTATTTTACTACAAAGCATTCAGGTATTTTCGAAGCAGTTACACAGCCAGTGATGAGTTTTAGAGCAATCATAGCGAGAGTTTGGTCTTCTGCAAAGCATAATCCCATGATTTGTTCTCTGTATTGTTTTAGTTATTCTAGTTGTGGTTTTGTGAAGGATTGTAGTGTGTTGGTCAAGGGGTTTGTTGATTATTGTCATAGGGTTACTGGTTCGGTTAAATTGTGGGAAATTGTAAGGTTTCACTATAATTTCTTTTTCTGGGTAGCCCTAGCTTGTTCAAGAATTTAAATTATTTAAAGAAGCCCTAGTTCAGTAGAGATGGCACCACCAAAGCAGCATTCCGGCCATATTGATTATTTACAGAGGAATTTGTATGATGATTTTCTGGATCAACTCCCATTATCAACAAATTATAGGAAGAGGGGTTTAGTTTTGATGAGTGGAAGAACCCTAGGTGAAGGACTAGTGTGCAAGAGTTACAACATTGCAGATGCTAGGGTTCCTATGTCAATTTGGAAATGTTTACGTTGTGGTATGGATAGTGAAACTTACCTCACCCCTTCTGTAACGACTGGAGATACGACATGGGGAAGCTAGTAGTGCCAAATGTGTTCCCTGATGTGGACCTACTTACAGCGATGGCAACACAATATGACCCTATTACAAGAATAATAAGGGATAATGTTGGTGGGATTTTGTTGAGTATAAGCACAGATGAAATTCAACAGGTGTTTGATTTGAGTGAATCTAGCTCATTTTTGGTTCCAGTTAATCTTGAGGAGATGAAGTAGGAGTATGCAAGATCGAAGCCTCTTTTCAGATTCAAGTTGCTTCCTCCTCATCTAGCTAGGGTAGGCAGTTCAACAATTCATATCAGCCCAAGTGACCAAGAGCCTTTCAGGCTGAGTTGCTTTTCCAATCACTTTTTGGCTACATTTTATTCACTATGCCATATTTTGGGATTCAACCCTAATACTATAATGCCAATTGCATACATGTTCATGGGGGGAAAAATTCAGAGTCCCAATTTCTCTATAGTGTATGAATTTGCATCTTTTCTAGCAGAAAAGGTACATGAGAGATTGCTGAAGTTGTAGGTGGGGGATACTGGCACTCCTTTCTTTTGGTATTCCTTGTTAATGCTCATGTTATTGTATAAGAATACCGACTTCTTCTCAGAAAATATGGAGTTGAGGCAAGATGTAAATGGAGAAAGATTACTAGTACAAGTTTGGAGTGTTGATTTATCATACAACAGGGGAGGTGCCAGTTTTGTGCAATTTGACAATTTCTTTGCCTCCAGACTCACGGATCGGTTGGTAGTGAATATGCCTAGAGTCCCTAAGGACCTACATGACTTCCTCAGACCAAGGGTGAGAAAGCCTGATTTCAAAAGTTTCCACAATAGGGGTGACATCATCGTGTACCTCATAAGTACTATTCTAAGAGTATATGGTTTCCAGGGAGCCCCACATATCCTCCCATTTAATTTACCATCAAAAATGAGATTTTCCAAGGTCATGCGGCAAATAGGTTGTATCCATGAGGACAACTTGACAAGGAGGGGAAAATGAACTTTGTTCCCTAACTACATTGTTGTATCTGATTTTGTTTTTTCCAAGGGAAGATGGGTCCACTTTGGAAGATATTTTGATGACTTTCATTTGAGGAGTGGTCCAAGGAGGCAGCATGACCCTAAGGGTTTGTTTTCCTTGTTTAGGAAACAAATTAAAGGTGGCAGGTTTGTACATGAGTTCAATTTTCTTGGGGACCTAATCAGGAATGAATTTTATTTGAATAGATAGGAATTGAATAAGGAAAAATGGATTGCATATGAGAAACTATTGGCTATGGTGCATAAAATGGATCCAAAGTATGATCCATTAATGGAGTTCATTCCATTCCACAAGAGAATTGACTTCCTGATGGATAATTTCAAAGAAATCATGGGCACCTTGATGACCAAGAAGTTCAATTTGGAATTGGATTTCAGTAAACAAAGACCAAAGGTGAGGTCTGAAGAAACAAGGCCAACTTATCAACCCTTAGTGAATCAACCTCTTTACAAGAGGAAGAGGAATGGCAGTAGTGATGAAGAGGAGGGGGATAAGAAGGGAAAACAGATAATGAAGACATCATCACAGCCAGGTCCAAAGATCAAAGCACCTGGAGGAATAAAAATTATTGATTTGGGTTCACTACCGGAGAGTGATCCTACATTAGTACCATCAGAGCCAAGCCCTAAGAGGCAAAGATTTGAGGAAGCACAAGAGACTCTGATGGATGAGATAATTGTTACAGATCAAGACATGTAGGTTGGTATTCCTTCCCCTCCTAGATCAACATAGTTGGTGCTATCTGATATGGAAGTGAAAGGACAATGTGTGCAACATACCAGAATGGAAGCCTGCAAGGCATTCTTGGATGATGATGCATTTGTGAAGACTCCAGTATTCTTGCAACTGGTGTGGAGGATGAAGTTAGAAGAATAGCAATACAAATGAAAAAAGAGGAAAGAATCAAGGCCTGATAGGTCTGAGCAAGAGAATGATGATGAGGTGAAGGCTGAATTGATGGAAGAATTAAAAATAATCACTCTTGAGGAAGGATGGAAACTAGTGACTCGGGCTAGTGTCCTAATTTTTCTTGAATGGGACATAGCTGATGTAGTAGCATTCAATGCTATTTTACAATCCAAGCATTGCATACAGAATAGTGAGGAAGAGGTTAAGGTATTTTTGGCAGACTCTGCCTTTAGTGAGGAATATGAAACTCTGGAAATTTGGGCATTGGCACCCTAGGGCAGAAAGCCAAATGTGACTAATATTAGCCCAAACCTAAGGGGAGGGTTAATAATCAAGAAAGATTCTAAAACTTCAACTACAGAAGCTACAAGACTAACTGTAAATGTGGCCAAATTGGCCCAGAAGATAGCTGAAAGGGAAGATGCTGAAAAGAGGAGTTTGATGGAGAAATATAACATCATAATTGGAGAATATAGTAGGATGCAACAAAGGAATGTTGAGTTGCAATCTGAGGTAGATAGGTTGAAATATAGGAAAGTGGGGAAGTCTTCTAGTGCTCCTGGTATTTTGACCTTACCTTCTATGTCAGGGTCGGTACCTCCAACTTCTCCGATTGTTTTAACTTCAGGATCCCCCATCCAGAATCCTACTCCCAGTTTTGCATTAGGATCAGTTGAAGAAGAGGTTGAATATTTTGTGGATCCCACTAAGAAGAAGATGTTGAATAAGATTACAAAATTACAGGTTGCTTTAAAAGCAAGTGAGAAGAGAGCAGTTGCAAAATAGAATGAGGTTGTTGATATAGTTTTGAGGCACCTAAATGAGAAGGTTGATGGTAGATTAGCATCAGTATATTCTTTATATTCTTTATTCTTGGATTAAAAATAAGAAATATTAATAGGGATTCGGAAATAGTTTTTCCCTTGGCTGAGAAGTGGATCCCTAGGGCCAATGATCTGGATATTATGTATAAGGCCTCTAGATTTGATGCAGATAATAGGCCCCAATCATAGAGGCCTACTCAAGTTTTTGTGAAATCACTGAAGGGTTTTCAGGCCTTGCCAGATGATTTGAGTAGGAGTATTAAGGAACTGGTAAAGATTTTTGATGATTGGAGTGATACATTTTTGCCAAATATAATTGATGCACAAGGAAATGTTAAATCACTGCAATAGTGGTAGGATAGAGTAGATGAAGTCATCAACACACAAATCAAGTTGATTTGTGATGATTTAGACTATGATTTGTTAGTAAGTAGCATGGATAAGATAATTAACACCAACACATTTTTGGAGTCTTTTGAAAGAGAGGCCAATCAAGTAGCAGTGAAATACACACCTTACAATACTAAGGTGAATGAGGTGGTGAATTTTGATTGGCCAATAGATGAAGAATATCAGAGATGGGTGGACAAATATTTAATCGAGGAGGAGTAAGACAATGTCTATTACCGGTAGTTAATAGCTCAGCGATTATGGTTATAACAGATTTTGGTTTTGTTCCAATGGCAGTTTTTGGCGCAGGTTTTGAGGTTTGGCCAATGCAACAACTATTCTTTAATGAGTAGGATTAATAAGAATATTCTCTAGGGACTCGGTGGTTGTAATCATTTTTGTGAAGTGTCATAGAGTGGTCCAATTGACCGGTGACATGTGTATTTCTCGCCTGATGCTTGTTTGCTCCTTCATTCTCTATAAGAAGGATTTCAAGGCCAGAAATATGAGTTAGCAAGTTAGATATTTTTGAGGTACAGTCTAAGCATAGTTGCAGAGCAAGTTGTAAAGCCTGTTGATTTAGTGTAAATGCAATTTAGGTTTTTGTGTCATTTTGTAGTAGATTTTAGAATTTATGAGGGTTTGATGTTTCATGATAGTACTAGCATCTGAATTAGAATGATTCATTTCAATCTCATGTCTCTCCCTTGTATAGGCAGATCATAATCTTGAATAATATAATCAAGGGTTATTGCATTTATCTCACTGTTATGGTGTGTATGATTCTCATTTTGGCTTTAATTTAAAGAATTAATTAAAATGCCTAAATGGAGTTATAGATGGATATGTTTATGAAG
The DNA here is from genome assembly GCA_007115665.2 of Sequoiadendron giganteum. Classification (NCBI taxonomy): domain Eukaryota; kingdom Viridiplantae; phylum Streptophyta; class Pinopsida; order Cupressales; family Cupressaceae; genus Sequoiadendron; species Sequoiadendron giganteum. The sequence goes on from CM021108.1 coordinate 245,492,299, forward strand.
GGATTTGATAAGAAGTATTGGGTTAGGATATAAATTGATGGTATTGTAAGGTAATATTGTTAGAGATCTTATAACACTTGTTGAAGGTTTTGCAAATGATGAGCTAAAGGGGCTCTATAATGAATGGTTCATAAGGCATAACACTTGATGAAGGTTTTGCAAATGGGGTAGCAAGCTAAGTGGGCTTAACGTTGGGGGAAACTCCATGGTTAAGCGCGCTTGAGCTAGAGCAGTACTAGGATGGGTGACCTCCCAGGATGGACCAATGCTTCACCTCTGTGAGCATCACCTAGATGTAATGAGTGCTAAGTGGACCATTCATTATCATGAGAGATGGGTTCTTGTGAAACACTACTCATGAATCATGGTTCAATGAGTTTGACTTGAAAACTACACAGTTGAATCCTGATAGCAATATCATAATTTGACATGCTATGGAAAAAACCTCCTACTTATTAATTGATGAGCTAAAGGGGCTCTATAATGAATGGTTCATAAGGCATAACACTTTTTGAAGGTTTTGCAAATGGGTTAGCAAGCTAAGTGGGCTTAACCTTGGGGGAATTTTCGTGGTTACGCGTGCTTGAGCTGGAGCAGTACTTGGATGCGTGACCTCCCGGGACAGACCAATGCTTCACCTCTATGAGCATCACCTAGATGCAATGAGTGCTAAGTAGACCATTCATTATCATGAGAGATGGGTTATTGTGAACCACTACTCATGAATCATGGGTCAATGAGTTTGACATGAAAACTACATGGTTGAATCCTAATAGCAATATCATAATAGAGATCTTATATGTTATATGTTTGAATCTATCACAGATCTTTAAATGCTTGTGAATTCGACTCCCCAATGGTATATGGCACTGGTCTAAATCATATTTGTTTGTAAGGTTCTATATTTGCTTGTCTTTGCTTAGAGCTTTCTAAAAATTGCAAATCAATGACTATCTTAAGTTGTGAAGTATTTTTATAATCATCTCATGCTCCAAGTAGTTGATACTATTGATGAAAATCCAATTCTATTCTGTATTATCCTATTCTGTTGAGCTATTAAATGAGGTTATCTATTATTGTTCATGATTGTTTATAAGTTTGGTACAGAGATTATAAACACATTAGGGGATCACCCTCCCGGGTCTTGCAGAGCCCGAAGTGTAGGAGGTTTTAGTTAAAATCCTCATCATTTGGTCTAGGTCCTTTGAGTTTCCCTTGATTAGAATTGGAAATTCTATAGGTAGAATAGAAGATCAACCTGGTTATAGTAAAAACAACCAACAACTAGTTCCATCAATTTTGGACCATCTACCAAGAGGCAAGAGACTGAGAATCTAAAGGATTTTGTAGATGTAGTCTTGAAAATATTAGACAATGAAGTGCAAGCAAAGGAAAAGCTACAAAAACAGGTTGAAGAGTTATAGAAGTATATCTAGCACCTTGTCAAACCTTTGCAGACCTAAACTCAAGAAAGTATATCCACCCAAGGTAACATATTGTCTAAAGATACAATAAATGAAGTGGATAAAATGAACACCTCTATATAGGTGACCTAGAAATGGATCAATGGGGTGTATTAGAAGGGCATTGTTTTGACTGAAGAGATTTTACAATTGCATGAGAAGACTTCCTCCTTCCAAGATACTATGCAACAAATAGTAGTATAATGTAAAGCACTCAAAGATAAATTCATAAGAAGATTGGTAAAGGCAGTTGAAATTCTTAAAGAAATTCTAGTTAAAGAAGACATTCTATCCTTCGAGGATATAGATAAGCCTAGAGAATGGATTGAGGCCTTTAAATCTAAAAGGGAGGTCATCGATAAAGCATTAGAATAAATTACAAAGATATTGAATAATTTAGATGATATTCTTGTTGGTTGTATTTTATTCTTAGATATTTTGACTGGAAGGAAAATAAGCAAGGATTACTTAAAGATTCATCAGTTAAAACACTGGTGGAAAGAGGCATATTCCCAAGTTGAGGATTGTTCAATTACATAAAATCATTTGGAAGATGTAGACATGTATATCACTATTTTGCATAAGTTTGAGGAGATGAAGATCGATTGGGATAAGACTTTGAAGAAATATGAAGATGAATTCAGTTGATTTGATTTCAGGATGAAGTTTATTCCAGTTCCAAGTCAAGGTGACCTTAATAAGGTATTCCACAAATTTCAAGAGTTCTCTAAATATAAACGAATGGGAAAGGAGGGCGAATCAAGGTAGTTACCTCAAATTTTGTGCACACTTCATCAACTAGCTGGATGGGACAAGTTGGCTATCTAGAGAATAGTGCCAAGGCATTTTATTAAATTGATGTATCGTTCTAAATGATTTGATTTGAAAATTAAATGGGAAATAAAATTGTATTAGGCCAACCTATCTTAGCCGGCCTATATTGGGCACCCTAATTTAATTTTGTTTAGGCCAACATAAGTGATGTAAACCCTAGATATATGAGGTTTTTCCTCATTTTAAATATTGATTGTAGAATTGATGCAAGTTTGGGTGAATTTAATGTATGAGAAGACATTGACTTGGTGCTCTTTTTTGTGTTATTTCATCTATGTGCATGGTTCCTATGTTTCAAAGTTGTTTTAGTTGATTAAGATTTTAGATTTAGATCAGTTGTTTCATGTTGATGATAAATTATTTGAGGTGTTTGAGGAATATTTGGTCCATACAATTGATGGCTTATTGATTGTAACTTACTATCTATAGTTAGCCTAGGCCTACTCTTATTGCAAAAGTTCAATTGTGGGTGTTTATACATTTCATATAGTTTCTAGATGTATGTTTGAATGCTTCACAGTCTAAAAATATTTCATATCATTTGAGATTACACTATTTTTTCTTATATTCTAGATTTCATCTTGGTTAAGCAAAAATTGGTTTTTTGAAGATTGGTCCACCTTGAATGTTGTATTGTTTTCATGATAGCACTTAGGTTTTAGATTATATATCTCTCTTAAAACCCTCATCTTTTGATATTTCTTTGATATCATTTTAGATTAGGATTCAAAGAACATCATTGGAATTGTTATATTTGATGAGAATATCATTTTCAGATTATAGATCTAGGAAAATTGGTGTAGGGTTTCATTCATTTCTAAATTTCACAAAACACTCATTGTTGACTTAATAGTTTCACCTATTGTTTTACCATCAATGCCCCTTGTGATTACTATAAAATCACATTTTCACTAAGTTGTTTGTGCATTGTCAAAACCTGACATTAGAAACCTTGGGGTTGTTTCTTGAATTTTATTGGTAGGAATCACATTTCAGGAGAGATAGGATACTTGTATTCTGTCTATATTGTTGTAGTGCTAAAAACACCATCAACTGACCCATCCCCACATGAGATTTAATAAATATTTCTAATTATTCCACCATTAAAATGAATAAGTAGGGGGACAAAGGTTCACAATGTTAGAAGCCCCTAAACACTCCAAAAATCTCAAAGGTTTTTCTATTTACTAATACAGAAAAGGAGGAAGAGGTGAGAAAACTCATAACCTACTCAATCCAAGCATAACCAAACCCAAAATCCCTCAAGACCTTACTAAGGAAGGCCCATTTAACATGATCATAAGCTTTGGCCATGTCAAGCTTGATAAAAATCGCCTTCTCTTTGGAGGAGGCCATGGAATGGGCAACTTTAGTTCCAATAACAATCTCATCCAAAATTTGTCTACCTACCACAAAGCCACCCTACATCTCAGAGATTAATCTGCTCAACCATGAATTAAGATGTTCCACTATCAACTTTCTAATTATTTCTTACAAAACATTGAATAGGACAATTGGTATAATCAATTCCAAACAATTATCTCCTTCCCTTTTTGGTATAAGATAAAGAAAAGTGGCATTCATGGATCTTAGAATTTTCTTGTTCTGTTGAGATCCCTAGATAAACTCAAGAAGATCAAATTAGACATCTTCCCAAAATTCCTAAAATAACTCAATAGGAAATGTGCATCAGGCCTTGAGGATATCCCCTTCTTCGTCTGAAACACAATCTCCACAAGCTCATCAATATAGAGGTTTTGATCTAAGAATCATTCAATTTTCTAGAAACCAAACAAGGGATGCAATTCTAAATTAAAGCTTCTTTTGTAATGGCTGAAGGAGAATCCTCAATGAACAAGGAGGAAAATAACTAGACAATCTCTTTTGAAATCTTACCAAAGTAAGAAAGTTAACTCCCCTTAGATAATTTTAGTGAAGAAATGAGATTACCCTACCTTTTATCCTTAATAGAATTGTTGAAAAATGAAGTATTTCTATCGCCTTATTGGAGCCAACCAATACAAAAAATTTCTTCCAAAATATTTATTCCTACAACTCTCATTTCTCCATCTCCTTTAGATTTGCAGCTTCCATCTTACAATTTTCCTCATTAAGACAATGGTCCTAAATCTGCCAAGTAATGGAGTCTAAATTTGTTGAACATAAAAGAAAACTAGGAGTGGGGGTGATTCAGTTGTTCATTAAAATATCAAAACCCTCATTAAATTTGAGATCCTTATTAACCCTTAATCTTTCAAACCGATTTAGCATGAAAGTAAATATCAAAAAGAAAAAACATCAGCATCATACATATAAAGACACCATATTTACGTGGAAAAAGTAAGAAGGGAAAAACCATAGTGAGGATTAGCTCACAATATAAATTAATTGCAACATTGAATACAATGGGATCATTGTTGGAGGGCTCACTATAAATGGCTCAATGGAAGATCATAAAGAAGAAGGTAGAAGATTTTTACAATGATAAATCCATCTTAGAGAAATAGAAAATATCCACCACTACATCAACAAATCATCTACAACCTTACTGAAGAATGTAGAAACCTTCTACTCATTACTTCTAGTAGTCTTAGGCAATAAAGCTCGCATTTCATTTCATAGTTTCACACTTGAAATATCAGCACCTCACATCACACACTCTAATTATTTATATTTATCCTCTCCCTCTAGATACCTCTCCATTTCTTCCACTCTCCCACCCTCCCTCTCTCTACCTCTCTCCATCTCTACTTATCTCAATCTCCATTATCCATCCATATCTCTCTCTCAAAGAATGGAGAGGTAAATATAGAGACAAGGAGTGGTGTTGAAGGAGGAAGAGCTAGGTACATACAGAGGGAGGGGATTGATATAAAGAAGTTGAGAGAGGATGGAGGGAGGGTGAGAGAGATGGGATAGAGAGAGATAGAGAAATAGAGAGGTAAGGAGGGATGGATAGAGACGTGAGACAAAAATATGTAGACAAGGAATGAGAGAAAGAGATGGAAGGAGGGAGGGGAGAGGTGATATAGAGATAAGTAGAGAGGGAAGGGGGGAATGAAAAAGAGAGGTGAGATAGAAAGAAGTAGAGAGGGAATGAGAGAACAAGAGAGAGGGAGAGGTAGAGAGGGAAGAAGTAAGGGGGAGAAATTGAAAGAGAGATAGAGTGATAAATAGAGAAGAAGAGTGAGATAAAATAAAATAGATATGGAAAGATAGAGTAAGAGAGATGAGGTAAAAGTGAAGGATCAAGGTAGAGGTAGAGAGCGATAGGGGTGATAAAGATAGGGAGGGAGAGAGGTGAGATAGAGAGAAGTAAAGAATGAAGGATAGAGCTAAAGAGAGAGAGGTAGAGGAAGAGAGGGATAGGTGAGATCAAGGAAAACTTTAGTGGTGAATCTTCGCCAATTGGCGAATAATAGAAACCAGGAGCTCCAAAAATAGTGAATAGTACAAGCTAAAATGAAGACAAAATCGCCAGGTTTTTACAAAAAAATAATTTCGTCTTGATTAATTCGCTATGTAAATGATGCATCATTGGCATTGATTCGCCAATAGTTTATACAGTAAAATTTAAAAATATTAATAATATTCGTCAGTAATATTGTTTAATTCTGGAGAATCTAGAAGGGAATCTACTGTATTCACACCAAGCTCCCGGAGATATGTTTGATCAAAGCTCTATTTGATCTCCACCATTCACTATTCCCAATAGTTCATGACATACGTCATCATCGTTGTATCGGTGGGACATCCCTAAGTGTCCCACCGATGATGTTCACTCATGTCGATAAGGCTTCCATAATCCACCTGGGGCCCACCAAGGCACATGTACACCACTTGTGTAATTCTAGAAAATCATGAAGGGAATCTACTATATTCGCGCCAAGCTCTCAGAAAGACATCTGATCAAAGCTCTGTTTGATCTCCACCATTCATTGTTGCCAATAGTTCATGACATACGTCATCATCATTGTATCAACGAGACATCCCTAAGTGTCCCACTAATGATGTTTACTCACGTCAATATTCGCTCACGGAATGAACTTGCAATCGTCCAATTTAAAAGCTAATCGATAGTAAAATTTTCAAGTTTCATTTAGTCTTACTTTTCAAGTGAGATTTTTTTAAAACACTTCATCCATGTGTGTTCCAATGCATTTTCAATAGTGTGCCACTATCCTCGGACCCTATGAGGGGGCGTTGCCCCCTCGACCCCCACAAGGGGGCTTTTCCCGCTTGACCCCATCGGTGGTTGTCACCCCCGGGCCCCTACTTCAATATTGAAAATATATATATATATATATGGGGCAACTGCGTCGACCAACTATGCAAATTTTTAAAGGAGAGATTCACCATTGTAATTAATCTTTTTAGTGATTATTCACTAGGATTCGCCATTGTGATTATTATTTTTACCAATTAGTCATGAAGATTCACCAGGATTTTACAAGTTTTTTAATACAGTGCATAAGATTTGCCAAGAAAATTAGTATTTTTTTTCAAATAAAAGGAAAGATTCGCGAGGATTTTACACCTTTGCCAAGTGGGGAGTTTCTTAAAGTTATCCCTAGGTGAGATAGAGATAAGTAAACGAGGAAGGAGAGAGTGTGAGAGAGATAGAGGTAGAGAGGGAAAAGGGAGATAGTTAGAAGTAGAAAGGGAAGAAGAGAGGGAAGAAGATAGAGAGATAGAGAAACAAAAGGAGAGAAGGAGAGAGAGCAAGAAATATAAATAGAGAGATAGATGAGATTCAAAGAGGAAGATAGTGAAGGAGAGAGAAAAAGAGAGTTGAGGGAGAGGTAGAAAGGGAAGAAGGAAGGGCAAGATATTGAGGGAGACAGAGTGATAGATAGAGAGAGGGAAGAGTGAAGGAAAAGTGAGATAAAATGAAATAGAGAGGGAAGGAGAGAGTGATAGAGATGAGGTAAAATTGAAGGAGGGAGGTATATGTTGAGAGGGATATGTGTTATAGATGTAGGGAATGAGGGAGAGGTGGTATAGAGAGAAGTAGAGATGGACGGAGAGAGCCAACGTGAGAGAGTGAGAGAGAGAGGGGGAGGAAGAGAGGGATTTGTGAGATAGAGAGAAGTAGAGGAAGGAAAAAGTGTGATAGAGATAGAGGGGGAAGAAGAGGTAGGAGTAGAGAGGGAAGGAGAGAGAGAGAGAGATAAAGAGAACTAGAGATGGATGGAGATAGAAATAGAGAGGTATGAGGGAGGGAGAGAGGGAGGGAGAGGAAGAGAGGGAAGGAGAGAGTGAGGAGATAGAAGAGGGGAGAGGGAGAGAGAGAGAGATGGATAGAGAGATAGAGAGAGGATAGTGAGAGGAAGGGGGGGAGAGATAGAGAGAGGTAAGGAGAGAGAGTGAGTGAGAAAGAGAGAGATATAAAGAGAACTAGAGAGGGATGGAGAGAGAAATAGATTGGTGGGACGGAGGGAGGGTTGAGGGAGGGAGAGGAAGAGAGGGAATTAGAGAGTGAGAACGAGATATAAGAGGGGAGAGAGGGAAATAGTGGTCAAGAAAAATAGGCGAGATAGAGAGTAGAGAGGGAAAGTTGGAGGAAGGAAGATAGAGAGAGAGATAGAGATGCGATAAAGAGAGAAGTATAGAGGGAAGTTGGAAGGTAGAGAGACTGAGAGAGAGAGGGACATTTTATAGCACATTACAACGCATAACACAAGTGTTTCTCATTATAACATGCTCACATTTTATCTTTTATGGGACCATAAAGTAGGGTGGCCACTTTTTTGTGCCCCATCTTGATGCACATGCCTTTAATATTACATTTCCCTTCCCTTATTGGGATAGACTAGCCATCTTGGTTGAGGGAGTCCTATGTGTTATTGAAATTTCTTGTCTTCACACATAGATAAGGAACAAATAATATTTTAGCAGAGATAAGGGACCCACCTACTTGGGAAGTCTACCCACCATTCAAATAGGGTTGTTAAATTGTTGAATAATAGTTTCTAATGTAGAAAAAGTGGAGAAATTTATAGTCATTATTCCCATTTGGAATTTAAAATACACATGTGGGAATTCTTGGCATTCATATAAATAATCTCCCCTTCCACTTTATCTTCCACCAACTTAGTTATGGGGGTGATGAAACCCCTAGATCAAATACTCTTTTCTATGTAACCATCTTTTGTCCATCCAAAGTCTCAGTATTGAGAATCCTATCTTGATTCCCAATACTAGGAGAGAGGACTTTAAGGGCCACATCTTATTCTTTTTGTGGGTTTTCAAACCAAAGGGTGACACTTCAAATATTGAGAATATCCTCTTTAAAAGGCTAACCCTCCAAAAAATCTACCTCTTCTTCTACAAATTTCTTGAGTTTTTGTTCTTGCTACCTAGGGGATTTTCATTGGGTGATTAAATGAACCAATTTTTGGGTATTTTTGATAGAATAGTATAATATTTCATACAGTACTGGTTGTGTCCATTTTTTAAAATTTGAAAAAAGAGTGATAGAATTTGGAAGGTTTTTTTGAATTTCAATACTTATGCAAAAGAAAAAAATAACCTTATTTCATCCATAGTGGCATTATCAAGAGTGATGAAGTGCCCAAAATAATTCATACTATAGGTGAAAACTTCTTCATCCAAAAAATCTAGTGGGAGGCATGGTATCTAAACTCAAATAGAGGTGGTATTATTTAGATCTATCATAGTGTTAAAACCTAGCTTCTATTTACAAAAGGAAAGAGTATGCTTCCCATAGACCCATGGTCAACTAGAAAGGATGGAAAGAAAGATCCTCCTTTGAAGTAAATTTCAAAAGGAAAAGAACAACAACCATTACACTTATAGTGACACTCTCTTTTAGCATTTATTTAGCTAGTATCCATTGCCTTATCAAATCAATGTTAGGATTGAAGGAGAAAAATTTCCCTACCAATGTGTGTTCCATGGAAGAGAAAATCCATTCCACAATTGAGTTAGGGAGCTCAATGGCACTTCCTTCATCAAACTCCAAAATCTCATTTCATCTTTGAGCCTTACCTAAGAGAACAATCTTTCAAGCTTTTATATTTAAATTCAAATCCTAAATCGTGGGTTTAGGGGAGGTTCCTGAGGTAGAATCAACAACATCCCATATGAGGAAAGTATGATGAGGACACAAGGCCCCCCTAGATTTTCTAGTGCTATGCATGATTAGAAATCAAATGAAAGGTTGAGTGAGATAGAGCAAAGTGCATTGACTCTATCAATATCTTTTAACCAATAGTTTTATAAAGTTATCTTTTATATAATTTTATAATTTTTTTATAATAGCATAAATTTATTAATTACATAGTTTATTATTTATTAATTGTTTAACTTAATACTTTAATAATTTTGATCTTTTAGTTAGATTATTTGATTAATTTATGGATTTTTAATTCTTTTAATTTAAATTTTATGTATTAATATTATTCAAATTTTATTTTCTTAATTTTGGTACTGTTACAAATTTTATGATTTGTTAAATATTATAAATTTTATTAATAAATTTAAAATAATCTAAAAAAATATTGGCTCAATCATTCCATATTTGAAGGTAACCTTGTATCTAATCTAACCATGTTTGTTCAAATATGTTTTAATCAAAGCTATTTCAATTAAGTCACTTTCAATCAAAACTACCTTCAAACAAATCTAGATTTTTCTTATGTAAGATTATTTTCCTCACTTTTCATTTTAATCTAGAAGTTAGCTTCACTTATATACTTTCATTGATACATATATGCATACACACATCCATATTTGTGTATGTATGTATGCATGTATGTATATAGATATATTGAAAGAAAAATTTAAAATATATTATTACCTTTTTTTTTATCTAGATTTATTTACTCACTTTATTTTCTTTTATCTAGACTTATTTATTCATTTGTTACATGCTACATTTTTATTGTCATTTTAAAAATAAATAGGTTGCGCATTTGTTGTACAATTCTAAAATAGTCTCATAAATTCTCCCTAAAGACATTTTGGATAATTCTAAATTATTAAATACTCTTGTATAAAAGAATCGATTCTTAATAATAAATAAAAATATGAATTAGCTAATTTGAGTCGGTTTAGCTATTGCTTAGGTAATATTTGATAAAAAGGTGAACTTATATTTTAACATTCTTGAAATCATAATGCAAAGCTATGATTTTGTAACTGTACAAGTGGAATGTTTAAATTGCTTGTTGTTTTGAAAAACATATTGAAATAAATTGTATTTATTATTTATTGTTAATATTTATCTTATTATACTTAATTCATAATAATTTAAGTTGAAGAGTAACACATTCACATATTTAATCACTTAAAAATTTACATAATATCTACTATATATAATTTTGTTTTTATAGTTCTTTGAGAGATTGTTTATATCTTTCCAATTTGAATAAAACAACTTCACAATTATAAGAGTATAAAATGAAACATTATCCAATTCAATTATTTAATTATTCTTTTCAGTCACAAATTTTTATAGAGGAATTGAAAGAGACACACTGTTCCACAGGGATAGGGGGAGACTAGACCTCCTAACCTCTTGCCTACAAAATGATACTTTAACCAATCAAATTAACTACCTTCCCAGTCTCTTTCAAACTTTAAGCTTTACCATTATTTCTATTTTTTTATTAATTTCAAATTATTTAATAATCCCATATCTTGTGAAATAGTACCAGCACTCCCTGATATGATTGCTAGCATATATTAGCTTACACGACGCCATAAAATAACCCAAATAAACCAACATTTCACATCAAAAAGTGAAAAAATATTAGTATAAAATACGCATTCCTTCATAAAAATGGTCTTTACTTTTCCAAGTGAAAATGGAATATCATCGTAGCCTCAAATGTCCCACATAATCCGTAGTGCTTGGAAGAAACAAAGAAGACGCTCATGTGCACTGTTCCAAATATCCCATTCCTTTCTTGTCTCTATATTTTGAAGAAAGTGAAAATGGAATCTGAGCTTGGCTCCACATACCTGACATAATCCATCGAGCTTGGAAGAAATAAAGAGAGGAGGCATGTGCGGTGTTGTAGAAGATGCGGCCGTATGAAAATACCTGGTATAAGATTGAAGACACTGCAACTTTTTCAAAAGTAAAAGCGAAAGATGCGCTCCTATGACCAACGTAGGAAAAAAATTATGACTTAATTGTAAAAAACAATAAACTCTCACATAGTGCGCTACTTTAGAAGATGCTGCCGTATCAAAATAATGCGTAAAACTTGACCTAAAGGCGTACGGCTCGCACAGTAGACTTTTATTTTATAATTTTCCTTCTGGGTTAATTGCTATTAAGACATTAAAAATTTGTTTGCATAAAAGTTGTCCACTGATTTTTTTGATGGACATTATCCATAAATCATTTGTACCTATTCAATTCGGGTTGAGAGGAATCCATTCCATTAAAAATTCATTATTTTTTCGATATCGGATCTTTTGCACTTAGTAAAACTTCTTTCAATTTCACCGGTAGACCAAGGGTCCCATTGACATTGTCTATAAATTTTAACTGCTAGGTATAATGGAAAATAATTTGTTTGTTGCTTGCATATGATTTTTATAAGTGAATAAAGCATTTCTATATTACTGGCGTTTGCAAGTTATGGACTTTATTATCAATGAGCTTAAAAAGAGTATTTTAACATTTTCAGCATTTATGTATAATGTTTTCTTATGGAATGCCTTTATTATTATTTATCAAATAATATCTACCTTTATAATTTAACATATCAATATTTTTGAGTTTTTATCATTTTGTCTTACAAAACAATATTTTACTCCCTCATC